>CANTUR010000189.1:0-403052 GCA_947683625.1 Mallotus nudiflorus | reverse complement strand
AGATCGGTTGATCCATAGGGCCAATAATATATCAAATCGAATATGATTGAGAGAGTGCTACAAACTTCATCCATAGCAGTTTATCTTCGGGCCCAAATCCCTTTGTTTAGGCCCATGGATTTGATAGAGTGGACTTGCACACTTGGGCTTTAAATGGACATTCATGGTAGCATCAATTGACCCACGAGGCCCATAATATATCAAATCCAATCTAACTCAGAGACCTATAATGGGTGCTATATACTCAGGCAAATGGATTTGACAAAGTGGACTTGCACACTTGAGCTTTAAATGGACATTCTGGCGGCATTGGCTGACCCACGGGGCCCATAATATATCAAATTAGAGCTAATTCAGAGAGCTATAATAGGTGCTACACACTTAATTTCTAGTAGTCCACGTTCGGGACTAAATCCCTTTGTTTAGGCCCACGGATTTGATAGAGTGGGCTTATGCACTTAGGCTTTAAATTGACGTTCATGGCAATATTGGTTGACCCACGGGGCCCATAATATATCAAATCAAAGCTAACTTAGAGAGCTATAATGGGTGCTATACATTTCATTCATAGCAGTCCATCTTTAGGCCCAAATCCCTTTATTTAGGCCCATGGATTTGATAGAGTGGACACTTGGGCTTCAAATGGATGTCATAGCAGTATCGGTTAACCCATAGGGCCCATAATATATCAAATTGAAATTGAATCATATAGCTATAATGGGGTGCTACACATTTCATCGGTAGTGGTCCATCTTCATGCCAAATCCCTTTGTTTAGGTCCATGGATTTGATAGAGTAGGCTTGCGCATTTGGGCTTCAAATGCACGTTTGTGGTAACATCGGTTGACCCATGGTGCCCATAACATATCAACTTGAAGCTGACTCAGAGAGATGCAATGGGTGCTACACATATTGTTTGTAACAGTCATCTTTGGGCCCAAATCCCTTTGTTTAGGCCTATGGATTTGATATAGTGGGCTTGCACACTTGGGCTTGAAATGGACATTCTTGATAGCATCGGTTGACCTAAAGAGCCCATAATATATCAAATCGAAGCTGACTCAGAGTGCTATAATGGGTGCTACACACTTCATCTATAGCAGTCCATCTTCAGGCCTAAATCCCTTTCTGTAGGCCCATGGATTTAAGAGAGTGGGCTTGCGCACTTGGACTTCAAATGAACGTTTGTGGCTGCATCAGTTGACCCATAAGGTCCATAATATATTAAATCAAAGTTGACTCAGAGAGCTATAATGGGAGCTACACACTTCATCTATAGTAGTCCATTTTAGGGCCTAAATCCCTTTGTTTAGGCCCATGGATTTGATAAAGTGGTATTGCACATTTGGGCTTCAAATGGACATTCGTGGCAGGCATTAGTTGACCCATAGGGCCCATAATATATCAAATCAAATATGACTCAGAGACCTATCATGGTGCTATGTACTTCATGCATAGTAGTCCATCTTTGGGCCCAAATTCATTTATTAAGGCCCATGGATTTGATATAATGGGCTTGCACACTTGGGCTTCAAATGGACGTTCGTGGTAGTATTAGTTGACCCACGAGACCCATAATATATGAAATCAAAGCTGACTCAGAGAGATATAATGGGTAATATGCACTTCATTTATAGTAGTCCATCTTCAGGTGAAATCCCTTTGTATAGGCACATGGATTTGGTAGAGTGGGCCTGCGCACTTGGGCTTCAAATGGACATTTATGACATCATTGGTTGACCCCATGGGGGCCCGTAGTATATCAAATTGAAGTTGACTCAGAGAGCTATTATAGGTACTACACACGTCATCCATAGTAGTCCATCTTCGGGCCCAAATCCCTTTATTAAGGCCCATGGATTTGATAGAGTTGGCTTGCACATGTGGGATTCAATGGATGTTCATGGCAACATCAGTTGACCCACGGGCCCCATAATATTTCAAATCAAAGCTAACTCAGAGAGCTATAATGCGCTCTACAGACCTCATTTGTAGCAGTCCATCTTTGGGCCAAAATCCCTTTGTTTAGCCCATGTATTTAATATAGTGGGCATGCGCACTTGGACTTCAAATGGACATTCATGGCAACATCGGCTGACCCAAGGGGACCATAATATATCAAATCAATACTGACTCAGAGAGCTATAATGGGTGCTACACACTTCATCTGTAGCAGTCCATCTTCGAGCCCAATTCCATTTGTTTAGTCCCATGGATTTGATCAAGTGGATTTGCACATTTGGGCTTCAAATGGACGTTCTGTTAGTGATATGCACTAGGTCAATCATTTGATTATGCATTGACTTTCTTATTTTATTGATAAAGAGGTATTTCATTATCATTTGATTTTATGATAATTATATGAATGGTTAATTCTTACTAAGGCCATCAAGTATGTGACTTGATAGTAAAACCCTTATATTAAAATAAGAGTTCTATTCTAATTATCCCTAGCCATTTATTCATTATATAAATATTAAAGTATTAAGGCTAGTATGATGTTGACTGATGGTTATGTTTTACTAATCATGAATATGAGATATTAAGTCAACTCATAGGTACATGATGAGAGATCATGTACTGGATTGACCCACTATGAGAATACTACATAGATTATTGTCATAAGTATTTCTTATCACAGTAATTTTATTTCGGTCCTTTGACCTTGAAATCAACATGGATTTCTACATAGCTATTTTATGTTTTAACACATTCTAAGATTGTCTTTAACCGGACGATTAAATTGGAATGTTGTTGGATATAAAATTAGTTATGTGAGGAATGTGAGTGATTCAGAAGGAATTTATCCCTCACTAATATGAGAAAGATATCTATGGGCCCCTTGATGAGATAGACTGGCCATGCTGAAATGGATTGATAAAGAGTTATCATTTTCAGTCTACTTGAAATCAAGTCATAATATTGAACTATATAAGGATGACATTCTATGCCTTATGTTCAATTAAGATATCATGTGATAATGGGGATGATAAAATTCATTGTAATTAGGTTATGTCGGATTATTGACTTCACATGACTTGGGTAGTCATAATGTCTTGCTAGAGGCCACTTATGACTTGTAGGCCTAAATAGAGATTTAGGCCCACTACCAATGTTATGTGGACCTACAGGGTCACACACTTAGAACAAACCCAAAACGAATATGGGTTTATAAGCCCAAAATAAACTCTTTGGAAATAAATAATTAAAGTTATTTATTTATTTATTTAAGATAAATGTTATTTTAAATAAATAAATAAGATATTATTTTTTATTTATTTTTAAACAAAATCAGAATATAATAAATGGGAAAATTACCAAAAGGTCATTGGTAGGTGAAACCCTAATTTAAAGTCTATAAATATGTTATATTCTCTAGGGTTTCACATACTTGTTTTTCCTGCCTCCAAATTTGTTTTCTTTCTTATTAGAAAACAAAGACAGTGTTTTTCTTTTGTTCTTGATTTGTGAGACAATCAAGGAGGTTGCTAGCACACACACTCCAATTCATTTTGTGAAGGGATGTTCGTGTGGACACATATAGAGGATGCATCCTTTTGGAGACGTCTTGATCCGAATAACCAAGCCAAACAACTCGAGGTAAGGTGTCACTAGTGTGAACCTCCTCTCATCCTTCCAGAAAATCTTGCCTCTTCTGCATTTTGGTAAGATTCTTGAAACCCTAGATTTAATCAAATAGTCAAATTACATGGATCCAGGCTTAGGAACGTGATAACATTTTAATTTTTCCACTGCATTTGTATCACGAAACCCAACAAGTTCATGGCAAGATCAGTTAACCCACGGTGCCTATAACATATCAACTCGAAGCTGACTCAGAAAGCTATAATGGGTGCTACACATATTGTTTGTAGTAGTCATCATTAGGCCCAAATCCCTTTGTTTAGGCATATGGATTTGATATACTGGGCTTGTGCACTTGGGCTTCAAATGGACATTCGTGACAGCATCGGTTGACCCATGGAGCCTATAATATATCAAATCGAAGCTAACTCAGAGTGCTATAATGGGTGTTACAAACTTCATATATAGCACTCCATCTTCGGGCCTAAATGCCTTTCTTTAGGCCCATGGATTTGATAGAGTGGGCTTGTGCACTTGGACTTCAAAGGATCATTTGTGGCAGCATTAGTTGACCCACAGGGCCCATAATATATCAAATCAAAGCTAACTTAGAGAGCTATAATGGGAGCTACACACTTCATCTGTAGCACTCCATCTTTGGGTCCAAATCCTTTTGTTTAGGCCTATGGATTTGATAGAGTGGGCTCGCACACTTGGGCTTTAATTAACGTCCGTGATAGCATTGGATGACCCACAGGACTCATAATATATTAAATCAAAGTTGTCTTAGAGAGCTATAATGGGTGCTACATACTTCATCCATAGTAGTCCTTCTGTGGGCCCAAATCCCTTAGTTTAAGCCTATGGAATTGATAGAGTGGGCTTGCGTACTTGGGCTTCAAATGGATATTCATGGCAGCAGTGGTTGACCAGCGGGGCCCCATAAAATATCAAATCAAGGCTAACTCATAGATTTATAATGGGTGCTATGAAATTCATCTGTAGTAGTCCATCTTCGGGCCTAAATCCATTTGTTTAGGCCCATGATTTGATAGAGTGGGCTTGCGCACTTAGGCTCCAATGGATGGTCATGGCAGTATTGGTTGACCCACGGGGCTCATAATATATCAAATCCAAGTTGAATTAGAGAGCTATATTGCGTTCTAAAGTCTTCATCCATAGCAGTCCTTCTTTAAGCCCAAATCCTTTAGTTTAGGCCCATGGAATTAATAGAGTGGGCTTGCGCACTTGGGCTTCAAGTGGACATTCATGGCAATAGTAGTTGACCCACGGGGCCCATAAAATATCAAATCAAAGTTGACTCATAGATCTATAATGGGTGTTATGCAATTCGTCCTTAGCAGTCCATCTTTAAGCCCAAATTCCTTTATTAAGACCCATGGATTTGATAGAGTTGGCTTACGCATATGGGATTCAATGGACATTCATGGAAGCATTGGTTGACCTATAGTGCCCATAATATGTCAAATGAAAGTTGACTCAGAGAGCTATAATGTGTTATATAGTCTTCATCTGTATGAGTCCATCTTCAGGCCAAAATCCCTTTGTTTAGGCCCATAGATTTGATACAGTGGGCTTATGCACTTAGGCTTCAAATGAACATGCATGGCAACATTGGTTGACCCAAGGGGACCATAATATGTCAAATTAAAGCTGACTTAAAGAGCTATAATGGGTGATACACACTTTTCCTGTAGCAGTCTAGCTTCGGGCCCAAATCTATTTGTTTAGTCCTATGGATTTGATAGAGTGGGCTTGCACACTTTGGCTTCAAATGGACATACATGGCAGCATCGGTTAACCCACGGGGCCTATAATATATCAAATCAAATCTGACTTAGAGAGCTATAATAAGTTCTACACACTTTGTCCATAGTAGTTCATCTTCGGGCCCAAATCCCTTTGTTTAATCTAATGGATTTGATAGAGTGGGCTTGTGCACTTGGGCTTCAAATGGACATTCATGGCAGCATCAGTTGACCCATAGGGCCCATAACATATCAACTCGAAGTTGACTCAGAGAGCTATAATGGTACTACAGACATTGTCTATAGCAGTCCATCTTTGGGCCCAAATCCCTTCATTTTGGCCTATGGATTTGATGTAGTGGGCTACACACTTCATCCGTAATAGTCCAACTTCATCCGTAACAGTCCATCTTTGGGCCTAAATCCCTTTGTTTATGTATATAGATTTAGTAGCATGGGCTTGTGCACTTGGGCTTTAAATGGACATTTATGGCAACATCAGTTGACCCATAGGGCCCATAATATGTCAGATCAAAGCTGACTCAGAGAGATATAATGGGTGTTACAACCTTGGTCTGTAGCAATCCATCTTCGGGCCCAAATCCCTTTGTTTAGGCCTATGGATTTTATCCCTTTGTTCAGGCCAAATTCCATGGCCCTAATCAATAGGATTTGGGCCCAGAGACATACTACACTGGATGAAATGTGCAGTAACCATTATAGCTCTCTAAGTCAGCTTTGAATTGATATATTATGGGCCTCAAGGATCAAACGATGCTACCACGAACATCCATTGAAGTCTAAGTGCGCAAGCCCATGCTATTAAATCCATAGACATAAACAAAGGGATTTGGGCTTGAAGATGGACTATTATGGATGAAGTTGGACTATTACGGATGAAGTGTGTAGCACCCATTATAGCTCTCTAAGTAAGATTTAATTTGACATATTCTAGCCCCGTGGTGTGAACCGATGCTGCCACGAACGTTCATTTAAAATGCATGTTTGAAAGCCCACTCTATCAAACCCATGGCCTTAAACAAAAGGATTTGGGCCTGAAGATGGGATGCTACAAATGAATTGTGCAGTTCCCATTATAGCTTTCTAAGTCAACTTTGATTTAATATATTATAAGCCCCATGGGTCAAATGATGTTGCCAAGAATGTCCATTTGATGCCCAAGTGTGCAAGCCCATAATATCAAATCCATAGGCCTAAACAAAAAGATTTAGGCCTGAAGATGGACTGCTATAGACAAAGTGTATAACACCTATGATATCTCTCTGAGTCAGCTTTGATTTGATATGTTATGGGCCTCGTGGGTCAATCGATGTTGTCATAAATGTCCCTTTCAAGCCCAAGTGCACAAGGCCACTTTATCAAATCTGTAGGCCTAAACAAGGGGATTTGCACTCAAAGATGGACTACTATGGATGAAGTGTGTAGCACCCATTATAGCTCTTTGAGTTAGCTTTGATTTGAAATATTTTAGGCCCCGTGGGTCAATTGACATTGCCATGAACGTCCATTGAAACCCATGTGCGCAAGCCCACTTTATCAAATCCATGGGCCTAAACAAAGGGATTTGGGCTCAAAGATGGACTACTATCAATGAAGTGTGTAGCACCCATTATAGCTCTCTAAGCCAGCTTCGATTTGATATATTATGAGCCCCATGTGTTAATCGATGCTGCCATAAATGTCCATTGAAGCCCACTTTCGCAAGCCCACTCTATCAAATCCCTGGGCCTAAATAAAGAGATTTGGGCATGAAGATGGACTACTACAAACAAAGTGTGTAGCACCTATTATAGCTCTTTGAGTCAACTTTGATTTAATATATTATGGGCCTCGTGGGTTAACCGATGCTACCATGAATGTCCATTTGAAGCACAAGTGTGCAAGCCCACTCTATCAAATCCATGGGCCTAAACAAAGATATTGGGCCTGAAGATGGACTGCTATGGATGAAGTGTGTAGAACCCATTATGGTTCTCTAAGTCAGATTCAATTTGATATATTATGGGCCCCATGTGCAAGCACACTTGATCAAATCTATAAGGCTAAACAAAGGTATTTGGGCCTGAATATGGACTGCTTTAAATGATGTGTATCTCCCATTATAGCTCTCTGAGTTAGCTTTGATTTGATATATTATGGGACTCGTGGGTCAACCGATGTTGCAACGAACGTCCATTTGAAGTCCAAGTGCACAAGCATACTCTATCAAATCCATAGGCATACACAAAGCAATTTGGGCCTAAAGATGGACTGCTATAGATGAAGTGTGTAGAACTAATTATAGCTCTCTGAGTCAGCTTCAATTTGATATATTATAGGCCTCGTGGGTCAACAGATACTGCCACGAATGTCCATTTGAAGCCCAAGTGTGCAAGCCCACTCTATCAAATCCATGGGCCTAAATAAAGGTATTTTGGCCTGAAGGTGGACTTCTACAAATGAATTATATAGTACTGATTATAGCTCTCTAAGTCAGCTTTGATTTGATATATTATGCCAACTTTGATTTGATATATTATGCGCCCCGTGGCCAACCGATACGGCTATAAATGACCATTTGAAGCCCAAGTGCACAAGTCCACTCTATCAAATCCATGAGCCCAAACAAGGGGATTTGGGCCTAAAGATGGACTGCTATGCATAAAGTTGGTAGCACCCATTATAGCTCTCTGAGTCAGATTCAATTTGATATATTATGGTCCCTGTGGGTCAACCGATGCTACCACGCACGTCCATTTGAAGCCCAAGTGTGTAAGCCCACTCTATCAATTCCATGGGCACAAATAAAGGGATTTGGGCTAAAAAATGTACTGCTATGCGTGAAGTGGGTTGCACCCATTATAGCCCTCTGAGTCATATTTGATTTGATATATTATAGGCCCCATGGGTCAACTGATGTTGCCATGAATGTCCATTTGAAGCCAAAGTGTGCAAGCCCACTCTATCAAATTCATAGGCCTAAACAAGGGGATTTGTGCTCGAAGATGGACTGCTACAGATGAAGTGTGTAGCACCCTTTATAGCTCTTTGAGTCTGATTTGATTTGATATATTATGGGCCCCATGGGTCAACCGATGCTTCCATGAATATCCATTTGAAGCACAAGCATGCAAGGCCACTCTATCAAATCCATGAGCCTAAACAAAAGTATTTGGGCCCAAAGATGGATTCCTACAGATAAAGTTTGTAGCACCCATTATAGCTCTCTGAGTCAACTTTGATCTGATATATTATGGTTCCCATGGGTCAACAGATGCTGCCACGAACGTCCATTTGAAGTCTAAGGGTACAACCCACTCTATAAAATTCATAGACATAAACAAAGGGATTTGGGCTCAAAGATGGACTGTTACGGATGAAGTGTGTAGCACCTATTATAGCTCTCTAAGTCAAATTTGATTTGATATATTCTGGGCCCCGTGGGTGAACTGATGCTGCCACAAATATCCATTTGAAGCCTAAGTGCGCAAGCCCACTCTATCAAATCCATGGGCTTAAACAAAAGGATTTGGTCTCGACGATGGACTGCTATAAATGAAGTGTGTAGCACCCATTATAGCTCTCCAAGTCAGCTAATACAATTCAAATATGCATAGTTATTTAGTACATTAAAAGTATTGTTTTGTTTAATTTTAGTTAAGTTTGAGTGTTTATTTAGTTATAAAAATGTTATTTTTAGTTCAAAATGTTTTTTGTATGATTTATATATGTTTTTGGGTTTAATTGATGCATTAAAAGGACTTTGGACATGTTAGAATGAAGTATGAAGCTCAAGAAGAAAAAGGAAGTTGAATTGATACTTTGCCAACTCATTGCAACTGGAACAAGTCATTATAGAGCCAATCTGTGCAAACTCATCTTGGTGTGCCAACTCGTTCCATCACCAAAGAGATGCAATTTTTTAGCTTTGAGAAATTTTTGTATTTTTGCCATAACTTCTTCTACCAAAAACAAAATAAGGTAATTCAAGTTTCCTTAGAAAGATAGCTCAAAGATCTAGAACTTTCTTAAAGAAAAAATTTCAAGATAAAGTCATTTGGAAGGAACAACATGCTCTAGAAGTTACTATATCTGCATAGAGTTGTGACCTTTCAATCAAAAGGGTACCTTTCCAATTGTAACTTCTAGGGTCTATATATATATGTCAATTGTAACCTATAACAAAGGGACAAGAGAGAAAAAATATCTCAGTTATATGTGAAGAAATTTGTGAGAATAATATATAGTATTAAAATCATAAATATAGATTTTCATTAAGACTTAGTTTATAGTTTTGAAGATAAAGTTAGCAAGAAAGAAGAGAAGATTTCTCTACACCAAGCAAGTACTAGAAGGCTTGGTGAAAATGACTTTATCAATTCTCTTTCTTCTTCTTTTGTTGTTCTTTAACTATGTTTCTTGGCTAAATCCTGTTTGAGAATTGTAATGATGAATTAAATAAGAACTACATTTTCTATCTTATCTTGTTTATGATTTAATTTAAATTAGTGCTTAATTAAGTTATTTATGATTGATCACCATATGTAACTTATTTTAATTGAATTATTTACAATGAGAGTTGGAGTAATTTAGTGGATGTATAATTGAGATTACTTAAGAATTGGATTTACTTGGAAATAAAGAATTCATCTTAAGGGAAACAATTAGTATATTTACTTATGATTTCCTTGTCTATCTCTACAATACATCGAGAGAGCTTGTAGACTTTAGACGAGAATATCCTTAATTGAAAATGAGAGTTGCTTTTATGGATTTATTAGTATAATGTGATTTATGATTTTCTCTTATCTCTACAATACATCGAGAGATCTTGTAGACTCTAAGAGGAAAAACTTATAATTGATAATGAGAGTTACTTTTAGGGACTTTACTTTAATCTAACAATGAGAGTTACTTTTAAAGATTATACGCACTGATTTCTAATCAATATGTTTTATGATAATCTTTTATAAGTTCTTATTTATATTCTGAATTGTGATTTTTATACATACATACATACATACATACATACATACATACATACATACATACATACATATATATATATATATATATATATATATATATATATATATATATATTTGCCTTTTATTTCTGTTTAGTATTATAGTCTATTAGTGGTAATTAGATTTCTTAATTAGTTTCAATTATTATCTTGACTTAGTTTTACCTATCCATTTGAGTAACTAATCAGTTAATATAAAATTCTAATAAGTTAATTCTAAAAGGTAAATGTAAAAATTTCCCAATTCCTAGTGTTCGATACCCTACTTACTCTATACTAAGTCCTTAGAGACTAGGGTTATACAATTCTACCCGCTTTAGAATTTGGCATCATTGCCGGGGAATGGTTAGTCTAATTGGTTTAAAATTTTTTATTAACTTAGGTTAGAGAAAGGTTGTTTTAGGCCTTATTTTTACTTTTGTTTTGTTTCTATTATTATTATTATTATTATTGATTGTTTAGTTTAATTTATTCAATTGTGAGTTTACATTTTTTTATGCTTAATAGAAGTATTAGTGATAATAATTTGTCCTTTAATCCTAAAATTGATTTACTTATATGAAATTTACGCAGGGAACAAAGGCAAAGATGAGAAAATAGATAGAATTTAAATAATATGGCTCAACCGGAGAGAAGGACATTAGGTGATTTTGCAATGCCCGACATCTCAGGTGGTTTTGGTGGAATTGTGGCTCTGGCTATTGCCAACAACAATTTTGAGATCAAGCCAAGTATTATCCAAATGGTGCAAAATAATCAGTTTGGAGGCGTACAAGGAGAAGATCCTTATGCTCACATGTTGACTTTCCTTAATGTGTGTGCAACCTTCAAAATCAATGGTGTAACGGATGATGCAATAAGGCTATGACTCTTCCCTTTTTCAGTCAAGGACAAAGCACAACTTTGGCTTGCTAGTTTGCCAAAAAAATAATCACAATATGGGATCAATTGACGCAAGCATTTCTGTATAAATATTTTCCACCATATAAGACGACCATGTTTTGAAACGAGATTACCACTTTCAAGCAAAATGGAAGTGAGACAATCTATTCAGCTTAGGAGAGGTTTAAGGAACTTCAACGTCAGTGTCCACATCATAGTTTGCCAAATTGGATGATTCCTCAAATTTTTCTACAATGGATTGATGGATGAAAATAGAAACATTGACAATACTACAACTGGTGGGAAATGGATGGATAAAATGACTAGAGAGGCTATTACATTGCTAAAAGAACTTGCATCTCAAGGGTACATGGGTGATGAAACCACAATGGCAAAAGCCAAAAGGAGTTTTGTAACTTGATACCATTAATATATTGAGTGCAAAGGTAGATGCCCTCACCAAATTGGTAAGTAAATCTCAAGTTAATTCATTAGAATGTACTAATATTGTTTGTGAGATTTGTAGAGGATCTCATTCATATTCTTAATGCAATGTAATTGCAAATGAGGATGTGAATTATGTATAAGGAGGTTTTAACCAACAAATGGGGCTGAATTCTAACACTTATAACCTACAGTGGAGAAACCATCATGGATTTTCATGGTCAAACCCATCTGCCCAATTAAACCCCTAATTTAACCCAAATACTGAACCCCAAAATCCACCTGGATTTCCTATGAAACAACAAGCCTTTAATCCTACCCAATCTAAACCTAACCTTAAAACTCTTATGGAGCAATTTATTAACCAACAAATGTCCATCAATAAACAAAATGAGGAGTAATTTAAGCAAAATAATTCTAAGCTTGAGCAACTTGCTACTCATAACCACATCCTTGAAACCCAAATTGCTCAACAAGCCTTTACCTCAAACATTAAACCTTTGGGAAAGCTTCCTAGCCAACCAAAGTATGTACAAAAAGAGACTTGTCAAGCAATTACATTGTGTAGTGGTAAGGAGCTTGAAAAGGATCTCAGTAAGAATGAAAGATTAGTTAATGATGATGATGGAGTTGAGATTGAGGAGGTGGATGTTAGAAGTAAAAATAACAATGAGATTTCAAAAGGAGATAAAAAGGGAAACGCCAAGCCACCTAAAGAGGATGAACCTAAAGTAGACTTAAAAACTCTTCCTTTTCCTCAAAGGTACATAAGGCGTAATTTGGACAAGCAATTCAGTAAATTCCTTGACTATCTTAAAGATATCACTATCACTATACCATTTGTGGAAGCTAATAGAGATATACCATCTTGGGGTAAAATTTTGAAGGATATTATTAGCCATAAAAGCAAGCTTGAAGATTATGGTTTAGTATCTCTTGTCGAAGAATCCAAAGCTATGTACTCTAAGTCTCCACCTAAGCTTAAGGATCCTGGTTCATTTATGACTCCTTATGTAATTGGAGGTACACATTTCGAGAAAGCTTTATCTGATATTGGTGCCAGTGTTAGTCTTATGCCTTACTCTATCTACAAAAAGCTTGATTTGGATGAACTTAAGCCTACCAATATGTGTCTTTCCTTGGCGGATAAATTTGTAATATATCCACTTGGCATTTTAGAAAATGTGCCAATAAAAGTAGGTAAGTTTGTGATACCAGCTGACTTTATTGTATTAGAAATGGAGGAGGATCTTGAGATCCCAATTTTGTTTGGAAGACCATTTTTGAGGACAACATGTGTAATTATTGATATAAAGAAAGGAAAGATCACATTGGAAGTGGATAATGAATGTATGGAATTTGATGTGCTGAATATAATAAAGTCAACACCTATAGAAGTGGCAAGTAGAGTTGATTCTATTGAAATTATTGATGGATGCATTAAAGAAGTGATTCATGAGTGTTTAAGGAATGATGATATGGAGTCATACAAGGTGTGAGAAGCTAATGAGCAAATTTTGGAGGTAGTTCCATATCAACCTTTTTAAAGGACATTAAGATTTGAACCTTTAAGGAGCGAAGATGATCCAAAGGACAATATAACTTGTGAAGAAGTAAAGATGGAGCTCAAGCCTCTGCCATCAAATCTCAGATATGGATTTCTTGACTCTAATGTTAATTTTTCTTTTATTGTTAATTCATCTTTGCCTAGTGATAATGTTGATGCCTTATGAAATGAGTTGAATAGTTATAAAAGTGCCATTGGTTATTCTATAAATGATTTGAAAGGTGTTAGTCCTAATATATGTATGCATAAAATTCTTTTAGAGGATAATGCCAAGCCTTCCATTGAAGTTCAAAGGCAGTTGAATCCCACTCTTAAAGAAGTGGTGAGAAAAGAAGTGACTAAGTTGCTTAATAATGGAATCATTTATTCCATTAGTGATAGTAATTAGGTAAGCCTTGTTAAGGTTGTACCAAAAGAAGGGAGGCTTAACCATTGTTAGAAATGAATCTAATGATTGATACCTACTAGAATTATCATAGGATGACATATGTGTATAGACTATAGAAAACTTAATAAAGCAATTAGGAAAGATCATTTCCCATTGCCTTTTATTGACCAAGTTCTTGAAAGATTAGCAAACTTTTCTTATTTTTGTTATTTGGATGGACTTAGTGGATTCTATTAAATTCCTATCCATCATGAGGATCAAACTAAGACTACTTTTACATGTCTGTATGGAACTTTTGCTTTTAGATGTATGCCTTTTGGTTTATGTAATGCACCAACTACTTTTCAAAGATGCAGGTTTTCCATATTTAGTGATCTACTCGATGATTGTGTAGAAGTTTTTATAGATGACTTTAGTGTCTATGGTACTAACTTTTCTAATTGTTTAGACAACCTATATAAAGTACTTTACAGGTGTATTGAGCATGGATTAGTCTTAAACTGGGAAAAGTGCCATTTCATTGTGAAAGAAGGCATAGTTCTTGGACATATGGTTTTAAAGTGAGTTATTGAAGTTAACAAGGCGAAGATAGAAGTGATTGAAAAATTACCACCTCTGAAGTGTGTTAAGGATATAAGAAGTTTTCTTGGATATGCAAGCTTTTATCAAAGGTTTATTAAAGACTTTTCAAAGATAGCAAAGCCATTGTGTAGGTTACTTGCTAAGGAAGCTACTTTTGAATTTGATGATGCATGTTTGGAAGCATTCAAAATTTTAAAGAAGGCTCTTATTTTCGCACCTATCTTGCAACCACCTAATTGGAAGCAACCATTTAAAATGGTGTGTGATGCTAACAACTTCATTGTCGGGGCTGTTTTGGGACAAAGAAAAGAAGGCAAGCCTTATGTGATTTATTATGCCAGCAAGCTACTTGATGAAGCTCAAATCAACTATACCACTATAGAAAAGGAGCTGCTTGCTATTGTTTATGCATTTAACAAGTTTAGAGCATACCTTATGGGGCAGAAGGTGATTTTTTTATTCAGATCATGCTGCTCTTAAGTATCTTTTAAGAAAGAAAGATGCAAAACCTAGACTCCTATGTTGGATCTTGATGCTTCAAGAGTTTGATTAGGAAGTGAGAGACAATAAAGGAAGTGAGAACTTTATAGCGGATCATTTATCAAGGCTAGATCAAGATGGATTAAAGAGGCATGATGATGGTGTGCCAATCAATGAGACATTTCAGGGTGAACATCATCTAAGTGTCACATCAAAAGAACTTCCTTGGTTTGTATATATTGAAAATTATCTTGTAAGTGGTATTCTTCCTTATGGTATGGATTATAGACAAAGGAAAAAGGTCTTACATGACTGTAGATTCTACTATTAGGAGGAGCTATTACTTTATAAAAGGTGTGCAGATGGTTTGATTAGAAGATGCATTCCTCAAGATGAAATCCAAGATGTTTTGAAGCATTGTCATTCTTTCGATGTTGGTGAACATTTTGGAGCATCAAAGACAGTATTTAAGGTACCTCAATATGGTTTTTGGTGGGATACTTTGTTTAAGGATGCTAGAGAATATGTGCTTACATGTGATAGATTTCAACGTATGGGAAATATATCAAAGAAACACGAGATACCTTCAAAGGGGATTCTTGAAGTAGAGCTTTTTGACGTGTAGGGAATAGACTTCATGGTTCCATTCCCTAGTTCTTTAGGCTACAAATATATATTGGTTATGGTCGACTATATCTCTAAATGGGTAGAAGCAATGCCAACCTTAATAAATGATGCTAGAGTAGTTAAGAAGATGCTTAAAAAAGTAATTTTTCCAAGGTTCGGTACCCCTAGAGTCGTGATTAGTGACGATGGTTCACACTTTTGCAATAATGTGATAGAAGCACTTTTGAATAAGTATGGAGTAACATACAAGGTTGCTACTCCATATCACCCACAAACAAGTGGGCAAGTTGAGGTCAGTAATAGAGAGGTTAAATGGATTCTTGAAAAAATAGTTTCCTCATCAAGGAAAGATTGGGCATTGAAGCTTGATGATGCATTATGGGCATATAGGACAGCTTTTAAGACTCTGATAGGCCTTACTCCTTATCAATTGATTTATGGGAAGTCATGTCATTTACCTGTGGAGCTTGAGCATAAGCCATATTGGGCGACAAGAGCTTTGAATTTTGACTTGATGAAGGCAAGTAAGAAAAGGTTACTTTAGCTTAATGAACTCGATGAGTTGAGAATGAATGCTTATGAGAATGCAAAGTTATATAAGGATCACACTAAGTTATGGCATGATAAGCATTTGATCAAGAAGGAATTTCATGAGGGAGAACTTGTTTTGCTTTATCATTCAAGATTGAAATTATTTCTCGGCAAGTTGAAATCACGTTGGTCGGGTCCTTTTACGGTTGTTAAGGTATATCCTTATGGTGCAATGGACATTACTAATAGAAAAGGGGAAAATTTCAAGGTAAATGGACATCGTCTCAAGGCTTACTTGATTGGTGAAGTAACTACTTTGAATCAATCTATCTCTCTCTCTAGTTCTTGATGAAATAAAGGTCAGACTTTTAATTTTAACATGGAAGCAATAACACATTTTTAATTTATTATACATTTTGTTTACATATTATGTTCCTATTTCATTTAATTGGCCAAATTATTTATTTTTTATAAGGTTTCAAAGTTATTTTTATAAGGTTTTTAAAATCACACATTTTTAATTTCATGTTATTTCTTTTCTTTAGTTTATTTTACTTGCTTGCTCTTAGTTTTAGTATAAATTTGGTATATTATTAGTATATATTTAGTTTATGATTAGTTTCTAATCTTATTTTCATACATTTCTTTTACACATATTACTTAGAAAATAACTTAGAATAATTTTATGTATATTTGCATACTGTCATGAGTCATTACACCGTAATGAGTCATTGCAGAAAGTATGGGTGCTTCGATTCACAAATGAATGATTTGAGCTACAAATGCATGTCTGCAACAAGTCGTTATGCTTGGCACGACTCAATATAGAAAGAAAGCATGCTGAGTTGTTACGCTTGGTAAACTCGACACATCAAGAAACAAGGTGTAACAAATTGTTCCTTTGCAACGACTCGATACAGAGCCATGGCATGCCGACTTGACCCCTCGTGCCGAGTCATGCCACCTATCAAATTTATTTTCATTTTACATTTACACACACATGCACTTACAAAAACTTTCAATTTGCATTTCTAACATTTTTATTAATGTTTTTTTTATTTTAAATTCAATTTTGGATTGAAAAGGTGTCTAATTTTTCAAAAAGGTGTCATAGATTTTCACTTCCCTATACACGTTTTCACACCCACACACACCTTTTTACATTACTCTTACATAACCCTTACACCCTTACATCTAACACCTATGTATACACCACCCAATCACTATTTCATACTTACAAAAATCCATACAAATTTCAGTATTTAAAACATAAACACTACCTATTCCTTCATCTTCTTCATTCTCTCTTCCATAAAAACAAACCTTTTTCATTTTCTCTCTATAATTTAACCCTAATCAAATCAAACACCCTTTTCCATTCCATTTTCTTTACTTTATTTTTTTTATTTTCATCTCTTATCATCTACATATTTTTGCAACTTTCTAACTTCATTCAAGAAAGACTAATTATGGGTAAGACAAGAGGATCATCATCGAAGAGGCCACACATTGAAGAATCACATCAAGAAGAGGAGGAAAATTTAAGCAAGAATTATAAGGCAAAGTTCCTAATCCTTTCACATGTAGAAGGTGCAAAATTGACAACAATAAGGTTTAGAAAAATCTTAGGTTGTAAGTACATTCCTAACTCTCTCTTGAACAATATGGGTATGGTTGAAGTGTTTGATAGAATGCTCACTCAATGTGGTCTTAAGAGATTTTTATTTATGCGTGAGGATACTTATGTTGATTTAGTTACTGAGTTTTATACTACTTTAGATGTTAATAAGAATAATTCACAAATTCTGGAATTTAGGATGGAAGGAAAGAAACACCAACTAACTTATGCTTTCATGAACCGTGTGTTTGGTTTTAAGAAAGATGGGTTATATGATCCCCCATCTAACTTTAAATTGAACGAATTCTGGAAATTCTTGATTGATCTATTGACCCCATTTCAACTTAAAAAAGCCAAGGCTATGTTCATAAAAGATATGAAATATTGGTTGTTGCATAAGGTCCTAACATGTGTTGTTTTTCACAAGTTTGAATTTAATAGGTTTTCTGCACAAGAAATGTTTCTTATGCGGTCCATTCATAACAAAAAGCAAGTTTGTTGGACTTATTGGATATTCAATCAGTTGTTGACTTGTGCTCCATGTAAAGATTCACCCTTAACACATGGACATATGATCATAATTGTTGTTAAGGCTTTCAATGTTGATCTTGTTGGTTACACTAGAAAAGTTGAATGCTCTTATTTTACTAACCATGCTCTTGTGAGAGGAGAAGTATATGATTCAGGATTTTGATTAATTCCTACCCACTCTCATTCATGTTAGTACGGATTTACTAGATCATCCCGAGTTGAGGAACCCCCAACCACTTCTGAATGTTAAATAGAAAGTGATATGGAAGAAGAGCTTCCTTAATATCAACCTTTTAGAGATGTACCTTTGTTGACCTACCCTCTCCGAAGTGCATCAGGTTCTTCAAGTGAACACCCTTTAATTTGGGATCAAATTCTAAACAATCAAATTGCCATGAAAGGCAATTGAATGCAATGGCATTTCAAAAAAAGCAATTGGCTTGTCGTCAAAGGAAAATAAAGTACAAGTTGAACCGATACTTTGCTCAAATCGAATACTCAATTGAATCTCCACCCACCACTCCAACCGATGACTAAAGGAGTATTTCTATCCTTTCCTTTGCTTTCTTTTTCAGTACATTGAGGACAATGCATGCTTTAAAGTGTGGGGGAAGGGATCTATAGATATATATATTAGTATTAGTATATTAGTTACTTATATATTAGGGTATTATGTTAGTCTACATTTTTGTGTATTTGCATTAATGTTGATTTTTCATTTTGCTCCCATATTTAATAAGTAGTCATCCTTAATAGTCTTTTTAATTTTGATTAAAGTTAATATGTTTTGTTAATATTGAATTTTTATTGCTCAACTAGTAAAAGTCTAAGTTTTATGTAATATAAGTAATAAGTTTACGTTTTTATCTCTTTTTATTATTTCTAAAATCTAAAGAATGTATTAGTCAACTTGCTAACTATACTTTAGGTTAAGCAGTAATGATTTAAGTGTTGGTTTTCTTAAGGACTTAGGTAACCTTAGAGAAACTCTAGGCATAATACATAAAACACTTACTTTTCAATAATGGATGAGGACAATGAAAAAAAAGAAAGAAAAAATATAATAAGTAAATAATGCTTGTGATATGATGCATCTTGAGTAAGTTATGTGCAAATGAGTATGCTCCTTAGTTGCATTCATTCGGAAAAGGATGAATAATGTCACAAGTAGATGGATCTCGAGTAAGTTGTGTGCATTTGTGTTTGCTCCTCATTTGCATTCATTCAGAAAGAGTACATCTAGTAAATATACTTATACAAAAAAAGTCTAAAATGCCATGAGAAAAGTAAGTTGTCATGTGTGCTTAACATTATCTCTAGGTTATTTTTATCTTAAAAATCCTTAAGTTTGAAGCATGATTATTTTGGCTAAGAAGCTTGGTTAGAACTTTGACTTTGCATTTTTTGATTTTTTTCTTAGTAGATTGAGATAAATTGGTGAACTTATTGCCTATGTTATGAAACTTGTTTATTTTACCATTGTTGAGCATTGAAAGTTCAATTATTGAATTATTTTTTTCTAGCTTTATTCATGATTAAAGTGACTTGTTAAGGATGCTACATTTGTTTTGGGATTAAATCAAAATTTTGTTAATCTTTTTCATATTAGATCTTTTATTTGCTTGAGGGCAAGCAAGGTCTACGTGTGGGAGAGTTTGATACAATGCAAATATGCATAGTTATTTAGTACATTGTAAGTATTGTTTTGTTTAATTTTAGTTAAGTTTGAGTGTTTATTTAGTTATGAAAATGTTATTTTTAGTTCAAAATGTTTTTTATGTTCTTTGTATGTTTTATATGTTTTTAGGTTCAATTGATGCATTAAAAGGACTTTGGACTTGTTAGAATGAAGTATGAAGCTCAAGTTGCAAAAGGAAGTTAAATTGATACTATGCTGACTCGTTATAGCCGAAAAGAGTCATGACAAAGCTAATTCGTGTCGATTCATCTTGGTGTGCCGACTCGTTCCATCACCAAAGAGATGCAATTTTTCAACTTTGAAAAGTTTTTGTATTTTACTCATAACTTCTTCTACAGACAATCAAATTAGGTGATTCAAGTTTCCATGGAAAGAAAACTCAAAGATCAAGAACTTTCATGAAGGAACAATTTCAAGATAAAGTCATTCGAAAGGACCAAAATGCTTTATAATTTACTATATCTGCATAGAGTTATGACCCTTCAATCGAAAGGGTACCTTTCCAATTGTAACTTCTTTTAACCACCTCTAGGATCTATATATATGTCAATTGTAACCTGTAAGAAAGGGAGACTAAAAAGAGAATATATCAGATATATGTGAAGAAAATACATATTTTCATTAGGACTTAGTTTATAGTTTTGAAGATCAAGTTAACAAGCAAGAAGAGAAGATGGCTCTAAACCAAGCAAGTACTAGAAGGCTTAGTGAAAAGGGTTTTATCAATTCTCTTTCTTCTTCTTTTATTGTTCTTTAACTATGTTTCTTGGCTAAGTTTTTGTTTGAGAATTGCAATGATGAATTAAATAAGAACTACATTTTCTATCTTATCTTGTTTATGATTTAATTTCAATTAGTGCTTAATTAAGTTATTTATGATTGATCACCATATCTAACTTGTTTTAATCAAATTATTTACAATGAGAGTTGGAGTAATTTGGTGGATGTATAATTAAGATTACTTAAGAATTGGATTTACTTGGAAACAAGGAATTCATCTTAAAGGAAATAATTAGTAGATTTACTTGTGATTTCCTTGTCTATCTCTATAATACACTAAGAGAGCTTGTAGACTCTAGACGAGAATATCCTTAATCTTACAACAAGAGTTGCTTTTATGGATTTATTGGTATAATGTGATTTATGATTTTCTCTTATGTCTTCAATACACCGAGAGAGCTTATAGACTTTAAGAGGAAATACTTCTAATTGATAACGAGAGTTACTTTTAGGGACTTTAATTTAATTACTTTTAAAGATTATACGCACTAATTTCTAATCGAATATGTTTTATGATAATCTTTTATAAGTTCTTGTTTATATTCTGAATTGTGATTTTCATACATATATATATATATTTGCTTTTTATTTCTGTAGTATTATAGTATATTAGTAGTAATTAGATTTCTAATTAGTTTCAATTATTATCTTGACTTAGTTTTGCCTATCCACCTAAGTAAATAATTGGTTAATATAAAATTCTAAGTAGT
Source organism: Mallotus nudiflorus (assembly GCA_947683625.1). Lineage (NCBI taxonomy): Eukaryota > Viridiplantae > Streptophyta > Magnoliopsida > Malpighiales > Euphorbiaceae > Mallotus > Mallotus nudiflorus. Next base: position 381,833 of record CANTUR010000189.1, on the reverse strand, counting down.
CAATTCTAAAAGGTTAATGTAAAAATTCCCCAATTCCCAATGTTCAAAACCCTACTTACTCTATCCTAATTCCTTAGAGACTAGGGTTATACAATTCTACCCACTTCATATGTCAACCGATGCTGCCATGAACGTCTATTTGAAGCATAAGTACGCAAGCCCACTCTATGAAATTCATGGGCCTAAATAAAGAGATTTGGGTTTAAAGATGGATTGCTACAGATGAAGTATGTAGCACTTATTAATATCTCTCTGAGTTAGCTTCAATTTGATATATTATGGGCCCCATGGGTCAACCGATGCTGCCACAAACATCCATTTGAAGCACAAGTGCACAAGTGCACTCTATCAAATCCATGGGCATAAATAAAGAGATTTGGGCTCGAATATGGACTATAATAGATGGAAGTGTGTAGCACCTATTATATCTCTCTCAGTTAGCTTCAATTTGATATATTATAGGCCCCATGAGTTAACCGATGTACCACGAATGTCCATTTGAAGCCCAAGTGTGTAAGCCCACTCTATCAAATCCATGGGCCTAAATAAATAGATTTAGGCCCATTATAGCTCTCTAAGTCAGTTTCAATTTGATATGTTATGGCCCCCATTGGTCAACCGATGTTGCCACAAACGTCCATTTAAGCCCAATTGTGCAAGCCCACACTATCAAATCTATAGGCCTAAATAAAGGGATTTGGGCCTGAAGATGGACTGCTATGGATGAAGTATATAGAACCCATTATAGTTCTCTGAGTAAAATTTGATTTGATATATTATGGGCCTCATGTGTCAATTGGTGCTGCAACGAATGTCCATTTGAAGCTTAGGTCCGCAAGCCCATTATAACAAATCCATGGGCCTAAATAAAGGGATTTGGGCCCTAAGATGGACTGTTATAGATAAAGTGTGTAGCACCCATTATAGCTCTCTGAGTTAGCTTCAATTTATGTATTAAAGGCCCCGTGGGTCAACCGATGCTGCCACGAAAGTCCATTTGAAGCCCAAGTGCGCAAGCCCACTCTATCAAAACCATGGGCCCTAAACAAAGGGATTTAGGCCCAAAGATGGATAGCTATAGATGAAGTGTCTAACACCTATTATAGCCCTCTGAGTTAGCTTCAATTTGATATATTATGGGTTCCATGGGCCAACCGATGCCAGCCATGAATGTCCATTTGAAGCCCAAGTGCACAAGCTAACTCTATTAAATCCATGGGTCTAAACAAAGGGATTTGGACTCGAAGATGGATTGGGTATGGATGAAATGTATAACACTCATATAGCTCTCTAAGTCAGCTTTGATTTGATATATTATGGGCCCTGTGGGTCAACTAGTGCTGCCACGAACGTCCATTTGAAGCCTAAGTGTGCAAGCCCACTCTATCAAATGCATAGGCCTAAATAAAGGGATTTGGGCCCAAAGATGGATAGCTACAGATGATGTATATAGCACCCATTATAGCTCTCTGAGTTAGCTTCAATTGATATATTATAGGCCTGTGGATCAACCGATGCTACCACAAACGTCCATTTGAAGCCCTAGTGCGCAAGCCAACACTATCAAATCCATAGGCCTAAACAAAGGGATTTGGGCTCAAAGAAGGACTACTATGGATAAATTGTGTTATACCCATTATAGCTCTTTGAGTTAGCTTTGATTTAATATATTATGGGCCCCATCGGTCAGCTAATGTTGCCATGATATGTCCATTGAAGCCCATGTGTGCAAGGCCCACTCTATCAATTCCATGGGCTTTAAATAAATGAATTTTAACCCAAAAATGGACTACTATGGATGAATTGTGTAGCACCTATTATAGCTATCTGAGTCTACTTTGATTTGATATTTTATGGGCGCCATAGGTCAATCGATGCTGCCACGAATGTCTATTTGAAGACCAAGTGCACAAGCCCACTCTATCAAATTCGTGACCCTAAATAAAGAGATTTGGGCCTAAAGATGGACTACTATAGATGAAGTGTGTAGCATCCATTATAGCTCTTTGAGTCTGCTTCGATTTGATATGTTATGGGTCCTGTGGGTCAACCGATGCTATAACGAATGTCTATTTGAAGCCTAAGTGCACAAGCCTACTTTATCAAATCCATGGGCCTAAATAAAGGGATTTAGGTTTGAGTATGGACTGCTACAAATAAAGTGTGTAGCAAACATTATAGCATATTTGAGTCAGATTTGATTTAATATGTTATGGGCTCTATGGTCAACCCGATGTTGCCATGAACGAGGCCCATTTAAAGCCCAAGTGCGCAATCCCACTCTTTCTAATCCATGGGCCTAAACAAGGGATTTTGGCCCACAAATGGACTTCTACAAATGAAGTGTGTAGTACCCATTATAGCTCTCTAAGTCATCTTTGATTTGATATATTATGGCCCCTATGTGTCAATCGATATTGCCACAAGTGTGCAAGCCAACTCTATCAAATCCATGGGCCTAAACAAAGGAAATTTGAGTCCAAAGATGGACTGCTATAAATGAAGTGTCCAGCACCCATTATAACTCTCTGAGTCAACTTCTATTTGATATATTATGGGCCTTGTAGGTCAACCGATGTTGCTACGAACGTCCATTTAAAGCCCAAGTGCGCAAGCCACTCTATCAAATCATCGACTTAAACAAAGGGATTTGGGCCAAAGAAGGACTGCCATAGATTAAGTGTATAGCACCCATTATACACCTTCTAAGTCATGTTCAATTTGATATATTATGGGCCCTAGGCATCAACTGATACTGCCACGAATGTCCATTTGAAGCCTAAGTGCGCAAGCCCACTCCATCAAATCGATAGACCTAAACAAAGGGATTTGGACCCTGAAGATGGGACTGCTACAAAATAGGTGTGTAGCACCCATTATAGCTCTTTGATTCTACTTTGATTTGATATATTATGGGCCCCTTGGACCAACGGATGTTGCCACGAATGTCGATTTGAAGACCGAGTGTGCAAGCCCACTTTATCAAATCCATGGGCCTAAATAAAGAGATTTAGGACCAAAGATGGACTGCTATAAATGAAGTGTGTAGCACATATTATATCTCTCTAAGTTAGCTTTAATTTGATATATTATGGGCCCTGTGGGTCAATCGATGTTCCATGAATGTCCATTGAAGCCCACGTTCACAAGCCCGCTCTATAAAATTCATGGGCCTAAATAAAGCGATTTGGCTTGGAAGATGGACTGCTACGGACTAAGTATGTCACACCCCTTTGTAGCTATTTGAGTCAACTTCGATTTGATATATTATAGGCCTCGTGGGTCAACCAAAGCTACCACGAATGTCCATTTGAAGCCCAGGTGTGCAACACACTTGATAAAATCCATGGGCCTAAACAAAGGAATTTACGGCTCAAATATGGATAGCTATATATGAAGTGTGTAGCAAGAAATATAGCTCTCTGAGTCAGCTTCAATTTGATATAATATGGGCCCCGTGGGTCAACCGATGCTGCAATGAATGTCCATTTAAAGTCCAAGTGTGCAACCCCACTCTATCAAATTCATAGGCCTAAACAAAGGGATTTGGGCCCAAAGATGGACTGCTACAAATGAGGTGTGTAGAACCCATTATAGCTCTTTAAGTTAGCTTTAATTTGACATATTTTAGGCCCAGTGGGTCAATTGATGCTGCCACGAACATCCATTTAAAGCTTAAGTGCGCAAGCCCACTCTATCAATCCATGGGCCTAAATAAAGAGATTTCGGCCCGAAGATGTACTGCTTCAAATGAATTGTGTAGTACCAATTAAAGCTCTCTAAGTCAGCTTTGATTGATATATTATGGGCCCTATTGGTCAACTGATGCTGCCACGAATGTCCATTGAAGCCCAAGCAGAAGCCTACTCTATCAAATCCATAGGCCTAAATAAAGGAATTTAGGCCCGAATATGGACTGCTACAAATAAAGTGCATAGCACCCATTCTAGCTCTTTGAGTCAGCTTTGATTTGATATATTATAGGCCCTGTGGGTCAATCGATGTTGCAATGAATGTCCATTTGAAGTCCAAGTGCGCAAGCCTACTCTATTAAATCTGTGGGCCTAAACAAAGGGATTTAGGCACGAAGATGGACTGCTACAGATGAGGTGTGTAGAACCCATTATAGCTCTCTAAGTTAGCTTTAATTTAACATATTTTGGCCCCATGGGTCAACTGCTGCTGCCATGAATGTCCATTTGAAGCTCAGGTGCGTAAGCCCACTCTATAAAATCCATGGGCTTAAACAAAGGGATTTCAGCTTGAAGATGTACTGCTATAAATGAATTGTGTAGTACCAATTCTAACTTTATGAGTCAGCTTTGATTTGATATATTATAGGCCTCATGGGTCAACTGATGTTGCTATAAACGTCCATTTTAAGCCCAAGTGCATAAGCCCACTCTATCAAATCCATGAATTGTGTAGTACCCATGATAGCTCTTTGAGTCAGCTTTGATTTGATATAGTATGAGCCTCGTAGGTCAACCGATGTTCCACGAATGTCCATTGAAGCCCATATTCAAAAGCCCGCTTTATCAAGTCCATAGGACTAAACAAAGTGATTTGGGCCTAAAGATGGACTACTACGAACTAAGTGTGTCACACCCTTTATAGCTCTTTGAGTCAACTTCAATTTGATATATTATGGTCCCCATGGGTCAACCGAAGCTACCACGAATGTCCATTTGAAGCCCAAGTGTGCAAGCACACTCGATCAAATCCATGGGCCTAAACAAAGGAATTTAGGCCCAAATATGGATTGCTACATATGAAGTGTGTAGTAAGAAATATAACTCTCTGAGTCAGCTTCAATTTGATATAATATGGGCCTCGTAGGTCAACCGATGCTGCAAAGAATGTCCATTTGAAGTCCAAGTGCGTAACCCCACTCTATCAAATTCATGGGCCTAAACAAAAGAATTTGGGCCTGAAGATGGACTACTACAAATGAGGTGTGTAGAACCCATAATAGCTCTCTAAGTTAGCTTTATTTAGATATGTTTTGGGCCCCGTGGGTCAACCGATGCTGCCACGAACATCCATTTAAAGCCCAAGTGCGCAAGCCTACTCTATCACATCCATGGGCCTAAATAAAGGGATTTCGGCGCAAAGATGTACTGCTTCAAATGAATTGTGTAGTACCAATTATAACTCTTTAAGTTAGCTTTGATTGATATATTATGGGTCGTATGGGTCAACCGATGCTGCCAACATTTGAAGCCCCAGTGCAGAAGCCTACTCTATCAAATCCATGGGCCTAAATAAAGGAATTTGGGCCTGAATATGGACTGCTACAAATAAAGTGTGTAGCACCCATTATAGTTCTCTAAGTTAGCTTTGATTTGATATATTATGGGCCCCGTGGGTTAATCAATGCTGCAACGAATGTCCTTTTGAAGTCCAAGTGTGCAAGTGCACTCTATCAAATCTGTTGGCCTAAACAAAGGGATTTGGGCCCGAACATGGACTGCTATATATGAGGTGTGTAGAACCTATTATAGCTCTCTAAGTTAGCTTCAATTTGACATATTTTAGGCCCCGTGGGTCAACTGCTGCTACCATGAACATCCATTTGAAGCCCATGTGTGCAAGCCCACTCTATTAAATCCATGGGCTTAAATAAAGGCATTTTGGCTCGAAGATGTACTATTACAAATGAATTATGTAGCACCAATTCTAGCTCTATGAGTCAACTTTGATTTGATATATTATAGGCCCCGTGGGTCAAAAAATGTTGCCACAAACGTCCATTTTAAGCCCAAGTGCACAAGCCCACTCTATTAAATCCATGAATTGTGTAGTACCCATTATAGCTCTTTAAGTCAGCTTTGATTTGATATATTATGGACCCTGTGGGTCAACTGATGCTGCCTTGAATGTCCATTTGAAGCCTAAGTGCGCAAGCCCACTCTATCAAATCCATAGGCCTAAATAAAGGATTTTGAGCCCATAGATGTACTGCTACAGATGAATTGTGTGGCACCCATTATAGCTCTCTGAGTCAGCTTTGATTTGATATTTTATGGGCCCCGTGGGTCTACTAATGTTGCCATGAATGTCCATTTGAAGCCCTAGTATGCAAGCCCACTCAATCAAATCCATGGGTCTAAACAAAGGGATTTTGCCCCAAAGATGGGCTGCTATGGATGAAGTATGTAGCACCCATTATATCCCTCTGAGTCAGCTTCAAATTGATATATTATAGGCCCCGTGGGTCAAATGATGCTACCACAAATGTCCATTGAAGCCTACATGGGCAAGCTTACTCTATCAAATCCATGGGCTAAAAACAAGGGATTTGGGCTCAAAGATGGACTTCTAGTGTGTAGCACATGTTATAGCTCTCTGTGTCAACTTTAATTTGATATATTATGGGCCCCTTGGGCCAACAGATGCTGCCACGAATGTCCATTTGAATCCCAAGTGCGCAAGCCCACTCTATTAAATCCATAGGCCTAAATAAAGGGATTTTGGATCGAAGATGGACTGCTATAAATGAAGTGTGTAGCACCCATTTTAGCTCTCTATGTTAGCTCCGATTTGATATATTATGGGCCTCATGGGTCAATCGATGCTGCCATGAATGTCCATTAAAGCCCATGTTTGCAAGCCGACTTTATCAACTCCATGGGCCTAAACAAAGGGATTTAGCCTTGAAGATGGACTGCTAGAGATGAGCTGTGTAGAGCCCAATATAGCTCTCTGAGTTAGCTTGAATTTGAAATATTTTGGGCCCCATGGATCAACTAATGCTGCCATGAACATCCATTTGAAGCCCAAGTGCGCAAGCCCACTCTATCAAATCCATGGGCCTAAACAAAGGGATTTTGGCCTGAAGATGGATTGCTATAGATGAAGTGTGTAGAAGCCATTATATCTCTTTAAGCTAGCTTTAATTTGATATATTATGGGCCATGTAGGTCAATCGATGCTGCCATGAATGTTCATTTGAAGCCTAAGTTTGCAAGCCCACTCTATTAAACCCATGGGCCTAAATAAAGGGATTTGGCCTTGAAGATGGACTACTACATATGAAGTGTGTAGCACTAGTTATAGCACTCTGAGCCAACTTCAATTTGACATGTTATGGGCCTCGTGGGTCAACCGATGCAACCATGAACTTTTATTTGAAGCCCAAGTGCGCAAGCCTACTCTATCAAATCAATGGGCCTAAACAAAGGGATTTAGGCTTGAAGATGGACTACTATAAATGATGTATGTAGCACCCATTATAGCCCTTTGATTCATCTTTGATTTGATATATTATGGCCCCCGTAGGTCAATCGATGCTGCCATGAATGTCCATCTGAAGCCTAAGTGCTCAAGCTAACTCTATCAAATCCATGGGCCTAAATAAAGGCATTTGGGCCTGAAAATGGATTGCTACAGACAAAGTGTCTAGCACCCATTATAGCTCTTTGAGTCAACTTTGATTTGATATATTATGGGCCCTATGGGTCAATTGACGCTGCTATGAACGTCCGTTTGAAGCTCAAGTGCGCAAGCCACTCTATTAAATCATGGCCTTAAACAAAGGAATTTAGGCCCAAAGATGGACTACCACAAATGAAGTGTGTAGCACCCATCATAGTATTTTAAGTCATCTTCGATTCGATATATGATAGGCCCTAGGTGTCAACCGATGCTGCCACGAATGTCCATTTAAAGCTTAAGTGCGCAAGCCCACTCTATCAAATCCATAGGCCTAAACAAAAGGATTTGGACCCAAAGATGGACTGCTACAGAAGAAGTGTGTAACACCCATTATATCTCTCTGATTCAGCTACAATTTGATATATTATGGGCCTTGTGGGTCAACCGATGCTGCCATGAACATCCATTTGAAGCCCAAGTATAAGAGTCCACTCTATCAAATCCATAGGCCTAAATAAAGGGATTTGGGACCAAAGATGGACAGCTATAAATGAAATGTGTACCACCCATTATAGCTCTCTGAGTTAGCTTTAATTTGATATATTATGGGCCCTATGGGTCAACCGATGCTGCCATGAATGTCTATTAAAGCAACATTTGCAAGCCCACTCTATCAAATCCATGGGCTTAAATGAAGCAATTTGGGCTAAAAGATGGACTGCTATGAACTAAGTGTGTAGTACCCTTTATAGCCCTATGAGTCAACTTCAATTTGATATATTATGGGCCTCATGGGTCAACCGAAGCTACTACGAACGTCCATTTAAAGCCCAAGTGTGCAAGCCCACTCTATCAAATCCATGGGCCTAAACAAAGGGATTTAGGACCGAAGATGGGCTACTAAATGAAATGTGTACCACCTATTATAGCTCTCTGAGTCAGATTCAATATGATATATTATGGGCCCCGTGGGTCAACCGATGCTGCCACGAACGCCCATTGAAGCAATGTTTGCAATCCCACTCTATTAAATCCATAGGCCTAACTAAAGTGATTTAGGCTCGAGGATGGACTGCTAGGGACTAAGTGTGTAGTACCCTTTATAGCTCTCTAAGTCAAATTTGATTTCATATATTATGGGCCTCGTGGGTCAATGGAAGCTACCCTGAATGTCCATTTGAAGCCCAAGTACGTAAGCCCACTTTATCAAATCTGTAGGCCTAAACAAAGGGTTTTGGGCCTAAAAATGGACTGCTATGGATAAAGTGTGTACAACCCATTATAGCTCTCTGAGTCAGATTCGATTTGATATAATATGGGCCCCATGCGTCAACCAATGCTGGTACGAACATCCATTTGAAGCCTAAGTGTGCAAGCACACTCTATCAAATCCATGGGCATAAACAAAGGAATTTAGGCCCGAATACGGACTGCTATAAGTGAATTGTGTAGTATCCATTATAGCTCTCTGAGTAAGCTTCAATTTGATAATATATAGGCCCTATGGGTTTACCGATGCTGCAACGAATGTCCATTTAAAGTCCAAGTGTGCAAGCCCAGTCTACCAAATCCATGGGCCTAAACAAAGGGATTTAGGTCCAAAGATGGACTGGTACATATGAGATCTGTAGAACTCATTATAGCTCTATGAGTTAGCTTCAATTTAATATATTTTAGGCCCCTTTGGTCAACTGATGCTGCCATGAACGTCCATTTGAAGCCCAAGTGCACAAACCCATTTTATTAAATCCATGGTCCTAAATAAAAGGATTCTGCCCTGAAGATGGACTGCTACTAATGAATTGTGTAGTAATGATTATAGCTCTCTAAGTCAGTTTCGATTTGATATATTATGGGCCCCATAGGTCAAGCGATGTTGCTACAAACGTCTGTTTGTCCATTTGAAGCCCAAGTGCACAAGCCCACTCTATTAAATCCATGGGCCTAAATAAAGGGATTTGAACTTGAAGTTGGGTTGCTACGCGTGAAGTGGATAACACCCATTATAGCTCTTTGAGTCAGATTTGATTTAATATATTATGCGCCTCGTGGGTCAACCAACGCTACCACGAATGTCCATTTGAAACCCAAGTGTGCAAGCCTACCCTATCAAATCCATGGGCCTAAACAAAGGGTTTTGGGCCCAAAGATGGACTGCTATGGATGAAGTGTGTGGAACCGATTATAGGTCTCTGAGTCATATTCGAATTGATTTAATACGGGCCCCTTCCATCAATCGATGCCACTATAAACATTCATTTGAAGCCCAAGTGAGCAAGCACACTCGATCAAATCCATGGGCCTAAACAAAAAGATTTAGGCCCTAAGATGGATTACGACAGATGAAGTGTGTTAAAGGTATTATAGCTCTCTAAGTCAACTTCAATTTGATATAATGGGCCTTGTGAGTCTACTGATGCTGCCATAAATGTCCATTTGAAGCCTAAGTACGCAAGCCCAATCTATCAAATCCATGGGCCTCAATAAAAAGATTTCAGCCCAAAGATGGACTACTACAAATGAATTGTGTAGTACTAATTATACCTCTTTGAGTCAGCTTTGATTTGATATATTATAGGCCCTGTGGATCAATCGATGCTGCCACGAAAGTCCATTTGATGTTGAAGTGCGCAAGCCCATTCTATCAAATCCATTGGCATAAATAAAGGGATTTAGGTCAAAAAATGGACTATTACGGATGAAGTGTGTAGCACCCATTATAGCTCTCTAAGTCAAATTTGATTTTATATATTTTGGGCCCCGTGGATGAACGGATGCTACCATAAATGTCCATTTGAAGCCTAAGTGCGCAAGCCCACTCTATCAAATCAATGGGCTAAAACAAAGGGATTTGGGCCTAAAGATGGAGTGCTACGGATGAAGCATGTAGCATCCACTATGGCTCTTTTAGTCAGCTTTAATTTGATATATTATAGGACACCATGGGTCAATCGGCGTTACCACGAATGTCCATTTGAAGCCTAACAAGTGCAAGCCCACTCTATCAATCCATGGGCCTAAATAAAGGGATTTGGGCCCAAAGATGGACTACTACAGATAAAGCATGTAGCATCCACTATGGCTCTCTTAGTCAGCTTCAACCTAGGTCAAACAATACTAAACCTAAGCTCTAATACCAACTTTGTCATGACCCAAACCTAACGGTCATGACTAACACTAAGGAATGAAAATTCATATGAATTTGGAACCTATAACAAGCCTAAAATATAAAATTCATACAAAACATAATCATACATTTACCTTAGAATTAAAAATTTTTAAAACTTAAGGAGTCATCGTCCATAAATAATATCATAATAAATATTTAAACATACAAACCAAGGACATAACGAGTGCTAAAGTTGTCATAACACACTATAACAAGAACATACTACTATTATAGCGTCTAAGAAACGTAAAGAAAGGATAGTTTAAAATTTACATAAGTCAGCTAGTGAACAATGGTCCGGCAAAGAGGATGACTGTCGGAAGTCTGAAGAGATATATCCTAAAAAATAATTGAAGGGACTTATACCTCACTGAGTGAATTATCATTATATATATGCATACAATATAAGGGTACAAGTAACCAAACACCATAATAATATTTATTTTATATTTATATTTATTTATTTTATACATGCATTTCATGCAAATGCTAAAAACATTATCACATCAATACAACTAGATACAGATGGAAATAAATGGAGGATCGAAGTAGAACCCTAAGATATCTATAACCTCGATCAGTGTACTTCACTGGCCATAAGGCCTTCTTAAATCCCAATAATATTTCTCTTTCATGATTTGGCAGTGAACCGGCCCCGAGACCCTAAAAGGTCAACTAAATTGCCCCAATCTCTCTACTAGAATGACTAGCCCCAAGACCCTGAAAGGTCAATCGAGCCGCCGCAGCCATACTCCTCTCTATATATTAAAAAATCTCAATAAATCATTTTAACCATATGTCCATCTCATATAATATCATATCAAATCAAAATTCCTATCATACCCATCTAGCATACTAGTGTGCACACATTCCTAGTGTAGCCCACTAAGTAGCATGTTCTACTATAATCCTTCAAAAAAAATCACATTACAATAAAAAAATCATATCAATATATAAATAACATCCAAGTCAAGAACACAATATTCAAATAATAAATAAATAAATAAATAAATAAATATATATATATATATATATATATATATATATATATATATATATATATAAAACAAATAAAGGTTTAATGCAGCATAGCATATTCATTTCACAGTAACAAAAAAATATATGGAAGCTGGGTCAGAATTTCTATATGTAATTCAAACATATAATAATAACTGATAGGTGGAACATGCTCCTTGGTGATGACTAGACTGACCCTGTCTTGGAGGTCCTGCTCCTGGTGTGGCTATAGGAAAAATAATAAAAGTATAAATAGAATTAAAATTCTAACCTTATACATATATATATGGTAATCTCTATAAAGATAAATAACAAATAAAGGTTTAATGCAACATAGCATATTCATTTCACAGTAACAAAAAAATATATGGATGTTGGGTCAGAATTTCTATATGTAATGCAAACAGATAATAATAACTGACAAGTGGAGCATGCTCCTCTGTGATGACTAGACTGACCCTATCCTGGAGATCCTACTCCTGGTGTGGCTATAGGAAAAACAATAAAAGTATAAATAGAATTAAAATTCTAACCTTATACATTATAGATTTCTAAGGAAAAGACTTAATCTAAGACACTATACTAATTAAACTCAAGAACTAACACATACCGGTGTCACGTTTTACGCAAATCTACCAAAATTAGGTAAAGTCTCCTCAGTAAAATAGACATCTTTCTACTACAAGTAGAGTCATTCCTAAGCAAAACAACACTTCTATAATCTCCACAATCCAATAATTTGAGTTGGGTCCCCGAACTACACTTTATGCCCAATCAAGAACCAACACATATGCACATGTGAAAATAAAATAATTTTATAAAATTTACTAATATATCATAAAATACAATTGAATTAAACTATTACAATTTAATTCATTTAAATAATTAAAATAAAGAAAATCCATTTTCCATTCCTTGATAAAATTCTCGTTAATAAAATCTATTTTCCATTTTTATAACTAAAATTATTGTTAATTATAAACAACGATGTAAATCATTCAAATGTATAATAAGAATATTAAAGAACTCATTTAAGCATTTTAAAAGAATAAAGAAATTCATAATTCATTTATTTATTTTCCAAAATTGCTACCGATTAACTAAAAATTACAATTTACTTATAAAAATTATTTTCGTACTTTTATTATTTAAAATCAGTCTTAAACAAGCCAAATAACATTAAATTTAATTAAAATTTAAATAAAAATATAAACATAAAATTTTCTCTAAAATATATTTTAAACATAATCTTTTAAAATTTATATCTTAAATTCTACAAGTAATTTCATAAAACTCCTTTTATAAAGTTTAATCTACAAAATTTATAGTATTTATTAAAAATATAAATCATCCGAGCCTGAAATAGTAACCCGAGCATCTAAAACCCAAAAATTTGAATAAATTCAAAAAAATTATGAAAAATATATCAATAGAAATATCTCAACTCCAATTTCATTTCTCATAACTGCCACAAAGCCTAATTCCTACTAATATAAAGAAATTGGCCAAAAACCTGAAAATCATTTTACCTCAAATTGAGGTGGCTGCCGGTGTAGATCGGCCAAATTGATGGAGGAAAAGCATTACCTAGAAGAAGACAAAGGCAATGGTACCAACAGCGACAGCTAGTGGCACCAAAACCCCTCAACGTGTTCAGCCTTTGAAGAAAATGAAGGGAGGAGGAGAGAAAGGGTGCTCGGTAGGTGATGGGAGGCTGTAGACAATGTTCGGAGCTGCTGGCGGTGATCGACGATGGTGGCTGGTGCAAGTAAGTGGTGGCCAGAGGTGGGAGGGAAGAAAAAAAAAAGAGGTAATAGAAAGAAAGAGAAAAAAAATTATAATAAAAAGTTGAAGGAATATATATATATATATATATATATATATATATGTATATGAAATTACACATAATTTTAAGAGTAGAAATTTTACCCACTAAATACACACACACACATATATATATATAGTTTATCAAAATATCCATTTAATAATAATTTCATAAAAATAATAATTCACACTCTAAAATTCATATTTTAATTTAATAAAAAAAATATAGGTCGTTGTAGAGACTCTAAATCTAAGCATTATACACTATATAGCCACATTTTTTCTCCAACATATTTATATTTTCATACTTAAAACTAAATAACTAATTATGATTGAGTTTTAATTTCTATAATTTATAATAACTTTTATATTATTTTAATCTAGTACCTGACACTATAGCATCTCAAAATTTTTTGTGAAATTTTAGTCTTTACAATATTTCACTTAGAGGAAAAATATATAAATCAATGGTGTTTCACCTTTTTGATTTTTATTATTTTCATGTTTAAATTATTTTTAAAAATTTTTATTTATTAATTTGTTGTATTTACTTAATGTTGTTACTGATGCTAATATTAATTTAAATTACAAATATGTAATTTTTATTATATTTAATAATATTTATTTACTTAATATTGCATTTCTATTTCATTATATTTACTCAAAATTATATTTGCTTAATATAAATACTAATTTACTTTAAAACTACATAATTTATCATGAAATTAAAATTATGTTTAATAATATTTATTTAATTACTAGTAATGCTTAATAATTTAAATTATATTTAATTAATACAAATAATAATTTATATAAAAATTGTATATTTCATTATTAATATGCAAATTTTATTATAAAATTCAGCAATTTTATTGCAAATATAAATTGTGTACGCAACATCAACACTTTCTTTTTTTTTTTTCCCCAGCAATGAAGAGGGTGTTTAGCAAAATTATTTGGATGCAATTGACATTTGTTCAGTTTCATTAGTGTTTGCTTATATTTTAAATTTTTATATAATTGTTTCCCATATAGGTAGGTAAAAAACTACTAAATTGCGAATGAAACACAGTCTAGATGGTCTATGTTCTTGATTCCCTTATATCCTAAAAGTTTTCCCATTTTGCAAGTTGATTGTCTTAGGAAACAAAAAAAATTAACCACTTTTCTATTTTAATAGTTTTTTTTTTCTTATTTGGGCATTTTTTTTTCATTGATAAACATTATATTTATATAGCTATCTATCTATATATAATAATATATAAAAGCTAAGTACATAAAAGTTGCCACGTGATATGTTGTACCCATAAATTGGACACATGGCATTCTGAAAGTCTAATTTTTTTTTTAATGTTGTGTTCATAAAAAGAGAAAAAAAAAAAAAAAAAAACAACGGGTCAGCATTGGTAACGAAAAAAAAAACTGAAAAGCTACGTTTCTCATCTCTCTCTATTCCTTTTCTTTTTCCCCTATTTCTAAAGATTTTGATTTGTAAAAGCTTTCTCTTCATCCCACCATTGCATTTCAATATCTCACATATTTTCAAAGGAATCTTTGCACTGTGCCTCCTCTAGTCCCCATACAGCTTCTGTCTCCAATGTATGCCACACCACAAACCTTTTAATCCATTTAATTTGATGTTTTCAATACACCCTTTTCATGAATTCAATTGATGAATGCTATTATGTGATTGGAATTGAATTATGGTAGCTTTTGGTGTTTTTATGGGTGTCTCTGTTTGTGTAGGGAAACTCATTTTTGGTATGTTGTGCCTAATGGAGTTAAGTGCAAATCTCTTTTAAAGAAATACATGGAACTTTTATCTCCATTTGAGAAGCAAATTGTTCTCTGTATGCATGGTGATCATCTTAAAAAAAGAGCATTGCTTCCTTGTGCTTTGGTTGACACTACTATAGCTAGATGTATGTCTTTTTCTCTATTCTCTTATTCTCTATTTTATGTTTTGTCCTTTGTTTTCTTTTTCTTAATTTATAGTGAATACAATTCAATGTTCTTTTTGCATGTTTTTGAAATTATGCATATTTCCTATATAAAAGATTGCATTTTTTCTGATATTTGCTTGCAGTTTTGAGCTAGAATTTTTTTTTTACAACTACTGTGGCATGCCTCTCTTGCTTAATTACATGATATAGTAGCTTAGTATGTCGTTATTAATTTATTCAAGTTGTTACTCGTAATTGAAATGTTAAATTTTCTTTTTATTGGGTTGTTGATTGTAGCTAGGTTAGTTCTTGATAAAAGAACTCAAAAGCGTAAAGGGTTCGGTTTTGTTGCCTTAGATTCAGAAAGCGAGACACAAAAGGATTTGAAGGCCATGACTGACAAGTTATTTATCATATTTATATCTTTAATTATTCATCCTTAATTGGTGTTTTTGTTGATCAGTCTGTGTGTTTTAATCACTTAGAAATTGGGAAAGTTGTTTTCGCTGCAAATCAAAAATTATAGAAGTTTTTTTTGCCATTTGGAGTTGTGAAAGAAGGTAATCTCATGTCGTTATAATGGCTTTGGACTGTGAATATAGGCCACACTTTCTATATCTGGACGAGCTTTTAAACTCACACTTATTGCCAAATGTCTGCGCCATTTTGCTGGTACCGGGTATGGAAATCATTTTTAAATTAACATGGATTCATAGTTATCAGATTTATGCTGAATTTCAGCTCCATGAAAAGATTCATTTGCTTACATGTACCAATTTCATTCAGCTTGCGCTGAATTTTCTTTTAGTTTTTTTTTTTTTTTTATAATTCCAATCCAGAGTGAAGCTCAATTCTTTGTTTTAGATTTAAAATTTTAGGGCTGAAAAGTGCTATTTCTTAGCACTCTTTGTTTTTTTTCTTTTTTCTCAATTCTAAATTCTTTGTTCTAAAAACCCTTAAAAAACAAATAATGAATTCACACAAAATGAGCAGAGGAAGTGTAGGATACCATTGCTAAATCACAATTTTTTTTACTAGATGGAGGGCCATCCTTTTCAACTTGGTATGACTTTTTCTAAAATTTAAAAATTAGCATTATCCATAAATTTATTTACAACTTTAATTTTTTATTATTAAAGAAAATTTTCCATAATGCTTTTTGGATCTCTTAGCTTGAAACTGTCTTTTATGAATTTTAGTTACTTTTTTGAAGCATTTTCTCAATTCTTTATGGTTACATATGTATATATAATATGTTTTAAAAGAAGGTTATTGTGATTAATTCAATTGGTGTTTGTGGAAAAGATTCTATTAGGCAAAGATTTTTGTTTTTGATGTTTATTAGTGTAAATTATACAAAATATTATTTCTTTCTTTACAATCAAACCATCATGTGGTTGTGTAGAGCTGTTCTTCCCAGTTGACTTCAACAAAAATTGCATCTCATGTGGTAGAGATACAGGCATATCTTGACTCTGTTGATTGTACCAATTCACTCATGGTTTTCCTTTTTATGCTCTCTTTTTTTTTTTTTTTTTTTTTTGCTTTTTTTCTTAAAAAAAATTAATTTGCTCTACAGAAAAAGAGTTCTTGAAGAGTTCTGTGTATAGCAAAACAATACACATAGTGAAAATGTCTCAAAATAATTCTTTGTAAGAAGTGTTGATTTCTGATCTCATAAAAGCCACATGGTGTGATCAATTACATATTTATTAATGCTTAATCTTCTTCAGAGTACTATCTTATGGAAGATTCTTGAAAAGTTGGATAATCAAGACTAATCTGATTTGACTTTGAAATAATATGAATCTGGTATTTCTTAATTATTTGTCTTATTAAGGTTGTTAAGTATATTTTCATGTAACTTTTATCCCCCAATTAATTTCTAGAAGTTCAAGGCAGTCTCATATTCTGCAGGTTAGTTGCTTTTTTTTATTTCTTATTTAATGTTCAATAACAATAAAAAAAGAAAATTGACTTCAGTTTAGATATAAATCAATGAATAAGCTCCATTTCCTACATTTTATAATTGTGTTTGCTGAATGGAGTTTTGGTTTGATCACTACTTGCACCTTCTCAACTCTTGAGAAGTTGCTTAAGCAACATGCTAGAAGATATGCCGTTGGAGATTAAGTTTCCATGGTCTATCTTTTCTTCTTTACTTTTGTTTATGTCACTTATCCTTTAGAAGTTTATCTACAGACACAAGAATTAAAATTTACTGTTACATCTTTAATTTTAATGTGAGTGTGTACTCCTAAATCATGGATTGAATTTCTAGGAGAACGCCTAAATGTTGCTCTTAGTCTGTCATTTCTTATTTTACATGGAGATTGTACAAACTACCTTCTTACATGATGTTTTATTTGCAATGAAGTGTGCGTTGAAGGCTTTGAGACACTTGATTACTTTGATAATCTAATGCACAAAGAAGGATTCACTGAGCAGGTAGATGCAATTACTTTTAACACCAAGGTACAGTGATTTTTCTTTTTAGGTGTTCAATATTAGTGTGAATAACCATCCATTATTAATGGTTTGTGATGTCATGCAATTTTGGAATGCATTATTGGCTTTCAAATTTTAATTCATGCATGTTTTGTAGTATTTCATTTCTATTTCCAATGGATATTATCATTTCATATTGACTGAGTATACTTGAGCACCCATAATAAAGATTCTCATTATTGATCATAAGAATAAGAGAACCTTTATGCTGCAAAAGGATGACTTGGCTAATGCAGGTTCAGAAACGTTATCTTGATGACTAACATTCTATTTGATTATTTTGCTACATTATGATTGCTCATTTTCTTTAGCCACATATGTTTGATATTATTAATTATGCATTTTGGCAGAATCCTTGGGACCAAAAAGGTCAAGGCTCTCCAAGACTTGGAGCATGATGACTACAAAACAATGTTAGGAATGGAATATGCTGAAACTGAAATTCCAATTATCTTGAGACCTTTCAAAGAGTGGAAAGGCTATCGATATTGCAATGGTAGTTGAATCTAAGGAAAGTTCTTTATGGATTTATGTGATCTCACCTTTAATAATGGAGGTTTGCTTGTGACCCATGATATATTTGTCTTAAGTTTTGTAACATATGTGTGCACTTGCTATTTCTTTTTTAAGACAAATATTGAGGTGACATATTTGTCTATTTTGCTCTGTCTAATTTGTTGAGTCTTTAAGACTCAGATTTAGATTTACCAAATTGCATATGTTAGTTGGATATCAATATTGAGGTGACAATATAACATTATTGAGCAAAAGGATTTTTTCTTTTTTACTTTTTATGTTGCCTTTTGTGATGCTACGATATGCTATTTGGTTATGTCGTGAGTGAGTTTAATGATATTGTATGTATTGATGAAGAGAACAATAATAAATTTTGTTGAAAGCTTAGAAGCAGTCATTTAATCCATTAAATTTCTCAAACAACAGAGTGATAGAGATTTCATCATAGAAACCAATTGCAACCTTAACATAAACTGTATAAATATTGAGCAATTGATCAATTACTAGGAGCTTCATATGGATATTGTTTTGTTTTGTTTTGTTTGATATTTGATTTAGTTAATATCTTGACATAATATGTTTATAGAATTTTAATATTTGAATTTTAACATCTATTTTAAAAATTTCTGTAATTTTGATGTATGTTGTATATGCAAATTACAAAGTCTATTAAAAAAAACAAAGGAATTAGGATTTTTGTTGCTGTGTTCATAATGTTAATATTTACACTTTTCGTTTGTTATACTTAAGCTGCCGCATACAATTAATCCTTTTTGTTCTCTAATTAATTGCCTATTTAATATAAAATTACTTTTCAAAGTATAAAAATGGACACAGATTCCTATTACTTATTAACTAATATAATTAATTAAAGCAGTTGTTTGCTAATAATTAAATTATTATAGCAGTAACTGAAAAAAAAATCGTTGATAATTAGCTATATATAAATGGCTAATAACTCACCTAACCAGAAAAAAAATTAAAAAGATATACTTTTTTTTTAAATTTCATTAAGGCTTATTTATCTTTAGTTTCAAACAATTTTGTATTATGTTTTTAATACTTCCAGTCGTTAGTAGAAAAAACTGAATATTATATATTTTAATTTTTCTATATCTTAATGCATATAATTTTGTCATCTTTTCTTAAAGTGAAAAAAAATGTGTAAACAAAGAATTTAAGTCTGAAAAAGATTTTTACAAAAAATACACTTAGAAAAATTTTATACAAATATTGCTCAATTAGAGAAGAAAGGGATCAAAGGGTAATTTTTTTAAAACAATCGAAATTCAGAGGCTGTCTTTATATGAGCAACAAATAGAATCTACAATGAAAGGATAGTTATCTAGATCTAGAGACCATAACAATTAACGGAATCTTATATATACACAATTTACATCATAGAGATGTAAAAATTATGCACACAAATGAAATATAAGAAAAAAAATATCCCCTGCATCTCAAAAAAGGAGAATATGAAAAAATAAAAATAAAAATAGCTCAACAAGATAGATGCTATGATACGTTCTATGCTAAAAAAAATTAAATTTCAAAATTTATTCAATATTTGTTATGAAGAAAAAGGAGAAATTCATTGGTCAAATAAGAATAAAAATCAAACAATTTAAAATTTTTGAAAAATTGTAGAGTTATTTTTAAATATAGTACATTTGATTTAAATATTTAGAATAATAGTGAAACTTTTTATAGTATAAAAATATACTATATTTCTCAAATTTGAGTATAAATTATTCATTATACAATTTTTAAATATACATAAACACTTTATATAAACTTCATTGTTTCTATTATTTCAGAAATAATTTAACTTTTTATCAAAAAAAAAAATCAAGACATAAAATATATTTACTCACATTATAAAATATAACTAAAATTAACAATTTATTATTTTCTAATTAATTCAAAAACTAATTATTTTCAACATATTATTATATAAAAATTTTATTCTATAAAAATTTTATTCCATATTTTAAAATAAAAAATTATTAAGAAATTAGTGTAACTTTATTATACATTTTAAAATAAAAAATTTTAAACAAAAAAACTTTCCGAGTATTGTGTGGGCCCCATGCTAGTAAAATAAAATAACTAAGTGTATAAATTTTGTCACATCATACTTTTAATGTCATGTGTCACTTTGCAAGTTTCCTAAGTGGTTTGTATTGTTGATTTGATTTGCTCTTGGGTGTATTTAATTGTAATGTTGGTAAGTGTTAGTAAATGAAGGTGTTTTAAATTGCTGTCCTCAATAGTGCTTGGACTTCTGGAAGATCAGGTGAACTGCGATCTTCCATTAACACTGCGGTTTGATGTCTTTAAAAGAGAAGGAAGAGTCATCGGTACATGTTATGGTGCTTTTAAATGCAATGCTGGATAGTGTTGGAAAATGAAGGGGTTTTAAACTGCTGTCATGTATAGTCCTTGAACTTCCATAAGAGCAGTTGAACTGCAACCTACCATGAACACATGCAGTTTTATGTTTTAAAAAGAGGAGTGATTGGTACAGATTATGGTGTTGGGTCGCTTCTAAAGTGTAATTTCGTCCATGGATTGTAATGTGAAAGACAGAGAACATAAGCAATGAAGAGAAGCTGAAATGAGACGGAGAACTCCAAATGACAGTTCGGCTAACATTTCCGGTACTGGATAAGATACAGATAATAGAAGAGAAACACTTACAATTAACATCGTTACAGTCAACATGTGGCCCTTATTTCAGTTTGGCTTGCAGATGGAATTTTTATCAGGTATCAAAAGAAGTAAGAATTTTACAAATTAGTTTAGTTTCTTAAAAAAACTATTAGCATCAGTTAGCTTTATCCTTGAGTGAAAAATGAAATGACAAGCATTTGAAGGCCATTGTCCGGTTTTATGGGGATGGTCTGAGCTTACTGCATAAAGTTTTTAGGGCAGGAAGGTAACAATGGTGCACAAGATTCTGATGGGTAGAACTGTTCATATAATATACTTCAGTTTAAGCTTAATAAGGCAAGGGTCTTTATTTTATTGCTAACTCAAAGTGTTGATGGATGATCCAGATTTTTATAAATTAGAAACACTACCTTTGCTAAGTTTTAAAACTTGAGAAAGTTGATGTTTATTATATATCTGTTGTGTTCAATCTCTCCAAGTTGATGTTTATTATATATCTATTGCTATTGCGTCCAATCTCTCCAAGTTTAAGGGCAATTTTATTATTATTATTATTATTATTATTTTCTTTTTGCAGGGGAAAGGGCTATCCTTCTTTATGGCCATCAAAGGATTGCCAGCAGCCACTTGATGTCAGCAATGAGTTTACATTCAAAGTGATGGATGGGATTTTTTGAGGTAATGCGTTGCTTTGTCTTGCAAACAAAGTAAAATTGATGTTAAAGATTTTACAAAATGAAAAGGTAATACTTTTTTTTTTGTAAATTAGTGCGCTTAATTCAGTAAAAAATATTATAAAAATGGGTTAATGTCTTTAGAAATATAAACTGTGATTTCTGCTGTTTGTTGGTTTTCTAATAAATAGGTCATCGTTGATAATAATAATAATAATAATAATAATAATAATAATAATAATAATAATAATAATAATAAAAAATAGGTCATCCTAAAAATTAAATGATTTAATATTTCTAATAAATAGGTCATTAAATCGCATTCAAAAATAAAAAAAACAGTTTATATGGCCATTTTCAAACCCTCTCTAGTGTATAGAAAATGTATTCTTAAATTTAGAAATTTCCAATTATTTTTTCCCATTACAGTTCAATACAGATTCTTTATTAATATTCAAATTTAATAATTTACTATTACTTTCAACAAATTGTTCATCAATAATCTCCTTTGTTAACACTGTCAGTTTTCGGATTCTAATTCTTATTTCAGTTTATTTATAGGAAGGAAAAATATTCATTTTCATTTCATAACACATCACTTTATGCATATTATTACTTCAATCGACATTTTCATATGGTGCAAGCATGATATATGAAAGAGAATATTTTCAAAAAAACACCCAAAGATATAAGTGCTTCGGAATTTTCTTTTTACGCATTACTACTTTATTCATCCCAAAGCTATTAACAACGATTATTATAATTCAAAAATTTTGCATATCCAATACACTCATACTATTAACCACAAGTAATCCCTCATTTTTTGACGAGTGCACCACTGTTTCCTAGCACAAAATTAAAGACAACCAGGTAATTAAATTCACACCAGAAACAACATTTCATCTTTAGGAAATTATTCATATTACCATATTTAATTAACAGATTCTCTATTCACACTTCTAATCGTTCAGAAATTGTTTTTCTTTATTTTTATTTCAATTCGCATAGGATCTTTGAAGATGAGCTAACTTCCACAATTACAATCAATGTTTCAAATGCTGTTCGGTGGGAAGTTCGACTTCTAAAACAGGAACATCAATGTTCTCAAAAAAGGGTTGGAATAAATTTTTACAAAAATATTCCATTTCACAAGGCCAATTTATAGTTTTTCACTATGATCACAATAATCACACTTTCACCGTTACTATTTTTGACAAGAACAGCGTTGAGATCGATTATTTACTTCACAATCAGTAACCAGATGTGCTCAAGTCATTCCACAACTTATTTGAACTTCATCCCAATTTACACATTAACACGTTCGATTGTGATTTATATTAATTAAATATATATTGTATCAAAAAAGATCAAATGCCTCCAAATATTTTTTCAAAACTTCAATTAGGAAAAATTCCAACGCTTAAGAAGATGTAAAAAAATTCACATCTACTTGGTTGTCAAAGTTACACCCTCTATCCATTTAGTGGTATGTTTATTCAAATTACACATTCACTACCAATGTTATATATATCTAATATATCTTTTCCTTTTGCAGAACATACCACTGTGCTTTTTAAGACAACTTTAAAAATGGGCAAAATATGCCAGTCACATTGATATTTCAATTCAAAAAATGGAAGGTTAAATTAATTTTTCACAACACTTATAAATGTGCTTATTTGTCTGCTGGATAGTCACTGTTTGCAAGAGATAATTGTCTTTCTGAAGAAGATGCATGTGCGTTTAAGTTATATAATGTTAATCTTCATGTTAATTATACCCATGGTACCTAAACTTTCCACTAACTCCCATTAAAATACCCAAATTTCATTTTGTCACTTAAAACTTCCTATCATTTCTCGTGAATCCTACAAATCTACTTAATGACATATTTCGGTCCCCGGTGATGATGTGAATGCCGACCTGGATGCTGATGTGTCATTTGATAAAAAATAGTGACAATGTTAGTTGATGGTTAATTACACTCATGATACCTAACTTTTTCACTAATTCTTAGTAAAATATTCAACTTTCATTTAGTTATTTAAAACCTCCTAACGTTTCTCATGAATCGCACAAAACTACCTAATAATACATTCTAGTGATGACGTGAATGCTAATGTGTCAAGTTTTTTTAATAATTGAAAACCTGACAAATAAAAAAAGTAATGGCCACGTCAGTTGAATGTTAGATGAAGTGGCCCACTATTACTCTCTCCTTGCCAAGCTTCCCAAAGAAACTTCAAAGCCATCATGATTTGCAGCTCACTTTTCTCCTTCATGCATTCTATCAAACATCATATGAGAACCCTCAAACACCAATAATTACCATTTACACTCTTTTCTTTCTCCTTATCCCTCCTAACTTCACAGCTCCCTAATATGTACTTGGGGTCTCATAAATAAAAATGTTGATTTCATATGTTCTTTTATATTGATGAGACCTAAAGTACATATCCAACTAAAAAGAACTAAGAAAAAAATGACATGTCAGCATCCACATCATCATTGGCGACTAGAATATGTCGTTAGATAGTTTTGTGGAATTCATAAGAAACATTGAGAGATTTTAAGTGATTAAATAAAAGTTGGATATTTTACTAGAAACTAGTAAAATAGTTAGGTACCATGGGTGTAATTAACCCTCAGTTGACATGACCACTACTTTTTGTCAGATAACACATCAGCATCCACATCATCACCGACGACTGGAATATGTCATTAGCTAGTTTTGTGGGATTTATGAGAAATGTTGAGAAGTTTTAAGTAACAAAATAAAATTTGAGTATTTTAATGGAAATTAGTGAAATGTTTGGGTACCGTGAGTATAATTAACCCATTAATCTTCATCTCATAAAAGTCACAATTTTTAAAAGTAACAAGTATAAATTCTAAATTCTCAACTTACAAGGACTGTACTCAATCTTTTCACTATAAAATATTTGTTTACTTTCTTTACAATTTATGAAATATGTATTTTTTTTAGTAACAAGAGTACATTCATAGGCATCCATTCAATTATTTCAAATTATTTCACACCAACAATATTGCTAAATAATTACCTATGTCAAATGTATTTATTTCAATTACAAAAAAATAGTAAATATCAAAATCTTATTATTTTATCATTGAATTTAAAAAACTAATTAATTTAGACATATTATTAAACATAACTTTATTACACATTTTCAAATAATTTTTTTTTTTTTACAAAAATTAAGCTTCCACACATTATGCAGGCCACACGCTAGTTCTAGTTAATAATTAACAATATATGGTTTTATTTGCTGAGGTGTTGCCACTTCTAATAGCTTTTCTAATTCTCATTGGCTGTAAATAAAAACCAATTGAATATAAAAAAAAATCATGGAACCCAACAATCTTGTAATGTCCTGCATCAGTGCCATGTTAAGAAGAAAAATATGTTCCTTTTTTTTAGCATCATCACCAAATGGTCCATACGTTTTTTCTATTGCTTTTGAGTGTAAGTAAAAGAATCATAGTACGATCATCAGAATCACAATAGGTTCTATAAACTTCAGTAAGATACTCATTTGGGTAATCAAGCATCACCTCAACCTAAAAATACAGAGTTATTATTTTTTTAAGCATATTTTGATACTTCAATGCTGAAATTAGTCATAATATAAAAGAGATAAAAGTTGAAGGTACTTCTAAGCATTTTTCAAATTTTCAAATTTTATTTTATTTTCACTTTAAAAATATTAATGATTATTAATTTTTTTAATATTTTTATGACTTTTAAATTTCTAATTATATTTATTCTAATTTTTATGATTTGAATATCTTATATTTCTTAATTTTTTTCCTTCAAAACATATTATTGAGCATTATAATTTTTATGTCTTCATCCTCTTATATTTCTAATAATATTTTTTTAATTTTAAAATTTTAAAATTTCTAAAATCAAATACTTTTATTTTTTAATCTTTTTGGCACACCCGCACTTGGGATCAACTCTAAATTATATGTATATAAAATAAATTAAATTAAATACAGAACTAATAAATAAATATTTATATATCCAAAATATTATAATAGTAAATTAAGGATGTGAATTAGGATTTAATGACAAAACTCTAGAAAAGACTAAAAAATAAGGAAGAAGAATGGAGAGAGTGTAGGTGACACTTCTTTACGGGTTCGAGATAACGTTGATTTTTGGTAATATCTATTTAACTTGACACCATGAGAATATTACACAACAAAATAGGTTATGCTGTGAATGGTATATGATTAATAGTACATATCTTGTGATAGATTAAGAAAATAATTAAAGAGTTATTTAAGGTTACTTAGAAGTGGTGTCTCTCCACATTTGTTCTCTAATTAGGTGATATAAGTTTAATAATCATCTAATTAAAGTATTGGTGGAGAGGGGTGTCACTTTTACCATTTAACAAACAAACTTTTATGCTTATTATAGCATCCAATTATTTATTTAAATTTTTATAATATCATAGAGGAAATTTTCTATATTGAAATAATTCATACTTTTTCAAAATTTTTACGTTGTCTTCAACTTTTTGTGATTTATAAATTTGAACAAAACTAATCACATATATAAATTAATATATTGAGTATAAAATATTTTTATATATTTTCCATTTCAATTTGTTTTAGTTTTCAGTGAACATTTATCATTTGCCTAATATTTTTAATAGAAAATTTAAAAAAAATCATAAAATTAAGTTATTTTAATTTTTAAAAATTTTATTTGATATAATATATTTTAAAAGTTATAATTTTTAATAAAAATTATACAGTATCTATGTAAACTAAATAAAATTTAATGATATATATTTTAACATCTAGGACAAATAGTACCATGTACCATGTGGATATATGTTTTTTAATTTTTACAATTTTTTTTTTTTTTTCATTTTACAACATATTAATTTGTCTATATAAAATTTATAAAAGTTAATTGATAAATTTTATAACATGATATTTTTATTCCTACCTACATTTTCTAATTTTAATTTTTTATTTTATTTTTTATTTTTTAAATAACAAATAATTAAACAAGGATAAATAAAAAATTATAAAATAAAATTTTGCGGTATTTATGTCTTGAGTCATCAATTACCTATATTTTACAGCCCTTCATATTTATTTATTATTATTTTAATTCTTTATTATTATATTTTTTATTTTTAACTTTTATAATCTTTATAATTTATTTATTTATAATATATATGTATCTCTTTATTAAATTTAATAAAAATTATTTTAGATAACCCGCATTATTTAGATAACCCGCACATCATGCGGGCTCTGAATTATTTACTTCTCACTCGATATAAATTCATATTTTTCTAGGGATTGGTTGGGATGTGTTCTTATCTATTAATTGATAGGATTTTAATGCATCCAATTCTTGTCAAAAAGCATTTAGGGGGAGATGTTTGCACTCTATCACTTTATAGTCACATTTCAATATTAATGTTATTAGATTGCAAAAGATACATTTAAATATTAAAAAGTTAATTTTTTTAATTTAATTAACATATATACTATGATTTTTCACCTGAAAATATTTATACTGGAAAAATTAACAGAGTTTGTGCAGCGAAATAATTTTCACAGATACAAAACAAAAATTACTACAAAAATAATCAAACAAATAAATAAATGGAGGTGATTAAACTAATTAATGGGTGAGTAAAATAGGTGATAAAATCTACCGTATAAATAATAATAGGCGATAAAACTTGTCGTATAAATAATAAAATGACACAAATATTTTAACATGGTTCACCCTTAATTTTTGTATTACGTCCACGGGACAAAATCTAATATTTTCTTCCACTACAAAAATAGTAGGTATAAGAGAGAGTCTTCTCTAGATCAATACTAGAGGTACACAATAAAAATCTCACAAAAATAGTGACACTCAAAGTGTTTTCCACACTCCAAATTAATTTCCTTACTATTTTACCACTCACCCTTTGAGAAAAATTTCTCAAACCCTTTGAAATACTCTCTCCTCTCATAAGCACACACGTTACTCACTATCTATTTTATTTTTTCTTTGCTGCTTGTGCTCCTACCTGCTTCTTCATCCAAATGCATTTATATAGGCATTTGGATGAGAAACAAAAAAAAAAGTTTTTTAACATTTGGTAGGCACCGAAATTCAGTGCCTACATTTTAGACTCTTTCTTTTTCTTTTCAAACTTGTGGGCTCCACTAGGAGGTACCCACAACAATTCTCCCCCTTGACTATGTGGTGGTCATCACCATTTCGATGGTCAATCAACAAAATTTGAACTTCTCCCTTGGTAAAGTCTTTGTTAACATGTCTAATCCATTTTCATCAGTATGGATCTTCTCAATCTGCAATAGCTTCTTCTCCAATACATCCCATATCCAGTGATATCTTACATCAATGTACTTTTATCTTGAATGAAATGAGGAATTCTTACTAAGGTGGATAGCACTCTAACTATCATAAAATAGCTCGTATTTGTCATGCTGAAAACTTAGTTCATTTAAGAACTACTGCATCCATAGCAATTCTTTACAAGCTTCAATTGCTACAATAAATTCCACTTCGGTGGTAGATAAAGCAACACATTTTTATAATTTTGGCTGCCATGCCATAGCTCCCCCTGCAAATGTAATCAGATAACCAGATATTGATTTTCTCGAGTCAACATCACCTGCTATGTCTGTATCTGTGTATCTAGCTAACACAGGTTTGGTGTCTCCAAAACATAAGCATATTTTAGACATTCCATAAAGATACCTGAAAATCCATTTACTGCATCCCAATGTTCCTTTCTAAGATTTGAAAGGAACCGACTCACAACTCCAACCCAGTATGTAATATTTAACCGTGTACATACCATGACATACATTAAACTACTAACTGCTGAAGCATATGAAACTCTATCCATCTCTTCCTTTTCTTTATTAGTGGAAGGGCTTTGCTGAGAAGTCAATTTAAAGTGATTAGCAAGAGGATAACTAACCACTTTAACATTATACATATTGAACCTTTGAAGTTCCTTCTTAATATACTTCTTTTGTGACAACCACAGCTTTTTGATACCTCTTTCTCTGATAATCTTCATACTAAGAATTTGCTTTACTAGTCCCAAGTCTTTCATAGCAAAAGACTTACTCAATTGCTTCTTTAAGTTGTTGATTCTGGAAACATTTTGACTAATAATCAACATGTCATCCACATAGAGCAATAACACAATAAAGTCATCATCAAAGAATTTTTGAATAAATACAAAATGGTTTGAAGTGGTTTTTTTGTAGCCTTGCTCCCCCATAATAGACTCAAACTTCTTATACTATTGTCTTGGTGCCTATTTCAAGCCATACAAGCTTTTCTTCAATCTGCAAATATAGTCTTCTTTTCCCTTTTCTTTGAAACCCTTTGGCTGCTCCATGAATATTTCTTCTTCTAAATCACCATAAAGAAAGGCAGTTTTAACATCCATTTGCTTAATCTCCATATCAAAACTTACTACTAAATCCAGCACAGTACGAATGGATGTCATCTTCATTATTGGAGAAAAATCTCATCAAAGTCGATACCCTTTTTTTAGTTAGATCCTTTTAAAACTAGTCTAGCTTTGAATTGTGGCTTGGGACTGTGTTTTTTATGCTTGATCCTGAACACCCACTTATCTTCAAAGCTCTCTTGCCTTCAGGCAACTTCACTAGCTCAAATTTCTTGTTTTCATGTAAAGATTTCATCTCATCTTGCATGGCTTCTAACCATTTCTGCTTGTGTTCATCATTCATAGCTTCTTCAAAGTTTTCTAGCTCTCCCCCATCAGTTAGTAACATAAATTGGTCTCTAAGATATATAGTAGAAGGTTGTCTATTTCTATCAGATCTCCTTAGTGGCACTAGAGAAGCCTCATCTGCTGGTGGTTGATCATGAATACCATCATCATCATTTTCAAATGGAATCTTAATGGGAGCATCTTCATCACCTACTTTTGGTAGAATAACTTCATTTTCATCTCTAGCTTCCCTTGGCACTATTGTTGGAGGAACTAACTTTAAATTTAAATCATCTTCAAAGCTGGGAATGTTCTTCTCAATTATGGCAATAACTTTGATTGTCTTATCTTCAATAAACATAACATCATGGCTTCTTACAAGCTTCTTTTGGATTGGATCATAAAATCTATAGCCAAGTTGATCTTGACCATAACCAATGAACACACACTATTGTGTCTTAACATCAAGCTTAGATCTCTCATCCTTAGGAATTTGCACAAAGGCTTTGCACCTAAAAACTCGCAAGTGACCATAGGAAACATCTTTTCCTAACCACACCCTCTCTAGAGTGTCAGACTATAGAGGAACACATGGTGAAAGGTTAAGCACATGCACTGTTGTAAGTAAAGCTTCACCCTAAAATGTCTTAGGCAGCTTTAAATATGAGAACAAAGGTTTGACTCTCTCCATCAAAGTCCTATTCATCCTCTCAGCTAAACCATTCAACTGCGACATCTTTGGAGGTGTCATTTGATGTCGTATATCATGCTCTTTACAATAAGCATCAAATGGTCCAGAATACTCTCCACCATTGTCTGTCCAGATGCACTTCAGCTTCTTGCCAATTTGTCTCTCCACCAGGTATGAAATTCCTTGAAGACATTTAGCACATAATCTTTTGACTTCAAGGTTTATGCCTATGTCTTTTGAGAATGATCATCAATGAAAGTCACAAAGTACTGACAACCACCAAGTGACTTTGGCATTGGCCCACACAAGTCTGAATGAATTAAATTGAGCACATTATTCATTCTATAAGGAGGAGAACTCCTGAAAGCAACCTTGTTTTGCTTTCCTGCAAGACAATTAGCACATTTCTCCAGATGCACAAGATCTACTCCAGATAACACATTTTTCTTGGCTAGCACTGTCATCCCTTTCTCACTTATGTGGCTAAGTCTTTTATGTCATAACTCGATTGTACTATCTTTCTCCACAACATTCACCATATCTTTAGAGATATTTGCATGCATAAAGTACAGTACTGAGTCTTTTTTACATCTAGCCACCACCAGTGAGCCTTTAGTGAGTTTCCATTTGCCGTTATAAAAGGTATTGCAAAAACCTTCACCATCAAGCTTGCCTATTGAGATCAAATTTAGGCAAATATCTTGAACATGCTTGACAGTCTTCAAGATTAGTCTTGTGCCATTCATTATTTCTAAACATACATCTCCTTCACCAGAAAATCTTGTTCGATTGCCATTTCCCATCTTCACAAATCCAAAATCTCTTAGAGTGTAGGATAAGAAGAATTCTCTTCTAGATGTAGCGTGAATAGAAGCACCACTGTTAATCACCCAACTGGTCTCATGGATAGTAAGATTTATAGTATCATCATCAAGTAGGACATTGAATTCTCCAAGAAGATTTGCTTAATCATCATCATTGCTATCATCTTTTCTCATATATTTGCCTTTGTTCTTGTCCCTAAAATTTTGACAGAACTTCTTGATGTGGCCTTTCTTTTTATAGTAATGCCATTCAATATTTGCATACTTGTTTGACTTTCCTCTGCTCTTATCTCGCTTTGAGCTTCGAGTCTCACTTCTTCCCCTGGAATTTACAATAAGGATATCTGAATGTGTTGAAGGGGCACCCTTTGATCTACATCTCATCTCTTCATTCAGAATACTACTTTTGAAAAATTCCATAATTACTACACCATATGGTGCAGAGTTTGTGAGTGATATCTTCAAAGTCTCCTATGACTCTAGCAGAGAAGCCAACACCATAATAGTAAGAATTTCATTATCCATTCCCAACAACTGATCCATTATCCCTTGCATTTCATTTAAGTGATCGGCGATAGAAGAACCTTCCCGATATTTTATCTGCATTAATTTTGTCAGATAAAATAATTTGTTATTGCCAGTCTTTAAAGCGTACAGCTCCTCAAGCTTGTTCCACAATGTCCATGTATGAGTTTCATTGCAAATGTGGTTGTACACATTGTCTTTAACGAACTATTGGATGTAGCCACACACTTGCTCATGCTCAAATGCCCATTCCTCATTTGTCTTGCCTTCGGGTTTTGTTGTAGCAAAAACTGATAGATGCAATTTCATCATAAATAGGAGATCATTCATCTTGTTTCTCCATATGTGGTAATTTATGCCATTTAAGCTAACCATCTTGCTAGTCTTTGCCTCCATCATTGTAGTATTTAATAATGCCTCTATAACACAAACCAACTACTTTGATACCACTTGTTGGGAAAAATTAACAGAGTTGGTGCAGCAGAATAATTTTCACAGAGAAAATAAAAATTACTACAGAAATAATCAAATAAATAAATAAATAGAGACGGTTAAACCAGCTAATAAATGAGTAAAATAGGCGGTAAAACTTGTCATATAAATAATAATAGGCAATAAAATCTGTCGTATAAATAATAAAATGACATAAATATTTTAATGTGATTCACCCTTAATTTTTGGGCTACGTCCATGGGACAAAATCTAATATTCTCTTCCACTGTAAAAATAGTAGGCATAAGAGAGAGTCTTCTCTATCTCAACACTAGAGGTACACAATAAAAATCTCACCAAAATAGTGGCACTCAAAGTGTTTCCCACACTCCAAATTAATTTCCTCACTATTTTATCACTCACCCTTTGAGAAAAATTTCTCAAACCCTTTAAAACACTATATTCCCTCACAAGCACACACGTTACTCACTATCTATTTTATTTTTTCTCTACTACTTGTGCTCCTACCTGCTTCTTCATCCAAATGCCTTTATATAGGCATTTGGATGATAAACAAATAAACAAACAAAATTTTTTTTTTCAATATTTGGTAGGCACCAAAACATTTTAGACTTTTTTTTTTCTTCTTTTCAAATTTATGGGCTCCACTAAGAGGGACTTGCAACATTATTTATGTGTAAATAATTTATTTCTAACAATTAAAATAAAAATAAATCCTAGTGTACATAAATTCTATTTCAATTTTAATTTTATAAAATGAAAAGAACAAATTTATTAGGTATTTATGCCCTTTGTGAACCTCAAAAACTAATTTTTTTCATAGTTGTGTTTTTAATTTTTAATAAGTAATAAATAGATTTTAAAAAATTTTGTTAATAAAATCTCCACTAGTGTTAGAAGGAAAATGCTTGATGTATTATGTGGTAGACTCTAAATAGTAAAAACAAAATATTGTAAGAATGAGAAAGAAAAGATATGAACCTTTCTTTGATCATTTCCCCTAGGATCTCTATGCACCTTTGACAAAACTAGTTTTCCTTTATCAACATACTCGATCTAGATCCAGTTAATAAAATCCCTATTATAAACCATCAACAATCTCCTAACTGCAGAATGTGCTCCATCTTCCCATTCATCAACCATATCACCATCTTAAGTCCTAGTAACAATCTTTGTGTAATAGAGGTTGGGGCTTAATGGTAATATCATTAGGACTTTTCATTAATTAATTCATTTACACAATTGTACATATTAAAATTTGGACAGTATGAATTATAAATGTAGTAATAATTTGAGTTACCTCTTTTGATTGCACAAGAGACGTGAAAATCCATATTGCAGCCGTAACATTTATAGCCGAGGAACTTTCCATATTTGTTATAAATAATGCATTTATATTAATACTCACACCAAAATGGCATGACAACAAAACTCAGTGGGTGTTCATGATTTTTATATCTCCAAATTGTTGGTAAAACCCCACATTTGATATAAGGTTGAAGCAGACAATTATTCTAGTTTGAGGAATAGTCTTGGCAGATTGTGCAATTGTTCTTCTCTGGAAACTCATATTCAGATCGGCTTGGGTTTGATTTTAGGTAGAATATAGGACCCTCTTTAAATATTGGTATAAAATTCAGCACACGACTAATGAAGAATAAACTCGTCGCATACTATGCATTGATAGGTTGGACTTAAAATGACTTCATCACAATAATTGTAACACTAGTTCAATTTACTACTAGAAACATAACCCTTCTTCATCTTAGGTTCTTCAGTGAAGAAAAACTAATGTGCATGAGCTTTAGTGAAAATTCTTTGAGGAATGATATATCCTCCTTTAAAATTCCTATTTATATTGATTGGTGAGTACTTTTACGACCACCACGAGCAGGCTTCTCATTACCTTTTCGCACATCCATTATCTTTCTAGCAAACTCTTCCATGTTAAACATCTTTTAAGGTCAATAATACTAAAAATCCATCTGTATCCAAACTCATAAAATTCATGAATCTTATCACCTCCATCTTTACATTCAATAATGAGTAATGAAGCCCTTTTAGACATTTCTAGATCTAACAACTCGTTGTTGAAGGAGAATGAAGTAGTCATGATAACATAAAATTTGAGCTAGAGTTGGGTTTCAGTGATATCAATGATGATTTTGAAAGATAACCCATCCAAATAACTGGTAACATCGCTAGTGTCATGACCCGAACCTAAAAAGCACGTGACTGGCATTAGGGAATGGAAAAGCATAAAGCTTCTGAAATCTGTAGTAAGCCTTAAGAAAAATTTTTCACAATGACATTTAATCACTTTAATATTTTAAAGAAAATATGGCAGAGTTTCCTCCAAACTGGGAAAAAACCAAAACCTGTAGAAAGAGATAACACTTCTAAAATAATTTTCAATCAACACTACTTCATAATTACTCCAATAAACCATATCAAATACATATATCTCCAATACAATGAAATTCACAATATAAATTATACAAGATAGTCTACTACTACAGCGTTCTAGAATTCAAATACACAATACATATCAAATAAACCTACATAATATAATTAGAGAAGAAAAAGCTCGGCGCAGACGACAACAACTATCAAGCTAATTGTGAGGTCCTAGAAAAATAAAATTGAGGGGAATCAAACCTCACTGAGTGAATCAATTTTATAAAATGCATGTTGGTTTTAAAATCATTATTTAAAACCCTTTTTAAATAAAATAAATATTTAAAATCCTTTACTTTACTAAAATTAGATTTAAATAAAATCCTTTCTGAATTCACAAAACACTTTAATATAAAATCCTCATATGAAATCATATAAATTAAAATATTTTATTGGAAAATGTGATAGAACCCTAAACCTCAATCCTAATAGCCTTTCGGCTCTCTTTAATCCAAGTGACTACCATCCCAAGAGCAAGCTCAACCGAGTTACAACTGCAATCCATTCATTTATTCCATTACTAATGTCCCGAGAGCAAACTCAACTAAGTTACATCTCATTTCCAACTCGATAGCACTAGCCCATCGAGCTCGATAAATACACTGCCCAAAAGCACCTACTCCACTGAGCTCAATCCATATATTGCTCAAAAGCACAAGCTCCACCGAGCCACAACCCACATTTCTTTTCTTTGACCTGAGATCTCAACCAGTGTGCATATGGTCCTGATAACACCCAGTAGATAGCACATTATACCATTTTTCTCCAAATCAACTTATATCATAGATAATTAAAATAAATTAAATAGAATTAAATAAATTCCACAAGAGCATCTTTCCAAATATTATTCATGATAATAAAATACGTATTCATGCATGCGGTAAGAAATATAATCATAAATAAATTCATATAATCAACTTAAATATTATATTAACCACATGAAAATCATAGTTTAAATATTCTCAACAAATATTTAATAAAATTAACTTATAGGTGAAGCATGCTGGCCAACGTGTCCTCGGTTGTCCTTACTCTACACCTCTTGCTCCTGAATTCTTTAAATAAACAATTTTTATTTAATTAAGTAACTTTAAATAAATTCCCAAAATTCTTGGAAAAAATATAAAACCCCGAAATGATAAAAATAGCCTTAAAAAAACTAAAATAAATTAATTTTGATGTTCAAATGATTTAAACTAAAATATATAGAAATATATAATTTTCCCATATTCACTCCAAAAATTTTTATTGCAAAATCTATAAGGATTTGGAATTTGGTCCAGTTATAAGAAATGATCACTATAATATACTCCATTTAATAAAAATAACTCAAAATTTTTTCTGGGCTAGTTATAGTTCATCATTGGAATTTGGGTAGTACCTACTGGATTCTCATTGGAAAATAAAATATCAGACCAAACCATTTATATGAAAATTTTTCCCACAATTTATAGAATATATCAAAGGTCTCAAACAACAAAAAATGCTCATAGAAAAAGGAGATCGGAAAATATAAGGGAATTTACCTAAAAATTAACCAAGTATTCCACCGATGGAAATCAGATGCAAGACTAGTATCTATAGACTCTTGAGACAGTGGGGAATAAAGTAAAAATACTAGTCTTGATTTATTGGAATTGAGATGAACGTTCCAACTTCAACAACTTTAGGCTGAATTTTAAAATAAAAATCTAGAATTTTCTGAGCTGAATATGCTCAAACAGACATTGTCATTGCGTAGAGGACATTGAGAAATAGTTGGGTACCAAATGTTAGGTCAATCGGAGCTCATTTGAATAGTGAACGAAGAAGCGAAAGAAGAAAGAAAATGTAGAGACTAAATAAGATATTTATCACAACACACCTCTCTTCTCCTATGGCAGCCCGTTCCCTGCAAATATATACACTCACTTGTCTATTTCCAGCAACCAAGTACAACCAAAGTCAACTCAAGTCAAAGCTCTAACTTAAATCAACTTAACAACTTAAAACAACCTAAGACAACTTGCTTTAACTAGTAGCCAACAACCTCAAACAATGCTACAACAACCTCACAACGATGCTGCAACAACGATAAAATGATGCTGCAACAACGACAAAACAACCACGTGTTATACACTTAAACAACCTAAAGCAACTCAAGCAACCTTCCTCAATAAAGCTACTAACAACTCCAAAACGACTACAAAATGACAACAGAACAACTTCAAATGACTACAGAACAACCTCAAAATGACCACTGCATATATACACCTTTAACACCCTTAAATCAATAAAAAAAACAACTCAAACAACCTCCAATTAACCCACCAACTTAAACCACTACAAAATAAAAATTATAAAACAACTGTCAACCAATTTATAACCAAAGCAACTCAAATCAATTTCAACCTTTATATATATAATATATATATTATTAATTATTTATTATCCATTAATTCAACTAAATTCCACCACTTTCCACTTAAATCAACCTTCCTCTACCAATAACCAAAACAACCACCAACTAACCTTAAAACCACCCAAATATATTCATATATATATACACATACACATACATACACACATATATTCTCCTTATTCCCAAATTACCCTTCTCCACCATTATTAACTTTAAAGCAACCATCAACCTTCATAAATATATAAACACATATATTAAGAATTTTTATTTCCAAATCAACCCATATCAACCATTCTCCACCTTCTCATCTTCTTCTTTTTCACTTGATGTTGCATTTTAAACCTGCAAGCGCACGGTTGTGGTTACAGTAGATAGATATCATTCCTTTAAGGACTGTCAATTGATTACTAATAATTTTTACCTATGATCTCAGCTAGTAAATTGAGTAATTTAGTGAGGGTTAAAATTTAAATAGCAAAAACTTAATTAGAAGTAAAATCAAATATTTATAAACACAAAGCCTAAGTTTAGTTTCACTATTTCAATCCAATCATGAACACATTATTAAGCAAAAATCTTGAATTCAGTTAAGGGGAATTGCTCTAAAATACTTAAAGACTCTCTCAAGTTCAATTAAAATCTAACCAACTCTTATGATTAATAATTTAATCCAAGCTTATTAAAAATTTTAGCAATTAATTTATCATCGTAATCTACTGGCGTGACTCTTCGAATAGCTCGCCTACTCTTATGGTCAAGTGATTTAAATTCCAAGTGTCTTAAGCTAATGAATTCTTCTAACTCTCATTGGTAAATTCATCCATAAACATGCAATCAAATAGGCATCGAATGATAATAAGATAAATATTGCAACACAAAGAATCAACTGAAATTCAAATCAAATATAAAAACTCGTGTTCAAATCATATCAAGGAATAACTACTCCTAACCAAGACTTTGAAAGAAAACTTAGCCACATATGGATATGGTGAAATTCATAAACATAACTAAGAAGATGAAAATATGAAACTGAAAATAAAATAAGTTCTTAGTCTTATCTTCTAGTCTTCGTTGATTTCTATCTAGCCGTCCCATTTTTCTCTGTGTCTCCCTCATGTTCGTCCTCTATGAAAAGGAATAGCTACTTCTAACTAAGACTTTGAAAGAAAACTTAGCCACACAGAGCTATGGTGAAATCCATAAACATAACCAAGAAGACAAAAAGATGAAATAGAAAATAAAATAAGCTCTTAGTCTTAACTTCTAATCTTCATTGATTTCTATCTAGTCATCCTTTTTTTCTTTATGTCTCTCCCACTTTCGTCCTTTATAAAAAGGGTGTTTTATTCCTTATATAATGCTAGGGTATCAAAAAAAATTCTCTTTGATTTCCAATTCCTCCATATTTTCAAAATAGGAAATTTTTCCCTTCATAACATAGTTTTTAGGCACAACCATGCACTAATTCAAAGCAATCTACGAATATACTTAGCATGCTACACAGCTTCCAACACGGGCAAGTTTATTAGCCATGTATCATTCTAGGTTAGAAGTCTTCACTCACACGATATGGTGATGCGGTGATAGTGCTATTTCGAAATTCAACTATAGTTTGCTTCTTCATGGCTCACATGTGGATAAGACATGGCTTTTCCTCATAAGTTTCTTCATCACATGGCATGGTGCATGCCATGCTATATCAAAAACATACAAATTCATTTTTATTCCTGGGGCTCACACTAGACATAAAATACAAAATCAATTAAAACTCAAATAAAACTTTCTAAATATATAATAAATAATAAGAATACTAATTAAATACTAACTTAAAAAAAATCTCCTAATTAACCCAAAAATTACTTAAATTAATTTATTCCTATTTAAAATTTATTAAAATTTAACTTTAAGACACGTAAATAATAAACATATCAAATTCCCCCACACTAAAGCTTTGCTTGTCCTTAAGCAAAAACCAAATTTTGAAAATATTAAACTCAAATTACAACTAAGGACATACAACTTTTAAGACATAAAATCTTGATAACATCGATCGAAACATGTTTACAAAAGAAGATAGTTAGATAAAAACACAATATACATGAATAATTTAATAGTTATAACCCAAGCACATAACCCTTTGAAATCAAGTGAGCATAAATCTAGAAGAGAAAAAATTAAGGACTGCAGTTCTACTTAATATGGTTGTGAATGCATTTTACGCTCCATTTCACAATTTTTATTTTTCTCTCCATTCAAATCTTTCCACTCCAAGTAATGCCCCGCCATTCCTATATTACTAAGCATGGATACCATTGAGTGGGTCCTATGGATACTCATACCTAATCAAGGCATTGAAGTAGATTTAGAGCATATAAGAATTTAAATATCGCTCATACTTAAAGAATGAAAGATTTTTTTTTGAAGTTCAAAATGCAATCTTTCCTAAAATCATGAACAATTTTAATCGCCAGGTTCATGCTTAGGTTATAAGAACTAAATTCTCTATACATAAAGATTATGTATAACTATCTTAATTAATAAACCATCTGATAGTTTGATAATTCAATCAAGAGACAAGCTTATACACTAATATATTCCCAAGTGTGATAGAGTATCGAAAGCAAATTTTTTAAAAAATTAGGACAAACAAATCATTAATATGGGGAAACGAGTTAAAAATTAATAAATCCTAAATAATCTTTTTTTTATAAATGGAATGAAAAGATAAAAAATGACAAATGAATCAATCTAAGCACCCCTAACACTATCCATGGCATTGTCCTCAAGGACAATTGAAAATATAAAAGATAAAAGGAACATAAAAAAAAGTAAGAAAATAAAAGAGAAAGGGTATTGCCCTGAAATTATGCATTCATCCGAAAAATAGCAGAAAGTAGAAAACTAACAAAAGAGAAATAGAAAACTAAAACAATAAAACAAAAAATATAGTATTCGAAAAGAAAAGAGCAACAATAAAAATAATAACAAAATATAAAACATAATTATAAACTGAAAGGATCATCAATCATCTATAGGAGCATAATCATCCGGGGCAACTCTAGTGTCATCCAATGGATATATGTCATGAGGAAGCTCCTCAGTAGCAGCAACAGAGGTGGAACCAGGAAAGATAGGTCATGGAGGAAGAGGTATACCATGAGCTTGACATAAGCTTGAGAGACCATCAACAACCCAGTGTAAAAGCCCTATGTTATACTTAAGAGTAGCCTCAAAATGTTAAGGATAGGAAGATGATGAAGGTCTGGCAGTGTGAAAAGCTTGTGGCAGTGGAGGTGTATAGGTGCGTGTCTGTTGTGGCTCATCGGCACCCAACTCAACTAGATTATGAATCAGAACATATCGACCATCCCTAACTGTGACCACCTTAATCTTTTTCATAACAGTGATATTAAAGGGCAATGTAGTGCAAAGCTAAGTCATGTTCATAAGGAGTTAAAAACTTGTAGATTCCTAGCAAGCCTAGTGATATATAAACCCCCATATAAGGCTCCCTTCATTTTTCTCGAAACACCATCCATATAGAAAGCAAAACCATATCCCAAATAAGGTACTACACCCTTAACAAAATAATGTAAATAAAACAAATCTCTAAGTATGACACACCCAATACTCTCCCTTGGACCATATATAGTGCTAGCTATCAAGCACTTTAAGTAATGCAATTCAGGATGGGCTATATTAGTGCTCTTGCTAACCCTAGGGTCATAGGTTTTTTAGGCGGCTCCTACATGTATAATCTCCCTCCAAAACTGATGATGGTTTACGGGTTTAAGAATACTTTGTGCATTATCAAGAGCACCATTAGTAACATACAGAACATCATAAAAACCACAATGCATAGCAAATTCATTCATGAAAAAGGAGAATCATTTGCCCCTTAATTGTAATAGCACCATATTTTTCTTATTAAAGTCAATAAGATTACTGAGAACTCCAAAAATAACTCATGAAAAATAAGCTCCTCAATTCTCATGAAATCCTCCAATTTAGAGTTATTAATCATGCCTAAGATTGATTCATTCAATCCTACAGTAGCAAGATCTCCTAACATAATATGATATGAAGGATGGACTGGAAAAGGAAATAGAGTAGCACATATTTTTTTAAAATCAAGATTGGTGAAATAAAGAAGGGGGTGAGACATACCGGATTGGCTTCCTTGATCATGGCATGAGGAAGTTAGAGTGGTGGGTGGTGGCACACTCATACTAGAAGGGCAAGAGGGTGGAGAGGAAGATGTGGAATAGGTCCGCTTCTTAGATGATGATGGTGATTTCCCAGACGCTTTAGATTTTCGCATGTGTAAAGAACGAAAAGGAAAATAAAGAAGTGCAGTTGTTAAAAGGAAGAAATAAGGAAGAAAAAGGGAAGAAAAATGGTTGATTAAGGAAGAAAAATTGGGATATAATGGTGTAAGAGAAAGAGAGAAGTAGAAAGAATGGATTAGAAGCTAGGTTTAGAGAAGTGGGTGTTTATATAGAGGGATTGGTACACAGGTTTAGGAACACGATGTGATATAGGGAAGTGAATGGCATGGCCCCCCATGCTGTGCTTAGAGATCATGCAACATAGGGCACGACGTGACATGGGTATGTCGTGTTGCATTCTAGGAAAATTGGTGAATATGTAACATGGCATGGAAACGATGATAACACGGCATGTAAGGATGTTGTGTTAAGGTGGTCATGACATGACATGATGTCATGTGATGATAAGCTTAATATGGCATGATGTCGTGTTGGTCATGCCATGCAACGAAGGTCTTGACATGACATAGTGAAGGTATTGGCATGACATAGAGATGTCATGTTAGCATGTTGACATGGCATGGGGAAGGTTGATAACACAACATGCAAACTATGTTAGGGGCTCCATGGTTGATGAGTGACATGGCATGCAATGTCGTGCTAACATATTGTGTGATAGTTTGGAAGATAATTAGAAATATGACATGGCATAAATATGTCGTACAAAGAAGCCGTGACACTGTCTATAACTTGTGGTGTTCTAAAACATGGTATGGATATGCCATGTCAACATGCCATACGGTGTTCATATAAATATGTCAATTTTAAATTTAAGTGGCATACCTGGACATGACCTATGATACGACCATGCATTACCATGTATGATCATGCAAACTTGCTCCTTGAAGTAGCAACTCTTTGTGACTATTGTATTCTTGATCCAATAGAAGAAGTGAAGTAAATTAATTAACAAATAAAAAAATAAAGGAGAGAAAAAACTAAAATAAAATGTGAGTTAAAAAGAAAAATGATTGGGTTTCCTCCCAATTAGTGCTATTTTAAGGTCTTTAGCTTGACCATTCTATAATGAGCTCAAACTAGATCTATGAGTGTGAAAGAGACACTGTTTAAGATGAATTCCTCTATACAGTAGGGCTTGAGATGTTGCCCGTTGACTTTAAAGGTTTTGTTTGCCCTATTTGAAAGCTCAATAGCTCTATGAGGGAAGACTTGCTTAATTCTGAAAGGTCCAAACTATTTAGACTTGAGTTTCCCTAGGTATAGCTTTAGTTTAAAGTTGAATAGCAACACCAAATCTCCTTTTTGAAATTCTTTCTTCTACAGATGTTTATCATGCCATTTGTTTTTCTTTCCTAATTAATTTTAGCATTCTCATAGGCATCCATACAAAACTCTTTAAGTTCATTCAACTAAAGGATCCTTTGTGCACCAGCCTTTGCTAAATAAAAATTTAGAAACCATGTAGCCCATAATTCTTTATATTCTAACTCAACTGGGAGATGACATGATTTCCCAAAAGCCTACCTAAATGGTAAAGTCCTAATTGGAGTTTTGAAAGCTGTTCAGTATGCCTATAGTGCATCATCCAAATGAATGGACTAATCCTTTCTTAAGGTATTGACTGTATTTTCCAGTATAGTATTCAGTTCCCTATTTGAGATTTCCACTTGTCTATTAGTTTAAGGGTGGTATGGTGTAGCCACTTTATGCTTGACCATATATTTTGCTAAAAGAGATTAAAATTGTCAATTGTAGAAGTGAGAACTACCATCACTAATTATAGCTCTAGGGTTGCCAAAGCGAGTAAATATATTCCTCCTGAGGAACTTAGTGACTACTTTAGCATCATTGGTTGGTAAAGCAATTTCTTCTACCCACTTGGACATATAATCAACCCCAACCAATATATATTTATTTCCATAGGAGCTTGGGAAAGGTCCTATGAAATCAATACCCCACACATTAAATAATTTAATTTCAATAATATTTATGAAGGGCATTTCATTCCGTCACTAATGTTGCTTGTCTGTTGGCAACGATCACACCTGAGTACAAATTGCCTTGCATCCTTAAATAAAGAGGGCCAGTAGAATCTGCTCTAAAGTACCTTTACTACTATTTTGGTAGAGCTTGCATGTCCCCCACACTCAAGAAAATGGCAATGAGTAAGTACTTCTAAAATTTCTTCATCTAGAGTACACCTTCGTAATAATCCATCCTCGCACCTCTTATATAAATAGGGCTCGTCCTAGAAGTATTGTTGAGAGTCTTAAAAGAATTTCTTCTTTTGATGATAATCAATGTCCAGTGGAAGAACACCACATACAAGGTAGTTTATAAGATCAACATACCATAGGACGCTTTGTTAGACTCTCATGAGTTGTTTCTCCTGGAAGGTCATCGGAGATTGAAAGAGAATCTAGATTAGCACTTCACTTTAGGCGGGAAAGGTGATCATTAACCAAATTCTTGGTTCATTTTCAATCTCGAATCTCTAAGTCAAATTCTTATAAAAGAAGGATCCAATGAATGAGTCTTAGTTTAACATCCTTTTTTGCTATGAGGTACTTAAGGGCTGAATGGTCAGTGTAGACAATCACTTTGCTTCCTACTAAATATGAATAAAATTTTTCCATATCATGTACCACTACCAGACATTCCTTCTTAGGTGTTTCATAATTTATTTGAGCTTCATTGAGAATGTGGCTTATACAGTAGACAGCATAGGCTTATTTGTCTCTTCATTGCCTTAAGACTGCTCCTCTTGCATAGTTGCTAGCATCACATATGATTTCGAAAGGAAGGCACCAGTCTAGTGGTTATAGGATAGGTACTAAAAAAAATTCTTCTTCCAACCTATGGAAAGCGGAAAGACATTCACTAGTAAATTCGAAAGGAACTTCCTTGGCAAGCAAATTAGTTAAAGGTTTAGCAATTTTGGAAAAATCTTTGATGAAGCACCAATAGAACCTAATGTGTCCCAGAAAACTCTATATTCCCTTAACAAAGGTAGGGGGTGGAAGTTTCTCCATCACTTTTATT
Organism: Mallotus nudiflorus; assembly: GCA_947683625.1. Taxonomy (NCBI): domain Eukaryota; kingdom Viridiplantae; phylum Streptophyta; class Magnoliopsida; order Malpighiales; family Euphorbiaceae; genus Mallotus; species Mallotus nudiflorus. The sequence continues at coordinate 337,681 of CANTUR010000189.1, read as the reverse complement.
TTTTCCCTGTTGACTTTAATTCCATTTTTAGACACAATATGCCCGAGCACCACTCCTTTAGTCACCATAAAGTGACACTTTTCCCAATTTAGCATAAGGTTAGTGTCTTCACATCTCTGTAACACTTTAGATAGATTATCAATACAATTATAAAAAAAAGAACCATATACAGAGAAATCATCCATAAAAACCTCTATAGTGTCCTCAACAAAATCAGAAAAGATAGACATCATACATCATTAGAAAGTAGTAGGAGCATTACATAGCCCGAAAGGCATTCTTCTATATGCATATGTTCGATAAGGACACGTGAATGTGGTTTTTTCTTGATCATTTATGTGTATGGGTATTTGAAAGAAAATAGAGTATCCATCCAAGTAACATAAAAATGAATGACTAGCTAACCTTTTTGAGAGTTGGTTGATGAATGGTAGAGGGAAGTGATATTTCCTTGTGTCTTTATTTAATTTTCTAGAGCCAATGCACATGCGCTAACCTATGACAATCCTAGTTAGGTTCAACTCATTGTTCTCATTTTTCATTATTGTCATACCTCCCTTCTTAAGGACTATATGGATTGGACTAACCCACTGACTATCCAAGATAAGATAGATAATCCTTACTTCAAGCAACTTCACAATCTCTTTCTTAACTACCTTTTTCATATTAGGGTTTAGCCTTCTTTGATGTTCTATAGTGGGTTTAGCATCATTTTCCATGTGAATCCTACACATGCATATTGAAGCACTAATCCCCTTTAGGTCATCTATGGTATAACATCTGATCTTCTTATGAAGCCTAACTCTCCTAAGTAATTTATCTACTTGTTCATCAGTCAACTCAGCATTCAAAATGACAGGATATATAGGGTTAGGGCCAAGAAAAGTGTACCTCAAAGTGTACCTTAGGTGTATTTTCCTCCTCAATCATACCAAGTCTTTCTATAATATAGGGTAATGGCTTATACCTAGTTAATTTATGTTTATTCAATATTGGACTTGCACTGAGGTAGTGTTCATACATTTCCACCTCTTCATCAATGTCATCCTCTGTAACATCACAGATCATGCATGCTTTCAGGGGATTATAGGTGAGTTGCTTTTCAAAGGTCTTTTGTGTTAGTGGTATGCACTAGGTCAATCATTTGATTATGCATTGACTTTCTTATTTTATTAATAAAGAGGTATTTCATTATCATTTGATTTTATGATAATTATATGAATGGCTAATTCTTACTAAGGCCATCAAGTATGTGACTTGATAGTAAAACCCTTAGATTAAAATAAGAGTTCTATTCTAATTATCCCTAGCCATTTATTCATTATATAAATATTAAAGTATTAAGGCTAGTATGAAGTTGACTGATGGTTATGTTTTACTAATCATGAATATGAGATATTAAGTCAACTCATAGGTACATGATAAGACATCATGTACTGGATTGACCCACTATAAGAATACTACATAGATTATTGTCATAAGTATTTCTCATCACAGTAATTTTATTTCGGTCCTTTGACCTTGAAATCATAATGGATTTCTACATAGCTATTTTATGTTTTGACACATTCTAACATTGTCTTTAACCGGACGATTAAATTGGAATGTTGTTGGATATGAAATTAGTTATGTAAGGAATGTGAGTGATTCAGAAGGAATTTATCCCTCATTAATATGAGAAAGATATCTATAGGCCCCTTGATGAGATAGACTGAAGAAAATTGCATGGCCATGCTGAAATGAATTGATAAAGAGTTATCATTTTTAGTCTACTTGGAATCAAGTCATAATATTGAACTATATAAGGATGACATTCTATGTCTTATGTTCAATTAAGATATCATGTGATAAAGGGACAATAAAATTCATTGTAATTAGGTTATGTCGGATTATTGACTTCATATGACTTGGGTAGTCACAATATCTTGCTAGAGGCCACTTATGACTGTTATGTGAACCTACAGGGTCACACACTTAGAACAAGCCCAAAACGAATATGGGTTTAATAAGCCCAAAATAAACTCTGTGGAAATAAATAATTAAAGTGTTTTATTTATTTATTTATTTATTTGTTTATTTATTTAAGATAAATGTTATTTTAAATAAATAAATAAGATATTATTTCTGATTTGTTTTTAAACAAAATCAGAATATAATAAATATAAATTACCAAAAGGTCATTGGTAGGTGAAATCCTAATTTGGAGTCTATAAATATGTTATATTCTCTAGGGTTTCATACACTGGTTTTTCTGCCTCAAAATTCATTTTCTTTCTCCTTAGAAAATAAAGACAGAGTTTTTCTTTTGTTCTTGATTTGTGAGACAATCAAGGAGGTTGCTAGCACACATACTCCAATTCATTTTGTGAAGGGATGTTCGTGTGGATACCTATAGAGGACGCATCCTTTTGGAGACGTCTTGATCTGAACAACCAAGCCAAAAAGCTCAAGGTAAGGTGTCACCGGTGTGAACCTCCTCTCATCCTTCCAGAAAATCTTGCCTCTTCTACGTTTTGGTGAGATTCTTGAAATCCTAGATTTAATTAGGTAGTCGAATTACATGGATCCAGGCTTGGGTACGTGATAAAATTTTAATTTTTCCGCTGCGTTTGTATCACAAAACCCAACAGTGGTATCAAAGCCACTTGTAATTCGATTAATTGATTTTGTGTATATGTGATATATGTTAGGGTTTATGATTCGTTTTGAAAAGGGTTTTCAAAATTATCAAAAGGGGTTTTGATTTATTGTGTGACAATTCTTAGTAATCTATTTGAAAACGGAATTAAACATTAATTTGATTAAATTAATATTTGTAATGGTTTAATGTGATTAAACTAAAAGCAGTTTTTTTTTTATTTTATGAATTCAGAATGCTGTTTCATAAAAAAAAACGTATTCAGTTTGTTATTTTACTGAAAATGAATTCTATATGATGTTTTTATGGAAAAACGAATTAGGTATAATGTTTTATTAATGTGATTTAATGAAACCAAAATTTTATTTTCGAAAACCTAATCACTTAAGGATATATATTTGTTATGTATTCTGTTTTGATTAATATGATTAATTGAAACAACATATTTCTTTCCTGTTTTAATTAGGAAAATCGTTTTCTATTTTTTTTAGGAAAATCGTTTTTGATTAAATCTGAAATAGAATTTATGTGATTATGCAGATTATGTGTTAAGGGCAATCTATTTAAATGTTAAACAGATTATGCATAATGGATATGTTTTATATAGATTCGTTCAAGCTGTAATTTTGATTACACAAATTAGGGTTTTCTTAATGGATGCGTCTGTTTTAATAAAAAAAAAATTTTTGATCTGTTTTGAACGGATTTTTTAGACTGTAAAATGTTTACAAAAGTGATGTTTTTAAGCAACAAGTTGATTTAGTAATATGATTACGAAAATTGGTTAATGTTCAGATGAAAATTAGGGTTTTAAGGTGGATGTTTTAATTGAGCGTTTTTGTCTATTTTTGAACAAATTGATTTTATAGTAATTTGATTTCGAAAATTCATTAATGTTCAGAAATTTGAAAGGCAATTCACCGAAGAGCTAAGGTAAAGTGTTTACTGTCGGATCAGTCAGCGGGTCCGCCACCTGGGGTGCTGCCCCTTGGACCCCACCAAGGGGCGATGCCCCTTGGAACCCTACTAGGGGCGCTGCCCTTTGACCCCGAAAGAATTGTCACATTATTTTATTTTTAACATAATTATTGGATTTAATAACTAAATAGATTATTATGTTATACATGTTTGTTGTTTTATGCATGGTGCATAGCATGGCCCTTAGACCAATGTGATTGGATTTTATTTTTTATGGGTTGTAATTTTAAATACGGCCTGCAATTCATTTTTGTTTTGTTGTATTTATTTTATTAGAATAGTGTAGAATATATTACAACAATTTTTGTAAATCAAAACCCATAGTGCAATTCAAGTTGGAGGCCTAGGATGGAGACCCAAGGTGGGAACTAAAGAAGGAGATCCATGGTAGAAGATGGAGATCCAAGTTGGAGGCTCAATTTGTAATTGTAATATTACCTAGGTTTGACCTTTGATCTTCATATTGGCTTATGAAGATCAACTTAGATTTGGGTCATGCTATGTCACATTTATTTTTATTGTTATGTATGTGATGCCATATGATGCCATGCAATACAACATAACAATAACTAAATAAGATTAAATAAAAATGAACCCTCATTTAATATTAAGTTATTATAATGCCATCCATAATTTCAACATTTGTCAAGCCTTAGATTATTATATATGAGCCTGCCAAAGCAGGGTGTATAAATTTATCTGGGGAAGGCAAGTTGGATAATGGTGCTATCCAAATGTTTGATATGGTTTAACTTAACTAGGTTATCAAAATGGTTTTAGACCTAGGGTATTAGATGGTATTTTTTTCTTTTTGCCATGACATGTGATGTCAAATCCCATACCATCCAAGAGTTAGATGAGATGTAATTGATAAGAGTTGTCTACCTAAATAACCATATTTTAGGTGATGAGCCAAAGCTCACTTAGAGTATGGTGAAATATGGATCTTGGCCCACTAAAATTTGTAAAATTAACTTAGAGGGTTATTGATTTGAGTAAATTTAGTGGGAGTTTTTATTATGCCTCATATATATTTAATAAAATACTGAATGGACTTTACATATATTTGTTGTAGATAATGACTTCAAACACTACACCTACCATGTCACTACGATCGATCCTTCAGAAGGATAAGCTCAATGGAACTAACTTTGTTGACTAGTACAGAAACCTAAGAATTGTTCTTAGGCATGAGAGAAAGGAATACATCCTTGATCAACCCATCCCTGAGGAACCAACTGCCAATGCTCCTAGAGCACAAAGGGATGCTTATACCAAGCATCTCAATGATTTTATTGATGTCACTTATGTTATGCTTGGATGTATGGACTCTGAGCTACAAAAGCAGTTGATGGAAATGGAGGCTTATACTATGATAGGCCATCTCAAGGAAATGTTCCAAGAGAAAGCTAGAATTGAAAGGTTCAATACCATTAGGGCATTGCTTTCCTGCAAGCTGACTACTGGCGGCTCTGTCAGTCCTCATGTTCTCAAGATGAAGGGTCATCTTGATCACTTGGACAAGCTTGGTCTCAAGATTGAACAAGAACTGGCTGTGGATATTGTTCTCCAATATTTGCCTGAAGCTTATGATAGCTTCGTCATGAATTTCAATATGCATAGTATGGAGAAGACTATTTCAGAATTGCATAGGATGCTGAAAACTACTGAAAAGAACATCAAGAGTAACACCAAGGATGTTCTCATGGTTAATAAGGGAAAGGGGATGAAAAGGGTTGGAAAGGGCAAGGGCAATGTTCTTAAAGGCTTTCAGAAGCCCAAGCCAAAGCCTAAGGCCAAATCCAAAGCTGAACCCAAAGCAAAGGAAGGAATTTTCTTTTTCTGTAATGAGCCAGGCCATTGGAAAAGAAATTGCAAGCTCTATTTGGATGATCTGAAGAAGAAAAAGGGTGGTGAGACTACCTCTTCAGGTATTCATGTTATAGAATTAAATTTATCTGCTTCTAATTTTGATTCTTGGGTATTAGATATTGGATCAGGATCTCATATTTGTACAAATGTGCAGGGTCTAAAAAGGAGTAGATCATTGGCAAGAGGCGAAGTGTACCTATGAGTTGGCAATGGAGCAAGAGTTGCTGCTTTAGCTGTAGGAACTTATGAGTTACCTTTTCCTAGTGGACTTGTTTTATCTTTAGAAAATTGTTATTATGTACCTACTATGCATAGGAATATTATTTATGTTTCTTGTTTGGACAAGAAAGGGTTTGAATTTATTATTAAGAATAATAAATGCAGTATTTATCAGGATAACATTTTCTATGGATATGCTCCATGCACTAGTGGACTTTATGTTTTAGATGCTGAAGACACTAATGAAATTCCAATCTATAATATAAATACAAAGAAGTCTAAATCTAATGATTTAAACTCAACCTATCTCTACCATTGTTGTTTAGGCCATATAAATAAGAAACGCATTTCAAAGCTACACCAAAATGGGCTTTTAAATTCATTTGATTATGAATCATTTGATACATGTGAATCTTATTTACTTGGAAAAATGACTAAAACACCTTTTACTGGATAAAGTGAGAGGGCTAATGACTTATTGGGCCTAATAAATTCTGATGTATGTGGACCATTAAGCTCAACTGCTAGAGGAGGTTTTCAGTACTTCATAACTTTCTCGGATGATTTTAGTAGATATGGTTATCTCTATCTAGTGAAACATAAATCTGAATCTTTTAAAAAGTTCAAAATTTTCAAGAATGAAGTACAAAATCAACTTGGTAAAAATATTAAAACACTAAGATCCGATGAGGTGGTGAATATTTAAACCAAGAATTTATAGATCATCTTAGAGATTATGGGATTGTTTCACAATTGACTCCTCCAGGTACACCACAATGGAATGGTGTGTCTGAACGCAGAAATCGGACTCTATTGGATATGGTTCGATCTATGATGAGTCAATCTGATCTTCCAATCTCTTTTTGGGGATATGCTTTAGAAACTACTGCATTCATTTTGAATAGAGTTCCATCGAAGGCAATTGAAAAGACACCATATGAGATATGGACTCGAAAAACTCCCAGTTTGTCTTTTCTAAAGATTTGGGGATGTGATGCTTTTATCAAGCGTCAAATCTCAGATAAACTAGCACCCAAATCTAACAAATTCCTTTTTATGGGATATCCTAAAGAAACTAAAGGATATTACTTCTACAATGCGTCTAAGAATAAAGTGTTTGTGTCTCAGAATGGTGTATTTTTGTAAAGAGAGTTTATTTCCAAAGGAACCAGTGGGAGCACAGTGCAACTTGAAGAAATTCAGGGCCCACAAAATAGCTTTGTACCTAATATGGAACCGCAGCTGAATCAACAAGAAGTTGTTGAGCCTGCACAAGTACTAGAAGGCCCAATGAGGTCTGGTAGGACACGTCAAATCCCCATGAGATATGGATTTCTCATAACTGGTGATAATGATGTGTTAATTGTGGATCAAAATGAGCCCACATCCTATCAGGAGGCCATAAATAGTCCTAACTCTGAGAAATGGCTTAAAGCCATGAGATCTGAAATGCAATCCATGTATGATAATCAAGTATGGACCTTGATTGACCCAAATGATGGTTTAAAAACTATTGGGTACAAATGGGTTTTCAAAAAGAAAATTGACATGGATGGCAATGTGCATACCTTTAAGGCAAGACTGGTTGCAAAAGGTTTCAAACAAACACATCATATAGACTATAATGAAACCTTTTCACCAGTGGCTATGCTAAAATCTATTTGAATTCTCCTTGCCATAGTTGCATACTATGATTATGAAATATGGCAAATGGACGTCAAAATAGCATTTCTTAATGGGAATTTACTTGAGGATGTGTACATGACACAGCCAGAGGGTTTTATTAGTCCTGAGAATTCTAGAAAGGTATGCAAGCTTCAAAGATCCAGTTATGGATTGAAGCAAGCATCTCGGAGTTGGAATCTTCATTTTGATGAAGCAGTCAAAGAATTTGGCTTCATTAAAAATGATGATGAACCTTGTGTATACAAGAAAGTTAGTGGAAGTGCTATTGTGTTTTTAGTGCTGTATGTGGATGACATACTACTCATTGGAAATGATATCCCTATTTTACAAAATGTTAAATCATGGTTAGGGAATTGTTTCTCAATGAAAGACTTAGGTGAAGCTGCTTATATATTAGGCATCAAGATCTATATAGATAGATCTAAAAGGCTTATTGGCCTAAGTCAAAGCACTTATACTGATAAGATATTGAACAGGTTTAGTATGAAAGATTCCAAGAGAGGATTCTTGCCAATGTCACATGGCATTAGTCTCAGCAAGACTCAGTGTCCTATGACACAAGATGAGCGAGACCGCATCAGTAAAATTCCATATGCTTATGCTATTGGATCTATCATGTATGCAATGTTGTGTACTCGACCTGATGTTTCATATGCCTTAAGCACAACGAGCAAATACCAGTCGGACCCAGGTGAAAGTCATTGGACAGCAGTTAAAAATATCCTTAAGTACTTGAGAAGAACTAAGGATGCATTTTTACTGTATGGTGGTCAGGAAGATGAGCTAGTTATAAATGGTTACACAGATGCCAACTTCCAAATTGACAAGGATGATTTTTTATCACAGTTAGGATATGTGTTTTGTTTGAATGGAGGTGCAGTGAGCTGGAGGAGTTCCAAGCAAGACACTGTTGCTGATTCTACAACAGAAGCTGAGTACATAGCTGCCTCAGAGGCAGCTAAGGAGGCTGTTTGGATCAAGAAATTCGTAACTGGACTAGGTGTTGTTCCTAGTATATCAGATCCAGTGAACTTGTATTGTGACAATAATGGAGCTATAGCCCAAGCTAAGGAGCCCATATCACATCAAAGATCCAAACACATACTCAGGCACTATCATCTCATTCGAGAAATCATTGACAGAGGAGATGTCAAGATATGCAGAGTACCTATAAATGATAATGTTGCTGATCCACTGACTAAGCCTCTTCCACAGCCTAAACATGAGAGTCATACTAGGTCTATGGGTATTCAATACGATGTTGATTGGGCCTAGTGCAAGTGGGAGATTGTTAGTGGTATACACTAAGTCAATCATTTGATTATGCATTGACTTTCTTATTTTATTAATAAAGAGGTATTTCATTATCATTTGATTTTATGATAATTATATGAATGGTTAATTCTTACTAAGGCCATCAAGTATGTGACTTGATAGTAAAACCCTTAGATTAAAATAAGAGTTCTATTCTAATTATCCCTAGCCATTTATTCATTATATAAATATTAAAGTATTGAGGCTAGTATGAAGTTGACTGATGGTTATGTTTTACTAATCATGAATATGAGATATTAAGTCAACTCATAGGTACATGATGAGAGATCATGTACTGGATTGACCCACTATGAGAATACTACATAGATTATTGTCATAAGTACTTATCATCTCAGTAATTTTATTTCGGTCCTTTGACCTTGAAATCATCATGGATTTCTACATAGCTATTTTATGTTTTGACACATTCTAACATTGTCTTTAACCGGACGATTAAATTGGAATGTTGTTGGATATAAAATTAGTTATGTGAGGAATGTGAGTGATTCAGAAGGAATTTATCCCTCATTAATATGAGAAAGATATCTATGGGCCCCTTGATGAGATAGACTGAAGAAAATTGCATGGCCATGCTGAAATGAATTGATAAAGAGTTATCATTTTCAGTCTACTTGGAATCAAGTCATAATATTGAACTATATAAGGATGACATTCTATGCTTTATGTTCAATTAAGATATCATGTGATAATGGAACAATAAAATTCATTGTAATTAGGTTATGTCGGATTATTGACTTCACATGACTTGCGTAGTCATAATGTCTTGCTAGAGGCCACTTATGACTTGTAGGCCTAAATAGAGATTTAGGCCCACTACCAATGTTATTTGAACCTACAGGGTCACACACTTAAAACAAGCCCAAAACGAATATGGGTTTAACAAGCCCAAAATAAACTCTGTGGAAATAAATAATTAAAGTGTTTTATTTATTTAAGATAAATGTTATTTTAAATAAATAAATAATATATTATTTCTGATTTATTTTTAAACAAAATCATAATATAATACATAGAAATTACCAAAAGGTCATTGGTAGGTGAAACCCTAATTTGGAGTCTATAAATATGTTATATTCTCTAAGGTTTCATACACTGGTTTTTCTGCCTCAAAATTCGTTTTCTTTCTCCTTAGAAAACAAAGACAGAGTTTTTCTTTTGTTCTTGATTTGTGAGACAAACAAGGAGGTTGCTAGCACACACACTCCAATTCGTTTTATGAAGGGTTGTTCGTGTGCATACCTATAGAGGATGCATCCTTTTGGAGATGTCTTGATCCGAACAACTAAGCCAAAAAGCTTGAGGTAAGGTGTCACCGGTGTGAACCTCCTCTTATCCTTCCAGAAAATCTTGCCTCTTCTATGTGGTGAGATTCTTGAAATCCTAGATTTAATCAAGTAGTCAAATTACATGGATCTAGGCTTGGGTACGTGATAAAATTTTAATTTTTCCGCTGCGTTTGTATCACGAAACCCAACATTTTGTACACAACTTTCTATCACATCTACTCTAAAATAGGATCCCATCATTGAGGATTGTTTTGCTATTTTAAAAACATCAAACTCTACCTTATTATCTTTAATTTCCAATAAAATCTTTCCTCTCTTGACATTAATGATTACTCCCACTGTGGCTAGGAATGGTCATCCTAGTATAATTGGAATATGGTGATCCTCCTCCATTTCCAAGATGATGAAATCTCTTGGTACATAATAGTCTCTAACTTTGACCGGGACATCTTCTAGAATTTCTTAAGGGTAGATGATAAATCTATCTGTGAGCTATAGTGACACCGTTATTGGTTATGGCTCACCAATATTGAGTCATCTACAAAAGGAAAAAGGAATTATACTCACACTTGTACCAAGATCACATAGAGTTTTACTTATATATTCATTTTTCAATGGTACAAGGGATAGTGATACTCCCTAGGTTTTTAAGCTTTTAAGGAAGCTTACTTTGAATGACAATACTGCATTCCTTATTAATAGGAATGGTTTCATGATCCTCCGATTTTCTTTTTTGTGAGATGATGTCTTTTAAGAATTTGGAGTATGTAGGCATGGTGTTAATCACATCCAGGAGAGGTATATTTAGTTTGAGCTACTAGAATGACTTTATAAACTTCTCAAATTGCCTATCTAACTTGGATTTCTATTGCCTTTGTGGAAATGGCAGTGGCGCTACCAAGGGTGGTGAGTCCTTCTTCTCCTCATTCTTGTTCTATAATTGCTCAGTCTTCTCCTCTTTGATGCCATGAATGATTTCTGCAACATTTTTCTTGGTCTCTATTTCAGGCAATTACTTTCCACTTCTAAGTGTGACCACCTTAGGATATTCTCTAAGATTTTGAGGTTGATTGGGAAACATTCCATTATGCCTTGAACTTGAAGCTTGTGATGCAATTTGGTTTTCTAACATCTTGTTATGGGTAAAAAGTTATCCCACTTGAGATGTCAAATTCTTTATTACTTCCTTTTGCTCCTCTTGGTCTTTTTAGTACCTCTCTTAATCTTTTAGGAATTTCTCCATCATCACTTCAAGGTTACACTTTGGTTAGCTTTGTTAAGGGAAGGCATTTTATTGTTAAAATCTAAGAGGCAATTGTTTTAACCCTTAATAGGTATTTTGTACCCTCCTTGGTTAGACCATAAAAAGTTTGGATGGTTTCGCTAACCTGGGTTGTAGGTGTTATAATAGGGATTCCTTTGGTTCTTTTGGAAATTATTAAGTGCATTTAACTACTCAATAGAGGAACCTTGAAAAAAACCTCCCTGACACTCTAGGGTTAAATGTCCTCCTCTATAATTCTCACAAGAATAGACAACCATGGGATTTAAGACTTTAGTGGATGCCTCCAATTTCTTGGTAAGAAAATCAATCTTCACATTAAGGAGATTCCAACTATCCACTTTATGTAGTCCTACCACTTTCTTTAGTACGCTTCTCTCTCCATACCATTCGTAGTTGTTGGATGCCATAGTCTTAAGAAGATTGTAGGCATCATTACGCATCTTACTCATGAATGAACCTTAGGCAGTTACATCAATAGTGATCCTCATTGGCTCTATCAAGCCTTGGTAAAAGGTTTAAATGAGCAACCATTGTGGAACTCCATGGTGAGGACATTATCTCTATAAATCCTTGAAACATTCCTAAGCCTTATAAAGAGATTCGCCACCATATTGAGTGAACCTTATGATCTCCTATCTAAACTTCCCTGATTTGCTCAATGGGAAATACTTGCCCAAGAATGTCCTTGACAACATATCCCATCAAGTGATTAACTGTGGTACTAAAGAGTGCAGCTACAACTTAGAGTTATCCCTCAAAGAGAAAGGGAATAACCTAAGGTTTATAGCACCAGGACTAACCCCATTCATCTTGAATGTATCACAAATCTCCAAAAATTGAGTTAGATGGGCATTAAGATCCTCACTTTGGATAGCTCCAAACTGAAATTATGAGATCATTTGGATTATCGCTAGTTTGATCTCAAACATATTGGCATCGATAGTTGGCCTAACAATACTATTATAGGTATCTACTAGATTAGGCATTGTGTACACTTGAAGAGTGCAATTCCTACCTACTGGTGGTGGTGCTTGATCTTTAGCCATCTTTTGCTTGTATTTCTCATGCTTTTCCTTTTGGTTTTTCTTGGACGATTTCTCAATTTTAGCATTGATCTTCTATAAGTTCATCCTTTTAGATTGAGAGTTCATAAACTAGCAAAAGTTACTTGAAAAATTAGTTAGCAATTAAGTTAAAGCTAAAGAAAGAATACTAGTCTCAGAAAAGTAAAAATTAAATTAATATCAATATTGCCAATCCCTGGCAATGGTGCTAAAAACTTGTTGTGTTTTAAACCTGCAAGTGCACGGTTATGGTTGTAGTAAATATATATCGTTCCCTTAAGGACTATCTATTGATTACTAATAATTTTTACCTATGATCCCAGCTAGTAAATTGAGAAATTTAGAAAGAGTTAAAATTCAAATAGTAAAAACTTAATTAGAAGTAAAATCAAATATTTGTAAATGCAGAGCCTAGGTTTAGTTTCACTAGTCCAATCTAATCATGAACACATTATTAAGCAGAAATCTTAAATTTAGTTAAGGTTAATTGCTTTAAAATACTTAAAGACTCTCTTAAGTTCAATTAAGCATGCAAAGATTAAAATCTAACCTACTCTCATGATTGATAATTTAATCTAACCTCATTAAGATTTTTAGCAATTAATTTATCACCGTAATCTACTGTCGTGACTCCCCGAAGAGCTCACCTACTCTCATGGTCAAGTGATCTAAGTTCTAAGTGTCTTAAGCTAATGAATTCCCCTAACTCTCATTGGTGAATTCATCCATAAACATGCAATCAAACAGACCTGGAATGATAATAAGATAAATATTGCAACACAGATAATTAACTAAAATTCAAATCAAATATAAAAACTCATGTTCAAATCATGTCAATGAATAGCTACTCCTAACCAAGACTTTAAAAGAAAACTTAGTCACACATGGCTATAGTGAAATCCATAAACATAACCAATAAGATGAAAAGATGAAACAGAAAATAAAATAAGCTCTCAGTCTTATCTTTTGAACTTTATTAATTTTTGTCTAGTCGTCCCCTTTTTCTCTGTGTCTCCCCCGCATTTGCCTTCTATGAAAAGGGTGTTTTTTTCCTTTTATAAAGCTAGGGTATCAAAAGAATCCTCTTTTATTTCCAATTCCTCTTTATTTTCAAAACAAGAAAATTTTCCCTTTGTGACATGATTTTTAGACACAGCCATGCACTAATTCAAAGCAATCTGCGAATATACTCGGCACACTGCACAACTTCCAACACAGGCAAGTTTATTAGCCATGTATCATTGTAGGTCAGAAGTCTTCACTCACACTGCATGGTGATGTCGTGACATTATAGTGTTGAAATTCAAGTGTAGTTGGCTTCTTCATGGCTCCCACATGGCTTGGACATGACTTTTCCTCATAAGCTTTTTCATCACACGACATGATGCATGCCATGCTATATCAAAACATACCAATTCATTTTTATTTCTAGGGCCCACACTAGACATAAAATACAAAATCAATTAAAACTCAAATAAAACTTCCTAAATATACAATAAATAAGAATCCTAATTAAATACTAACTTAAAAAAATCTCCTAATTAAACCAAAAAATTACTCAAATTAATTTATTCCCATTTAAAATTTATTAAAATTTAACTCTAAGACACATAAATAATAAATATATCACTTGATTATACTCATCTTCAAATACCCTTTTATTTCCTTTTTTTTTCCAAGTATCACATTCTTCCTCCCTTGAAATAAAATTCATCCTTGAATTTTGAAAATCTCCTCATCAAACTCTAAATAAATAAGGATACCAACTATGCATACCCAATTCTATTTCCCAAGTGCAATCCTCTACTGTGTGGTTACTCCACATCACTTTCACTATAGGAATTTCCTTAGTATGGAGCTGATGAACTTTACAATCTACAATTGTCACAAGATATTCTTCATATGAAAAATCCTCATTAAGCTCCACTGTTTGAGGCTCAAGAATATAAGAAGGATATGAAATATACATCCTCAATGTCAATCACAAAATCTCTAGATTAACCCTGTTGCACCTTTGAAATTATCTTTTGTAACTGTAGGTCCTCTTTTTTGAGCTGCTTTAACTCTATCCAAGTACACTGATCATACTCTAAATTGAGCCAATGGACATGACTTTGTTACTTTCCACTGCAACCTTTGATCAATCAATTCATGCAACTCTTTAATTATCAGTCCCCTTTCTGAGCTAATGTGAGTAAGACTTCATACTAATTTTCTACTCAAAGCATCCGCTACTACATTAGCCTTACCAAAATGGTAAACAATAGAGCAATCATTGGCTTTCAAAAGTTCCATCTGTCTCTTCTGCCTCAAATTCAAATCTCTTTGCTGAAAAAATATACTTTAAGCTCTTGTGATTAGTGTATATCTCACAAGTTACACCATATAAGTAATGCCTCTAAATCTTTAATGTAAACACTACTGTTGTCATTTCCAAATCATGAGTTAGGTAGTTATGCCCATGCTTCTTTAGTTTTAATGAAACATAAGTAATTACTTTCCCATTTTGCATTAGTACACACCCAAATCCTACTCGAGAAGCATCACAATACACTGTATACCCTTTTATTTTCATAGGGTAAAGTCAACACTAGAGCCGAAGTCAGTCTATCCTTAAGCAACTGAAAGTGCTCCTCACATTTATTTATTGACACAAACTTAGCATTCTTTTAGGTTAACCTTGTTAAAAGTGCAGCTATCTTGGAGAAATGCTTCACAAATCTCCTATAATAACCAACTAAACCTAGAAAACTCCTTTTTTTAGCAATTGTTATAGGTCTTTGCCATTTTGTAATGCTTTAATCTTCTTGGGATCCACTTATATGCCATCCTTAGATGCCACATGGTCTAAGGATGTCACTTGATTCAATAAAAACTAACACTTCGAGAACTTGGCATACAACTGATGCTCTCTTAAAGTCTGAAGCACCATCATCAAATGCATAGCATGCTCCACCTGACTTTTAGAATGTACCAAGATATCATCAATGAATACTATCATAAAGTGATCTAAGAATGACCTAAACACCTGATGCATCAAGTCCATAAAAACTGTTAGAGCATTAATCAACCTAAAAGGCATCGCCATGAACTCATAATCGCCATATCCTATCCGAAAAGCAGTCTTGGTTATATCTCCACTTCTAATCCATAATTGATGATATCCAAACCTCAAATCAATCTTGGAAAAACACCGAGTTCCTTGAAGTTAATTAAACAAGTCATCGATTATTGGGAGTGGATATTTATTATATATTATTGTCTATTGTATATGATTTTTCCATATCCTTTTCTGCTTGGACTTAGGACATGAGGGATGAGGCACTTAGTGAAGTTGACTTCAATGATAGGAATATGACAGTGGTAGAAATTGGCAGTGGCACGGGTTATTCTACTTTAGGTACTGTTAAGCATGTAGATGCCAAGAGTGTGACAATTCTTGACCAATTGCCTCACCAGCTTGCCAAGGCCAGGCAAAAAGAGCCCCTGAAAGAGTGCACAATTATTGAAGGAGATGTAAAGGATCTTCCTTTCCCCATTGATTATGTAGATAAATATGTGTCTACTGGCAAGTATCGATTGTAATGCTATTCTTAAACTTAATGCCTGATTGAGTTGTTCCTGTTTTTCAGAAGAGTTCTAAACTAGCATTAAATATGATATTGTTATTTATATCTTATGTTTCTATTTGATGGGATTTGAATTCTGAAGCAAGATGTCGTTGTGAATTTAATCATTCAATATGACATATCTAATAACATGATTTTATGTCACTCAGAATCGAGTACTGGCCAAATCCACAGCTTAGAGTCAAAGAAGCATGCAGAGTCCTGAAAAAGGAGGGAAAGCCTGTGTGATATGCCCTGTGTATCCAAACTATTAGCTATCTCTTTTTTTTTGGCAGATATATGGATGCTCTTTCCTAAGGAAGAAGAGTATATTGAATGGTTAAAAATGGCTGACTTTGAGGATGTCAAACTCAAAAGAATCGATCCAAAATGGTATCATGGTGTCCGTCGACATGGCTTGATTATGGGTTGTGTGGTGAGTGGGGTAAAGCAATCATCTGGAGATTCTCCCCTCAAGGTAGAATGGTGATGCTTCTTTTAACATATTCTCCTTAATTTATATATAAGAGAAAATTATGTTGCTTGATGACACAATAAGTACAATGAATCTCTTTTATGTAGCTTAATTGCCCTTGTAAAATATATCTACTAAATGCTAATATATAGGCATGTTGATGCAGCTTGGACCCAAGGGAGAGCATATCAATTGCAAAGTAAATTCATTTGGCTTCTTTTTGCGCCTCGTTGTTGGGAACACAACAACATGGAAATTTTTTATTTTATTTTTTCACGTTTCTGTTGTAAAAATCACTGATAAGTTTTTTTAAAAAAATTTTGATTATTATTAAATTAAAATACTATTAAAATCAATAAATTAAAAATAATTAAATATTAGAATATAATAAACTTTTATGATTTTTTAAAACTGAACAAAAAAAGGAAAATTAAAAAGTTAAAAAAATCATGTAGCAACTAATTTCTTTGAAAAAATTGAAAATAAGGAGATGTAACTTTAAAAATAAGAGAGAAAAATTTAAAAATAAATATTTATGTTATAACAAAATATTAGTTAAGATTTCAGAATATTTTATTTGAATTAATAAATAGAGTTAATGAAATCATGTTGAAAAGTCATTTTTCTATTAATCTGGAATTCGTTTTAAGATAGCTATATAATTTAATATTAGCATATGATAAAATTTTATGCATTTTTTAAATTTTAAATTGTAAAAAAATTAAAAGTTGAAATGAAATTATCTAGCAAATAATTCATTTAAAATTAAAATTTTAAGAATAAGGATTTTTTTTTTTTTTGAAAAATAAGGAGATGTGACTTTATAAATAAGAGAGAAAAATTTTAAAATAAATATTTATATTATAATGTTTGTGTGAAATTTGTGTTATTATCAAAGCATTTTGTTTTGTTATTTAGTAATTTTTATGTCTCAAGTGATTTTATTTTGTGAGTTTCTTGGTCTTAATATTAACTTATGTGTTTTTAGGTTGGTTGGACTATTGGTAAAAGAATTTGGATGAAAAATTACATTTTGGGTGAAAAGAATCGGCTTTGGTCATAAAAAAGTAAAGATCGCAGTATTTGAAAATAGGATTAGCATGAAGTCAAGGCTACCATCGCAGCCCATTCTGTGGTCGTAACTAAGAGAAGTAGCCAAAATTGTCACCAATGGTGATGTGGTTGTAGGTTGGGTTGTGACTGCAGTTGAGAATGAGCTCTAAAGGGTCATGAGGGCTGCTGCCATCACAGCTTTGTTGTGGTCGCAGCCCTCTAATGCATTAATTTTAATGACTTAGCATTAGCTTGTTTTGAGGGCAACATGTCTACCCTTAAAAGGGCTTTAAATACACCACTTTTGCGTCAATTTTGAAAGAAGAAAAAACACCAGAAAAGGTGCAAGAATTAGAGAAGAACTTAAGAGATATCAAGGGTTGAAGAATAATAGAACAAGAATACCTAATTTTATTTTCTTCTCTCTTCTCTATTCTTGTAATTGTTATGGATTATTTTTATGACTATGTGGGATATTTTTACATTATGATAGGCTAAGTTTCTTTTAGTTAGGAATTGATGACTTGATCATGAATTAGTTTTTCTTTAATTAATGAAGTTTATTAGTTAATTGCAACCTATGTTTATTGTGCTTATTTTGTGTTGATATTTGATCACCTTTAGTATAAATTAAATTTAAATATTGGCCCCTTATTATAAGAAAATTTTTTTATTTTATTCTTTATTTTTTTTTCTTTCTCTTCAAATATTAGCAGCCAATGTGCAGCAAAAATTTGGCAGCTCTCAGCTGCCATTGCAGCCTGTGCTGTGACTGCAATTGAAGCAACCTAGTTTTGGGGCTGTCTCGGTTGTGACCATAGCGCACACTGCCATTGTAGCAAGAATAGGCCCCATTGATAAGCACTCTCAATTGTGGTCATAGCATATGCTACGACCATAGCCACATGCACACACACACGCTTTTCATTAAAAAAAATTAGCAGCTTTTATCTTATTTTACAAACTTCCTTTCTTCTTTTCTTCTAAACCTTCATCTTTTCTTTTTCCAAGCTATAACTGTAGCCATGTGCACACACACACACTCGATTTTCATTAAAAAAAAGATTTAGTAGCTTTTATTTTATTTTACAAACTTCCTTTCTTCTTTTCTTCTAAACCTTCATACTTCCTTTGCTCTTAAACCTTCTCTTTCAATCCTTAAATTACCCACCACCTATTCTCACATACCCGTCACTTATTATTCATTTTCTCTTTGCTATTTTCTTTTGTTGTGTTCTTTATATTTTATTTTCTCTTCTTTATTGTAGATTTCACCATGCCTAGAGAAAAACATATTGGTGAAAAATGCAAGAGAAAAAGAGCTGCTTTGGAAGATCCTCCTAAAGACAAAGAAGACTTGGTTCCAATTTATCAAGCACCTTTTCCTCTCTACACACATAAGGTACATATTATCTCTGGGTTAGCTATGCATTATAAGGTTTTTAGTTCCTCTAAGCCCTATATGGTTGCCATTACTCCTAGAAAAATTAACCAGGATATGCTAACCCGCGCTAAGATCATTTATGAAAGTATGGAGCTCAGGGATCACAATACTCGATGATGCTATATGTTGAGGAAAAATACAAATTAACATGAGGCCATTGTGGGTTTAGATGCTAGTGAGGGTGTTAACGATGATGATGTTATGAGTGAATATAAGGATAAGGAGAGGCATCATACAGGTGGTAGTTCTGTTGTTGGTTCTAGTTCCTCTTCTGGGTGGCAGCCAGTTTTGACTCAATTTGATCAACTTGAGCTATACATGAATGCTTAATTTGATGGGTTTCAAGCCCAAATGACTTCCATTGCACATCAACAATTATATTTCGAGAGGTTCACCTTAAGCGTTTCATTGAAGCATTGGGTAACAACATTATTTCTCCACCTACTTCACCACATTGAGGGAGTTCTTCTAACTCATTTATTTTTGTATTATTTAATTTTCTTATGTGTTTGTTGTGTCATCCACTTATTTGTTCACATTAAGGGCAATGTGATGTTTAAGGTGGGGGGGGGGGGGGGGTAGTTTTGCATTTACATTCAGTGAGGTCTTAATTTTCATATTTTAATTAGAATTTTATTTTGATTTTTAGTCTTAGTTTAATTTTAAATTTTTAGGATTTTTTTCACTCAGGATTTATACACTTAAATTTTTACAATTTATCACTATGATGAGTTGAACACATTATTTGTGATTTCTTGTATTTATGTTTTAATCTTTTGTTAATGCTTAATTTTTGACTTGTAAGCTAGGTTGATAAGTTATGATTAAGGATATTTGAATCTTTAATAAACTTAATGCTCACTTGCTTTTGAATGATCGAATTTAATGTGTTGATATTTAAAAAAAATGTTTGTAAGTGGTACTTAATTTTAATTTGTAGTTGATTCTTGATCTAACATGTAAGAAGATAGCATATAAAGCTTAAAAAATATGTTCTAATAAGGAGCCAATATTTAAATTTAAAATTTTATATGCTCCAAATCTACTTCAATGCTCTAAATAGAGTAAGTGATATAATGCAAATATACATAGTTATTTAGGCTAGTTAAGGTCTATTTTCATTTCATTTCATTTCATCATGCTTTATGTGTTTGTTTAGTTATTGAATTAATTTTTTTTACTTATTTCATCATTAGGACTCATTATGTAAGTTTTATGCATGATTTAGGGCTTAAATGTGCTTTAGAAGACATTTAGAGTTGATTGGAACAAGCTAGGAAGCAAAGGAGTCAAGCTTGGATCATAAGGTTGTCACCATATGTACGAGTCATCACCAAGAGTCTCTATGATGAGTCGTCACACTCATATCTTGCCAAAGGGTTGTAAGTTTTCCTAGTTTGAGCAATTTTCATATTTTGACCATAACTTTGTCTATAGACATCCACATTAGGTGATTCAAGTTGTTATAGAAAAATAATAGAATGTTCTACAACTTTAATGAAGAAACTTTCTAGAGATAAAGTCATATAGATGGACAAAAATGCCCTACAATTTACAAATTCTGTAAAGGGGGTGACCATTGATGTAAAGTGGTGCCTTTCTAATTTCAATCCTATTCTAGTCACTTCTAGTAGCTTCCAAGTCCTATATATGCATCATTTCTGGCCTAAAAAAAAGAAAAAAATAGAAAAAAAAAGGATAGATGAGAATAGGAAAATAAGAAGAAGATTAGAGAGAGACATATGAATCAATAGAGTGTTTTAGAAATACTACTATCTTTTAGTTTTAAGAGTCATTGTAAAAACAATTGAAGAAGACAAAGCCAAGTGCAAGAGAAGATCATCCTAAGTATCAAGGATCCTTTAGAAGACATATAAGGGATTTTTACTTATTCAATTCTTTATCTTTTTATCTTTCTTTCTATGTTGAATTTGGACTTCTTTTGTTGCTTTTTTATCATATATCTAGGCTAAGTCTTTTATTTGGGAATTATACTAATGAATTAAATAAGAACTACATTTTTATCTTATATCTTTCATGATTTAATTTCAATTAGTGCTTATTTGTGTTGTGTATGCTTGATCACCATATGTAACTTGTCAATTAAATTATCACCAATGAGAGTTGGGGTAATTTGGTGGAATGTGATTAAGATTACTTAAGATTGTAATTTTGCTAGGAATAGTAAAGGGAATTCATCTTGAAGGAGACATAATTAGTATAATATGCTTTATGGTTTTCTCTTATATCTGCAATACAACGAGAGTGCTTGTAGACTCTAAGAGGAAATACCTTTAATCGACAACAAGAGTTGCTTTTATAGACTATAGACTAATTTCCAATCAATATGTTTTATGATAACTATGTTTAAAGTTCATGTTTGGTTCTGATTTTTTATTCTTCTATAGATAGATATATATATTGTTTGTCTTATTATTTTAATAATTAGTTAGTGTTTAGATTCTTTTATTTGTTTTAGTCATTATTACTATTATTCTGGTTTTATTTTACCTATCCATCTAAGAATCTATTTGGTTAATACAAGATTTACCCCCAGTCCCTAGTGTTTGACACCCTACTTGCTCTATACTAAGTCCTAGAGACTAGGGTATACAATTCCACCCTCTTCAGAATTTGGCGCCGTTGCCAAGGAACTTGGATATAATTTTTATTAACTTAGAATAAAGAAAGGTTATTTTAGGTCTTGTTTTTGTTTTATTTTGTTTCTTATTTTTATATTTTTCATTTTTTATATATTTTGTTTTATTTGTTGTTATTTTTTAAGTTTAATTTGTTCAATTGTGAATTTACATTTTTTTATGCTTACTAGAAGTACTAGTGATAATAATTTGAACTTTGATCCTGAAATTGATTTAACTTTACGTGCTTTACATAGGGAACAAAGGCAAAGAAGAGAGAATCAACCAAATTTGAATGATATGGCTCAACCGGAAAGGAGAACGTTAAGCGATTTTGCAATGCCCGACATCTCAGGTAGTCTTGGAGGGATTGTGGCTCCAACTATTGCTAACAACAATTTTGAGATCAAGCCAAGTATCATCCAAATAGTGAAAAATAATCAGTTTGGAGGTTTACAACGAGAAGATCCCTATGCCCACATATTAACTTTCCTTAATGTGTGTGCAACTTTTAAGATTAATGGTGTAACGGATGGCACAATTAGGCTCAGACTCTTTCCATTTTTTATTAGGGATAAAGCATAACTTTGGCTTGCTAGTTTGCCAAATGAATCAATCAAAACGTGGGATCAATTGAAGCAAGCATTTCTGCATAAATATTTCCACCACATAAGATGGCCAAGTTTTACAATGAGATTACTACTTTCAAGCAAAATGGAAGTGAGACAATATATTTAGTTTGGGAGATATTTAAGGAACTCCAAAGGTAATGTCCACATCAAGACTTACCATAATGGATGATTCCTTAAATTTTCTACAATGGGTTGACGGATGAAAATAGAAACATTGTGAATGCAGTAGCCGGTGGAAAATGGATGGATAGAATGGCTAAAGAATTTGCTTAAAGAACTTTCATCTTAAAGATACATGGGTGATGAAACAACTATGGCAAAATCAAAGGGAGTTTTAGAACTTGAAATAATTAAAATATTGAATGAAAAAATGGATGCTCTCACTAATCTGGTAAGTAAAAATCAAATTAATTCCTTAGAAAGTACTAATGTTGTTTATGAGTCTTATGGAGGACCTCATTCATATTCTTAATGTACTTTAAGTACAAATGAGGATGTGACCTATGTGTAAGGTGGTTTTAACCAACGAATAGGGTTGAATTCCAATACCTATGACCCTCAGTGGAGGAACCATCTAGGTTTTTCCTGGTCAAACCCATCCTCTCAATTAAACCCTCCATATAACCCAAACACTAAACCTCAAAACCCACCAGGATTTTCCATGAAACAACAAGCCTTTAATCCTACCCATTCTAAACCTACTCTTGCAAATCTCATGGAGCAATTTGTCAACCAACAAATTTCCATAAACAAACAAAATGAGGAGCAATTTAAGAAGCTAAACTCTAAGCTTAACCAGCTTGCTACTCATAACCGTATCCTTAAAACCTAAATTGCCTAACAAGCCTCTCCATCAAATACTAAACCTTTGGGAAAGCTTCTTAGTCAACTAGAGTATGTACAAAAAGAGTATTGTTAAGCAATTACCTTGCACAGTAGTAAGGAAGTTGGAAAGGATCTCAATGAGAAAAGGAGAGTGGTTGATGATGATGGGGTAAAAATTGAGGAAGTGGATGTTAAAAGTAAAGATAATGATGAGTGTGTGAAGAAAGATAATAAGGAAGATGTCATACCATCAAAAAATGATGAACCAAGGGTAGATATTAAAACCCTTCCTTTTTCCTCAAAGGTTCATAAGGCATAACTTAGATAAGTAGTTTGGAAAATTCCTCGATTATCTTAAGGAAATCATTATCACTGTACCATTTATGGATGCCATTAGAGACATGCCAGCTTAGGGTAAATTTTTAAAGGATATTATTAGCCATAAGAGTAAGCTTGAAGATTATAGCTTAGTATCTCTTATTGAAGAATCCAAGGCTATATATTCCAAGTCTCCACCAAAGCTTAAGGATCTAGGTTCATTTATGATTCCTTGTACAATTGGAGTTACACATTTTGATAAAGCTTTATGTGATATTGGTACTGGTGTTAGCCACCCTTAATCTATTTACAAAAGGCTCAATTTTGATGAGCTTAAGCCTACCAATATGTGTCTTTCCATGGTGGACAAATATGTTACATATCCACTTGACATTTTAGAAAATGTTCCAACAAAAGTGAGGAAGTTTATAATACCCGCTGACTTTATTGTGTTGGAAATGGAGAAAGATCTTGAGATTCCAATTTTTTTTAGAAGACCATTTTTTATGATAGCAGGAGAAATTATTGATATGAAGAAGGGAAAGATCACATTAAAGGTGGATAATGGGGAATTTGATATGGTGGATAATGAATGTATGGAATTTAATATGGTGGATAATGAATGTATGGAATTTGATGTGCTAAAAATTATGAAGTTAATACCTGTAGAAGTGGCAAGTAGAATTGATTCTATTGATGTTATTGATGAATACATTGAATAAGTAATTCATGAGTGTGTGGGGAATGATTCTATGGAGCCATCTGGAATGCAAGAAGCTAATGAGAAAATTTTGGAGGTAACCCCATATCAAATTTCCTATAAGACATCAAGATTTGAACCTTTAAGTAAAGAGGATGATCCAAAGGATATTACATTAAGTGAAGAAGTCAAGATGGAGCTCAAACCCCTATTGTCAAATCTAAGATATGCATTTATTGACTCTAACCTTAAATTTCATTTTATTGTTAATTAATCTTTGATTAGTGATAATATTGATGCCTTATGTGATGAATTACTTAATCATAAAATGTCATTGGGTATTCTATAAATGATTTAAAGGGTATTGGTCCTAATGTATGTATGCATAGGATACTTTTAGAGGACCACACTAAGCCTTCTATTGAAGGTCAAAGGCGGTTAAACCCACTCTTAAGTGGTGAGAAAAGAGGTAACTAAGTTGCTTGATAATGGAATCATATATTCCATTAGTGATAGTAAGTGGGTAAGCCTCGATCAAGTTATACCAAAGAAGGGAGGCTTAACCATTGTTAGGAATGAATCTAATGATCTCATACCTACTAGAATTGTCACGGGATGGAGTATGTGTATTGACTATAGGAAATTGAATAAAGAAACTAGGAAGGACCATTTCCCATTGTCTTTTATTGACCAAGACCTTGAGAGACTAGCCAACTTTTCTTATTTTTGTTATTTAGATGGATTAAGTGGTTTTCACCAAATTCCTATTCATCCTGAGGATCAATCTAAAACCACCTTTAATGTCTATATGGTATTTTTGCTTTTAGGCATATGCCTTTTGGTTTATGTAATACACCTGCAACTTTCCAAAGATGCATGTTTTCAATATTTAGTGATTTGCTTGATGATTGTGTAGAAGTTTTTATGGATGACTTTAGTGTTTATGGTATTGATTTTTCCACTTGTCTAGAAATCTATCTAAAGTTCTTGATAGGTTTATTGAGCATGAATTGGTCTTGAATTGGGAAAAATGTCACTTTATGGTATAAGAGGGAATTATTCTTGGTTATTCAGTTTTTAAGAGGGGCATTAAAGTTGATAAAGCAAAGATCAAAGTCATTGAAAATTTGCCACCTTTGAAGAGTGTTAAGTAAATAATAAGCTTCCTTGGACATGTAGGTTTCTATCGAAGATTTATCAAAGACTTCTCCAAGATAGCAAAGCCATTGTGTAGGTTACTTGCTAAAGATGCTTTTTTTGAGTTTGATGCTGCGTGCCTTGATGCATTTGCAACTTTCAAAAGAGATCTTATTTTCGTACCCATTTTGTAACCACCTAATTAAGAGCAACCATTTGAAATAATGTGTGATGCTAGTAACTTTGCAGTGGGGGTTGTTCTAGGTCAAAGAAAGAAAGGCAAGCCTTATGTGATTTACTGTGCTAGTAAACTACTTAATGATGCTTAGATCAACTACACCACAATAGAAAAGGAGTTCCTTGCTATTGTTTATGAATTTGACAAGTTTAGAGCATATCTTTTGGGGCAAAAGGTGATTGTTTATTTAGATCATGCTACTTTTAAGTATCTTCTAAGCAAGAAGGATGCAAAACCTAGACTCCTACGGTGGATTTTGATGCTTCAAGAGTTTGATTGGGAAGTGAGAGACAAAAAGGGAAGTGAGAACCTTATTGTGGACCACCTATCAAGGATTGATCAAGATGGACTCAAGAGGAATGATGATGGTGTGCCAATTAATGACACATTCCATGATGAACACTTACTAAATGTGGTATCAAAGGAACTTCCATAGTATGTGGATATTACAAATTATCTTATGAGTGGTGTTCTTCCTTATGAGTTGGATTATCGACAAAGAAAGAAATTTTTGTATGATATTAAATTCTATTATTAAGAGGAGCCTTTGCTTTATAAGAGATTTGTTGATAGTTTAATTCAGAGATGCATTCCTTAAGATGAAGCTCAAGATGTTTTGAGACATTGCCATTCCTTGGATGTTGGAGGACACTTCAGTGTAATAAAAACGACATCTAAGGTACTATAATATGGTTTTTAGTGGCCAACTTTGTTTAAAGATGCGAGAGAGTTTATTCTTACATGTGATAGATGTCAAAGAATGGGTAATATCACTAGGAAACATGAGATGCCTTTAAAAGGAATCCTTGAAGTTGAGCTCTTCAATGTTTGGGGTATAGATTTCATGGGTCAGTTTGCTAGTTCTTTAAACTACAAGTATATTTTGGTCATGGTGGATTATGTTTCAAAATGGGTGGAAGCATTACCATCCATTACTAATGATGCTAAAGTGGTCAAGAGGATGCTTAAGAGAACTATTTTTCCTAGGTTTGATACTCCTAGGGCATTGATCAGTGATGGAGGTTCCCATTTTTATAATCATGTGATTGAGGCTCTCTTGAAGAAGTATGGAGTAACACATAAGGTTGCTACTCCATATCACCCACAAACAAGTGACCATGTTGAGATTAGTAATAGATAGATTAAGTGGATCCTAGAGAAAATAGTATCTTCTTCATGGAAGGATTGGGCATTAAAGCTTGATGATGCTTTATAGGTGTATAGGACAGCCTTTAAAACCCCAATTGGCTTTACTCCTTACCAATTAGTTTACAGGAAGTCATGTCATCTCCCCGTTGAATTAGAGCATAAGGCATATTGGGCAACAAGGGCTTTGAATTTTAATTTGAAGAAGGCTGGTAAGAAGAGGTTACTTTAGCTTAACGAATTAGATGAGTTAAGAATGAATGTTTATGAGAATGCAAAGTTATATAAAGATCATACTAAGTTATGGCATGATAAGCATTTATCTAAGAAGGAGTTTCATGAAGGTGAACTTGTTCTCCTTTTTAATTCAAGACTCAGATTATTTTTGAGAAAGTTGAAGTCATGATGGACGGGTCCATTTAAAGTTGTCAAGGTTTATCCTTATGGAGTAGTTGATCTTGCTAATGCAAAGGGCCAAATTTCTAAAGTAAATGGACATTGTCTCAAGCCCTAGTTGATTGGTGATACAATTGATCTAAGTTGCTCTATCTCTCTATCTACACCCTAATTGAAGTATGATAAGGTCAAGCTATAGACTTTCAAAATTTAGCAATTTAGCAAGGTATGATTCACACATTTTTCTTTTATTTCATGATAATTACTTTCACTGATTCACCCACATTTCTTTAATTAGTATGTTTATTATTAGTATACATTTAGGTTATGATTAGTTTTCTATTCTATTTTTATACATTTTTACATATATTCATTGCATTATCAATTATATCTAGTTAGGCACCACATATGCACACAATAGCCCACACTGTCACAACTCATCACACATTGATGAGTTGTAATAGAGACATAAGGTGACAAGTCGTCACATTTTTACGACTCATAACTGCACCTATTGGTGATGAGTCATCAAGAGTGCATGACTAGTCACAGAGAGTTCAACTGACGAGTCGTCACCATATTGATGACTCGTACACCCATATACATCCTGCCTATAAATGCATTCTTATATGTTTTTAATTATCATAGCTAAATTTCATTATTTTTATATATATTACACATCTTATTTGTTTATATATTTATCTTATTCTACTCATTCCTAAACTAAACAATATTTTATAAATGAAAAGTTGTTTCTTTTCCAAGAATGGGCATACCCTTTTCCCATATTTTCACACCTTTTCACCAAACCTTACACCCCTACATCTTACACCCCTATTACATCTATAAATACCCCCTTTTAACCACCCAATCTCACATGTCTCCTTATACTAATGAATTTTCATTTACTTGAACTATCTTCTCTCATCTCTTACTCTTTCATCTTTTCTATTCTTTCATTCCTTATACACTTTGTCTTTCTCTTCATCTCTTTTCCACTCTAAACCTAACTGAACCACTCTTTATCCTTTCATCCTCTTTATTTTCTTTTTGCCTTTATAATTCATTCAAGTGGACTATAATCATGGGTAAGACTAGAGGATCATCTTTTAAGAGGCCATACATTAAAGAAACACATCAAGAGGAGGAGGATCTTTCCCAAACTTACAAAGCCAAGTTTCCAATCCTTACACATGAGGAAGGTGCCGAGTTCATAACAATCAAGTTTAGGGAAATCTTGGGTTGTAAGTACATTCCTAACTCCCTTTTGAATGATATGGGTATGTTTGAATCTTTTTATCAATTATTGACTCAATGTGGGCTTAAGAAATTTGTTTCCATGCATGAAGATACCAATGTTGAATTGACTACCAAATTTTATTACTTTGGATGTTAATGCTAAAAATTCATAAATTTTTAAATTTCTCATACAAGGGAAGAAACATCAACTTACTTACACTTTCATGAATCGTGTCTTTGGTTTCAAAGGAGATGGGTTACATGATCCCCCATCATCTTTTAAGTTGAATGAATTCTTGATGCTTTTGACTATTTTGCACACACCATTTGACTCTATGAAAGGCAAGGCTATATTTATTAAGGACTTGAAATATTAGTTGCTACATAAAGTGCTTGCATGTATTCTGTTTTATAAAAAATGAATTCAATAGAGTCTCTGCACAAGAGTTATTTCCAATGTGGTGCATTCATAATAAGAAATAAATGTGTTGGACCTATTGGGTATTTAATCAATTGTTAGCTTGTGCTTCCCATAAGGATGCACCTTTGACTCATGGCCATTTGATTACCATTATTTCAAAAGCTTTGAATGTTAACCGTGCTAACTATACTCATTTTGTTAAGTGTTCTTATTTTACTAAGCAAGCTTTTATAAGAGGAGAAGTAGTGGATGTTGCGTTTCGTTTGACTCCTCCCCGATACTGTTCTTATTGGAGGGGAATTGAAGGACCACTACCAACTAAGGAGTAACACTATAAAGAATCTATCGAGGTGAGTGATCCAGAGGAGGAACTTCCCCAATATACACCATTTGGTGATGTTCCTCTCCTCACTTATCCAATTCAAAGTACCACTAGTGCATCCTCAAGTGCACATCCTCCTATTTAGGATTAGATTTTGGATACGCAAATTGCTATGCAATGTCAACTCAATGAGATGGAGTTTTAAAACCAACAACTTGCTCATCGACAATGTAAGATGGAGTACAAATTGAATCAATTTTTTGCTCGCTCTGGCTATCCAATCGTGTCTCCACCTACCATCCCTATGAATGATTGAGGGAGTAATTCTATCCTTCACTTTGCTTTATTTTTTATTACATTGAGGACAATGCATGTTTTTAAGTGTGGGGGAAGATATATTAGTAGGATATTAGTGGTATATTAGTGGTATATGGTGGTATATAAGTAGTATCTTATTTACACGTTTTATATGTTTTATGTGCGTTGTATGTTTTGCATTTTGCATATGTCATTGTCGCATTTTGCATTTAGGGTATTGTTAGTGCTATTTTGCATTCATATTATTCATTCTCTTCCTATATTTAATAAGTAGTTGTTCTTTTTAGTTTATCGATTTTGATTGAGGTTAATCATTAATGTTAATAATTAGATTTTGTATGCTCTATTAATAGAACTTAAAAGTTTCATCTAGTATAGGTTATAAATTTTCCTTTTTATCTCTTTTTAGTATTTCTAAGATCTAAAGAATATTTAGTTAACTTGCTAACTATGCTTAAGGCTAAAGTGGTAAAGATTTAAGCTTAGGTTTTCTTAGAATTTCGAATAACCTTAGGGAAACCATAGCCATAATACTCATGAAAATCACTTTTCAATAATGGATGAGGACATGAAAATTAATTAAAAATGATAATAATAATAATAATAATAATAATAATAATAATAACAACAACAACAACAATAATAATAATAATAATAATAATAAATAATGCTTGTAATGTGATGCATCTTGAGTAAGTTGTATGCAATTGAGTATGCTCCTTAGTTGTATTCATTCGGAAAGGGATGTATGATGTTGCAAGTAGATGTATTTTGATTAAGTTGTGTGCATTTGTGTTTGCTCCTCATTTTCATTCATTCAGAAAGAATACATCAAAAAAATATATATTTGAATAAAATGTCTAAAAATGCCATGAGAAGAGTGAGTTGATGTGTGTGCTTAACATTGTCAAGGTTGCTTTTGCTTTTAGGAAATCATAATTTTGGAGAATAACTATTTTGGTTAAGTAGCTTGGTTAGAGCTTTGACTTTGTGTTCTTGATTTTATTCTTAGTAAATTAAGATACATTGGTGAATTTATTGCTTATGCTATGAAACTTACTTGTTTTATTATTGTGGATCACTGAAGTTTGATTGATTAACTATCTTTTATAACGTCTTTCATTTTTTAGATGATTTGACAAGTTACTTTTTTTTTTGGAAGAGATGAAAATTTTGTGTGCGTTTTTATACTAGATCTTTTCTTGCTTGAGGGCAAGCAAGGTCTAAGTGTGGGGGAGTTTAATATAATGAAAATATACATAGTTATTTAGTCTAGTTAAGGTCTATTTTCATTTAATTTCATCATACTTTATGTGTTTTTTTAGTTATTGAATTAATTTTTTTTACTTATTTCATCATTAGGACTCATTATGTAAGTTTTATGCATTATTTAGGGCTTAAATGTGCTTTAGAAGACACTTGGAGTTTATTGGAACAAGCTAGGAAGCAAAAGTAATTAAGCTTGGATCATAAGGAAGGGTGACAAGTCATGACCATATGTATGAGTAATCACCGAGAGTCTCTGTGATGAGTCCTCACACTCATTTCTTGAGAAAGGGTTGCAACTTTTCCTGGTTTGACCAGTTTTTGTATTTTGGCCATAACTCTGTCTACAGACATCCAAATTAGGTGATTTAAGTTTCTTTGGAAAGATAATAGAATGTTCTACAACTTCTGTGAAATAACTTTCTAGAGATAAAGTCATATAGATGGAAAAAAATGCCCTTAAAGTTACAAATTCTGCAAAGGGGGTGACCTTTGATGTCAAGTGGTGCCTTTCCAAGTTCAATCATATTCTAGTCACTTTCAATAGCTTTCAAGTCCTATTTATGCATCATTTCTGGCCTGAAAAAAATAAAAAAAAAGGATAGATGATAATAGGACAACAAGAAGAAGATTAGAGAGAGACATGAATTAATATAGTGTTTTAGAAATACTACTATCTTTTAGTTTTAAGAGTCATTGTAAAAACACTTGAAGAAGACAAAGCCAAGTGCAAGAGAAGATCATCCTAAGTATCAAGGATCCTTTAGAAGACATAAAAGGGAGTTTTACTTATTCAATTTTTTATCTTTTTTATCTTTCTTTCTATGTTGAATTTGGTCTTCTTTTGTTGCTTCTTAATCATGTATCTAGGCTAAGTCTTTTGTATGGGAATTATAATGATGAATTAAATAAGAACTACATTTTTATCTTATATTTAATTTCAATTAGTGCTTATTTGTGTTGTGTATGTTTGATCACCATATGTAACTTGTCAATCAAATTATCACCAACGAGAGTTAGGGTAATTTAGTGAAAAGTGATTAAGATTACTTAATATTGTAATTTTGCTGGGAATCATAAAGGGAATTTATCTTAAGGGAGACATAATTAGTATAATATGCTTTATGGTTTTCTTTTATCTCTGCAATACAACGAGAGTGCTTGTAGACTCTAAGAGGAAATACCTTTAATCGACAATGAGAGTTGCTTTTAAAGACTATAAACTAATTTCCAATCAATATGTTTTATGATAACTATGTTTAAAGTTCTTATTTAGTTTTGATTTATGATTCTTCCATAGATAGATATATATATTGTTTGTCTTATTATTTTAATAATTAGTTATTGTTTAGATTTCTTTATTTTTTTAGTCATTATTACTATTATTCTGGTTTTATTTTACCTATCCATCTAAGTATCTATCTAGTTAATACAAGATTTACCCCAAGTCCCTAGTGTTCATCACCCTACTTACTCTATACTAAGTCCTAGAGACTAGAGTATACAATTTCACCCGCTTCAGTAAGAGTATCCAAAGGATCCACTTCATGATATGCATGCAAAATATTGCTGGAATGATGGGGGAATACTATGGGAAGGAAAATTTTTTAAAGAGAAAAAAAAATTTACGAGACGAAGCATAAAATGTACTCGCTTATAAAAAATTTTCTATTTATTACATGTTAGGTTTAAGGGTTGCTATAAGTTGAAATAATAGTTTCACTTGCTTTCATTTTTCTTAAGTGTTAACTCATAAATTTTTTAAGATTTCAACGGTAAAGTTTACTTTTCACTTGGTAATGTTTATGTCTTTGACCTTAAGTTATCAATTTAGTTTTGAGTTAAAAACTTTGTATTAACTTAAGATTATGATAGATCGACAAGTAAAGTCTATCAATGTGCTACATTCATGGTTATGATAGTTGTTCTCATGTATATTGCTTATTAGTGAAAGAATTTGGATGAAAAATTGCATTTTGGGTGAAAAGAACCGGCTTTGGTAATAGGAAAGTAAAGTTCATAGCATTTGAAATTGGGATTAGCGCGAATTCAAGGCTACCATCGCAACCCATTATGTGGTTGCAGCCGAGAGAAGTGGCCAGAATTATCACCAATGGTAATGTGGTCGCAACCAAGAAGTGGCCAGAATTGTCGCCGATAGTGTTGTGGTTGCAGCCCAAGCTACGACCATAGCTAAGAAGGAGCTCTAAAGGTCATAAGAGCTACTGCTATCACAGCTTTATTGTGGTTGTAGCCCTCTAACGAATTAATTTTAATGGCTTAGCATTGGCTTGTTTTAAAGGCAACATGTCTACCCTTTAAAGCTCTTTAAATACACCACTTTTGCATCAATTTTTACAGAAGAAAAAACACAGAAAAGGTGCAAAAATTAGAGAATAACTGAAGATATATCAAGGGTTGAAGAATAAAAGAACAAGAATACCTAGTTTTATTTTCTTCTCTCTTCTCTATTCTTGTAATTGTTATGGATTATTTTTACAATTATGTGAAATATTTTTACATTATGATAGGCTAAGTTTCTTTTGGTTAGGAATTGATGATTTGATCATGAATTAGTTTTTTCTTAATTAATGAAGTTTATTAGTTAATTGCAAGCTATGTTTATTGTGCTTATTTTGTGTTGATGTTTGATCACCATTAGCATAAATTAAAATTAGGGTTTTACGTTAAGAGATCAAAACCTTAGTAGATCTATAAACTTAAGTTTAAATTGCTTAGAGGTAGAGATATCATAAGTAATTAGATTCCAATTGGAGTGGGCAAATAAATTTATGGTTTGATTTAAAGAATTAAGTTTACGATGAAAATTGGGGCTTGATGTTTTTAATTGAGAATTATGAATTAAAATTGATTAATACTTGAGAGAGATTAATCGATAATTTAGAAAGAATCATGACTTGCAAGATTAAGAGATTCATTAATTAAATAGAACTAAGGATTATGAAAGAAAATCAATTCCTAACCGTTATGTTCATCGTTTGTTTAATCTTTTGCTCTAGAATTTATTTTTATTTACAAAAGTCATTTATTTGCTATTTTAATTTTCTTCTTATTTATCATTATCGAAAGCCTTGGATAATAAAAAATTAGATTAATAGGTGATTAGAACTAGTCTCCAAGTGAACAAATTTTTACTACTTGTCTGACACTGTGAGCTTGTGAATTTTGCGCAAGCATATAACAAAAGCTTGTGATCCAAGTAGAGCATAAAACACTACACAAAAAAGCTTCTAAAGCCACACTTATACATTACCAAAACAACATATCTATCACTATAATTAGAAGATCTAGGATTATTAAACAAAATATGGAAGAGAGAAGGGGATGATTGCGTGCTAAAACCCAACAATCTCCCCCAAACAAGCTATATTACTACTATAAAAGACATAATATAGAGCACTATTCACTGTTTGCTCCGGTAAAAGGATATCTACCTCTTTTATTTTTATGCATACTTTTTTTTCTTTTTCAATTTTGCCCATTTTCTCTATTTTTCCATTATTTATTTATATTTTTCCTTTTTCTTTTTTTATTTTTTATTTTTATTTTCTTCTTATCTTTTCCATTCTTCCATTATTTTTTTTCTCCTTTTTATTTTCCACTTTATTCTTTTTCTTTATTTATTTTTATTTTCTCTTTATTTTTCTCTCCTCTTTTTTTCTTCCCTCTTTTTTTAATTTTGTTTTTTCCTCCTCCCCTTCTTTTTTATTCATTTTTTGCATGATCATGTTTATAATACTTGACAAGTGCTTCATAATTTTTTATGAAAAACAATGCGAGACCCATTAATACAAAACAAAAAGTACATGTAATTATTATTAAATTTAAAATTTATTAAAAATTGAATGACTACAAATACACATGACTTAGTTTTGAAAAACAATTACAATTAACAAATTCAAATTATAAAAACTAAAAATAGCTTTTAATAAATAATTAAAATTTGAAGAGACAGTTGAGGTAGAAGAGAATAGAAGGCCTGAAGTTTGTAAGGAATCCGTGTGTGTGATTGTCTTTAACTTTTCTTTAATTTGATCTTTAGATAAAAAAAAAAACAAGAAAGAATAGAAGCTATTAATGGAGGTGTTTATATTTATATTTATATTTATTTATTTTAATACACGAATAGTATTTTTGTTTATTTTGATTAATTGACAATTATTTTTTTATTAATTAAATACATGTTGAAGGTCAACTATTTTTTTTATAATTTTTCTAATAATATATACGTACTCAAGTTATCATATTTTTTTAAAATGTTTTGAAGTGTATAATAAATAAAAAATATATGAATAATATACTTGTTATATACTATTTTTATTAGAAAAATAATACGTTATTTGTATAATATACGAATAAGAAGACTACAAAGGATACATTATTTGAGACCAATTTCTCAACACTATAACATCGTAGTCCTCATCCATGATTATATTTTGTTTCAGAGTCAGGTCAATTAGATTAGTATATTTTTAATATACAGATAATATACTATTGAATACACACTCAATGACAATTATTTTTTTTATAATTTTCTAACAATATATATTTACTCAAATTATCATATATATTTTTTATATTTTGAAGTGTATAAGAAACAATATATATATATATATATATTATTTATTACTCAAAGCTAACTATTTTTTTATAATATTTTTATGAAATGCTATACAACTATTTCTTACTCAAATTATCATATTTGTTTTATGTTTTGAAGTGAATAAGAAACAAAAATATACTAACAATATACTTATTATATACTATTTTTAATATATGAATAGTAATTTATTTATTTTAATAATTTGAATACATTTTTTTATTTATTAATTGAATACACACTCAAGGAAAACTATTTCTTTGACAAATTTTCTAATAATATACACTTACTTAAATTATCATTTTTTTATTTTTTTGAAGTGTATAAGAAATATAACAAGCATACTCCACCAAATTCTTGTTATCACCACAACCACATATCGAAATACAGAATTGAATTAAGTGAAGAACCAATCTAAGAAACAGTTCCACATCTATCAACAACATAATACTGTCCCTTAAAAAATAGAATATCCTCATAATTCAAATTTCTATCGTCTAGCAAAGTCCAACTCTTATTACCATTTTTCCAATAACCCAATTTACCTTCACGGAAGATTGCAAGAATCCTATGATAAAAACACTGCCATTTTAATACAAGAATTTGAGCCAATTGAAGACCAATTCCAATTTCTCAGTAGATCAATGTAGTTAGGAATTACCGTATTTCAAAAGCTGTTTTGTTAGCTGAAGGAGAAAACATCCATCCGATGCAATCAAAGAAACTGAGATTCAAATTGGATACTTTTCTCCGAATACAGGTAGTAGGAGGACAAGGGGAGAGGGACAAAAACAGCACCAACACTAGACATCAATTTGAGCTCTTTTCTTTTGTACATCCATACTGCAACAAATGTAAAAAAGAGGTTCACAATGAACAGCCCAGAAAAGGATTTTCTAAAATACCAGAACATGCCCAACAAAGTTCAAGCATTTCTCTACTGCTCATCCCATTCATCATTCTTGTATGAAACAGTGTCAACAATTGACATTTATTCACTTCCACTGAAACCTATTAATGTCTATTGTCTCTTTAATTTTTACATTTTAATCAATTTATCTAAAACACTGACATAAAACTATACCAAAAACAATATTCTGTGATAAAAACAAAAACCAACACCAAGTATTCAAACCACTGATATTTAACACTAAGGATTCAACTTCTAGTCTCTTTTTCGGCTCTTCTCCTTTCCTCATTTCTTGGTTTTCCACATGTCCTTTCTCTTTGAATTCAGTGTTTTATACTCTTCACTTTACTTTATTTCCTCGAGCTCTTATGCAGATGGTATCGGCAACTTAGTTATCTCAGCTTCCATTTTTCGAAAATTTATTGCTAAAAACATTCCATTGCCGCAAAATAGGAACTAGGTTTCAAAAAAAAAAAAAAACCCATTAGCAATATTAAAAAGTGAAATCAAATGAGAGATTAGATTACATCAAGATATTCTTTGGCATCAAGAGGATGAGCAAGTTCACAATAAAAGTGATTTGCTGATGACAACAAGAAGAGGAAACAGATGATGATGATGGCAGAGAACAGGAGACTGGGAAAAAAAAAAAAAGGATTGACAGAAGCACAGAAGAGAAGCGAAAAGAGCAAAGAAACGGGATATTTCGTTGAAGGAGTAACAAGCACGCGTGTTATTATTTTTGGAAATAAGGGCATCCGTGTAATTTACAGACAAAAAGGGGACATTTGATGACTTGATTTTATTAGTCTTCCTTTTTAGGACATTTTTTTAAAGAATCCATTTTTTTTTAATTTTATATTGTAAAATCAGTGATTAATTTTTTTTAAAGTTGCATTCTATGATTATTTTATATTTTATAAAGTAAATTTTACTTTATTTATAATCAGTTAATCACTATTAGATGATAAAAAAATATCTCATTCTATGGTTATAAACATAAAGTAAAAATAAAGTATTTAAAAAATAAAATAACGGTAGAATATATTTTCTTAAATATTAATTATTTTTAAAATAAAACAAATTAAAAATAATTATATTATCTATGTAATAAAATTTTATGAATTTTTTAAATTCAATAAAAGGGGAAAAATTAAAAGTTGAAAAGAAATTATGCAGTAAATTTTTTTTTTTTGAAAAAACTGAAAAATAAGAGAGAAAAAATTTAAAAATAATTATTTATATTATACTAACAAAATATTAATTAAGAACATTTTATTTGAATTAATAAATAGAATTAACGCAATCATAGTCAACACTTTAATTTAGCATTTTAAAACTTAATTTAAAAAAAAATATATGTAGCACATTTTTTAACTGAAGAATCACTAATTCAGATCATTTTTAAAATTTACTATATTTATTTATTAATAAATTTTCTTTTGAAATTTAATTATTACAATTAAAAAATTTCTAACATATGGAGATAGGTTATTATAAATTTTAATAATTAGAAATTTTAATTGTTAGAAATGAATTATTACAATGTAAGGAGTGAATTTATATATCAACTTTTATTTGCCAAGATATATTGGTGCTAAAATTTATAATTTTTTCGACTGCTGCAAATTTATACGAAATTCTAAACTAATTTTATATAACCTTTATTTTATAATTTTCGTACAATTGTAATTTGATGAAAACAAAAAAAGTGAAACAAGCTTATGACATCATAAATGAAGTAACTTATTTTTATTTCTATAAGTTTACATTTATATTATCTAAATGCTAATTATAATTATAATAGTTAGATTTTAGTTCAAACATGAGTAATTTTAAAATATAAAATGAAAATGATAAAATTTTATTTCTTTTGTTGGTCAATTTTGACGAAATTTTAAATTTTAAATTGCGAATGTAGCACAGACTAAAAGTTTGGCAAGTTGATTGTCTTTGAAAAAAAAAAAAAACACTTTGCTATTTTAATATATTTTTTTTTCTTATTTGGGCATCTTTTTTCATAGATAAACATTAAATTCTAGTTAATAATTAACAATATACGGAGTGCGTTTACATATCTAACTTTTATTTGCTGAGGTTTTGTCACTTCTAATAGCTTTTCCAATCCTCATTGGCTGTAAATAAAAACCAATTGAATACAAATATCCAAGACTCTTGCCATGCAACCCAACAATGCCATGTAAAGAAGAAAATATGTCCCTTTTGTAGCATCACCAAATGGTCCATACATTTTTTTCATTGCTTTTGAGTGTAAGTGAAAGAACCATAGTAAAGTCCCCCTGATAATCACCATAGGTTCCATGGATTTCAGTAAGATACTCATTTGAATAATCAAGCATCACCTCAATCTGAAAATAGAAAGTTATTATTTTTTTAAGCATATTTTGATACTTCAATGATGAAATTAGTTACAATATAAAAGTTTCAAAATTTTATATTTTATTTTATTTTCACTTTACAAAATATTAATGAGAATTAATTTTTTTATATATTTTTGTGACCTTTTAAATTTAATTTAATTTATTTTAATTTTTATGATTTGAATATCTTATATTCTTTATTTTTTACTTCAAAACATATTATTGAGCTTTGTGATTTTTATATTTTTATCCTCTTACATTTCTAATCATACTATTTTAATTGTAAAAAAAATTAAATTTTAAAATCAAATACTTTTGTTTTTTTAATATTTTGCCTTTTAACAAACAAACTTTTATGTTTATTATAGTATCCAATTATTTATTTAAATTTTTTATTATATCATAGTGAAAATTTTCTATATTAAAATTTTAAATTATATATATATATATATATATATATATATATATATATATATATATATATATATATATATATTGAGTATTTACTTTTTTATATATTTTCTTTTTAATTTTTTTAGCTTTTAGTGACCATATATTATTTACTTAATATTTTTAATAGAAAAAATTCAAAAAAATCATAAAATTAAGTTATTTTTATTTTTGAAAATTTTATTTGACATAATATATTTTAGAAGTTATAATTTTTAATAAAAATAATAAATCATCTATGTAATATAAATAAAAGTTAAGGATATATATTTTACCATCCAGGATAAATAGTACCATTTGGCAATTTACTACTAACTACTTTTCTAGTTATTTTATTTTCACTTCAGAAAACTATTAATGAGCTTTAATTTCTTATATTTTATGACTTCTAATATTTCTAATTATATTTATAATTTTAAAAGTTTAAAATTTTTAATTTTTTACTTTGCAACATATTAATCAGTCTATATAAGATTTATGAAAGTTAACGAAACACATTTTACCATGTACAACAAATTTTATAATATGATATTTTTACTCCAAACTATATTTTCTAAATTTTATAGCAAATAATTAAAATTATAAAGTTATAAAATATAACTTTTTTTTTGTATTTTCTATGTCATGAGTCATCAATTACCTATATTTGATAACCCGTCATATTTATTCATTATTATTATAATTCTTTATCATTATGTCTTTTTTATTTTTAACTTTCATAATATATATATATATATATATATATATATATATATATA
Source organism: Mallotus nudiflorus (assembly GCA_947683625.1). Taxonomy (NCBI): domain Eukaryota; kingdom Viridiplantae; phylum Streptophyta; class Magnoliopsida; order Malpighiales; family Euphorbiaceae; genus Mallotus; species Mallotus nudiflorus. Next base: position 298,021 of record CANTUR010000189.1, on the reverse strand, counting down.
TATATATATATATATATTCTCCGTTGTTTAGTCACCCAAATAAATTACAACTCTTATGAAAAGTAAATTATTTTTAATTTCTACTATTAAAATATTTTCATATTAAAAATTTATTTTACATTAAATAAGAAAGATATGTATATATTATTTATCTATAAATAATTTATTTCTAACAATTAAAATAAAAATAAATTCTAATATACATAAATGCTATTTTAATTTTAATTTTTTAAAATAAAGAGGACAAATTCATTAGGTATTTATGCCTTTGTGAACCTCAAATACTAATGTTTTTCAACAGTTCTGGATTAATTTTTATAAGTAATAAATAGGTTTTAAAAAATTTGGGTAATAAAATCTCCACCGGCCTTTGAAGGCAAATGCTTGATGTTCTATTGGGTGGGTTTTGTTTATGGACTCTAAAAAATAAAAAGCAAATGTTTTAAGAATGAGAAAGAAAAGATACGAACCTTTCTTCGATCAGGTCCCATAGGATTTCCATGCTCCTTTGACATACAATAAACTATCAATAATCTCCTAACTGCGGAATGTACGCCATCATCCCATTCATAACCACTTGTACCAAACCAAAGCCCAGTAATAATCTTCGGATCATACACAATATTTGGGGCCTGTGAAAATATCATTACGACTTTTCATTAATTAATTCATTTACACAATTGTACATATTAAAATTTGGACAGTGTGAATTATAAATGTAGTAATAATTTGAGTTACCTCTTTAATTGCACAAGAGACGTGAAAATCCATGTTGCATATGTAACATTTATAGCCGATGAATAATATATTTGCTACAAACAGTGCATTTATATTGATACTCACACCAAAATGGCATAATAATAAAACTTAGTGGGTGTTCATGATTTTTGTATCTCCAAATTGTTGGCAGAACCCCACATTTGATATGAGTTTGAAGCAGACAATTGTTGTAGTTTGGGGAATAGTCTTGGCAGATTGTGCACTTGTTCTTCTCTGGAAACTCATATTTAAATGGGTTTGGGTTTGATTTTAGATAGAACATAGGACCTTCTTTAAAAATGTTTTCAAAATCGGTATAAACTTCAGCACACGATTGATGAAGAATGAACTCGTCGCATACTGTGCATTGATAGGTTGAACCTGAAACGACTTTATCACAATAATTGCAGCACTGGTTCAGTTTACTACTAGAAGCAAAACCCTTCTTCATCTTAAGTTCTTCAGTGAAGAAAAACTCATGTGCATGGGCTTCAATGAAAATTGTTGGAGGAATGATTTTATCCTCCTTCAAAAATCCTATTGATGTTGATTGGTGAGTACCTTTACGACCACCACGAGCAGGCTTCTCATTACCTTTTAGCACATCCATTATCTTTCCGGCAAACTCTTCCACGTTAAACGGCTTTGTAAGGTCAATACTAGAAATCCATCCGTATCAAAACTCATAAAAATCATGAATCTTATCACCTTCATCTTTGCATTCAATGATGAGCAATCAAGCCCTTTCTGACATTGCAAGATCTAACAGCTCGTCGTTGAAAGAGAATGAAGTAGTCATGATAACATGAAATTTGAGCTGGAGTTGGGTTTTGGTGATATCAGTGACGATTTTAAAAGATAATCCATCCGAATAACTAGCGTCATCGCTAGAAGAAGACAAAGAAGTAGTTGAAAGAAAGTTTTGAAGGTGTATAATGATATCCTCTTCATCAATTAGAGGATAGTGAAGAAACCCTGCTAATTTAGTAGCTATTTCATGCTTTCTTTTATAGCAAGGACCCTTCATTGCTATGAGTATTGGCTCTTGTTGCTTTGCTGACTCCATTTGCTCTCTTTTAGATGAAAACTATGAGATTCGAAGTGTTAGAATTAGAATGTAAGATCTTGTCAGGTGAAGCAAAATTTTCTTTCTTTTTTTTTTTCTACTAATTGAAACAAAACTTTCTAATCACAAAGAGAAGAAAAAATATTTTCAAGATTGCTGCAAATTTTTTCTTTTTTCTTTTTGTAGCATTTAAGCAAGGAATAGCTTCACTTTCTTTTTTTTTTTTGAATGGTGACCACTGCCACTACAAATATCTATGGTATTTGTAGCCCTGCCATAGGCAATTTCTATTTTATTTTTTTACTTACAAGTTGTAAAAACCACTGATTAGTTTTTTTTTCAAATATTAATTATTTTTTAAAATTAAAGTACTATTAAAATCAAATAAATAAAAAATAATTTAATATTAGCATATAATAAAATTTTATGTATTTTTAAATTAAAAATTGGAAAAAATCAAAAGTTGAAAAGAAATTATCTAGCAAATAATTTCTTTGAAATTAAAATTTGAAAAATAAGGAGATATTTTTTTTATTGGAAAAACAAGGAGATATTACTTCATAAGAGAGAAAAATTTTTAAATAAATATTTAAATTATAACAAAATATTAATTCAGCATATCCTATTCAAATTAACAAACTGAATTAATGAAATCATGTTGAAAAATTTATTTTCTATTAAAATTGTATTTTCATTTTTTTATTACTATTAACTAATGTTTGTTTACATATTTAATAGTAATTACTTTTACTATAAAATTATTTTTATTACCCTAAATAATTATTTTTCTAATAAGTAATATGATAAAAAAGGATTTTAAGAAATGAAAAGACAAAAATCTAAATTTTCTAATTTCCATCACTTTATCATTTCTCCTGGAGACTCTTATAAAAAATTACGTCCTCTTATATAAGACTTTTACTAAATTTTAAATTAAAATACTATTTGAAGTGTTAGAATTAGAATGTAAGATCGTTAGTCAGGTGAAACAAAACATTCTAATGACAGAGAAGAACAATTTTTTTTTCAAGATTGATTAAGAATATTCTTACTCTTTTTCCTTTTTCTTTCATTTTTCTTTTTTTTTAGCTTCACTTTTTTTTTTTTTTTTTGAATGATGCTGCATTCTTAGCTTGCCCCTACTACGACAACAACCAGGCCAGCCTAATTTGTGGCCATAGGCAATTTTTTATTTTATTTTTTTTAGTTTTATATTGCAAAAATCACCGATTAGTTTTTTTCAATTATTGATTATTTTTAAATTAAAATATTATTAAAATCAAATAAATTATAAAAAATTCAATATTAGAATATAATAACATTTTATGAATTTTTTTAAACTCAACAAAAAAGGGAAAAGCTAAAAGTTGAAAAGAAATTATGTAGAAAATAATTTCTTTGGAATAATTGAAAAATAAGGAGATGTAACTTTAAGAATAAGAGAGAAAAAATTTAAAATAAATATTTATGTTATAACAAAATATTAATTAAGAATATTTTATTTGAATTCATAAATAGAGTTAATGAAATCATGGTGAAAAAGTCATTAATTTTTCTGTTCATCCGGGAGTCTTTTTGAGATAGGTAATGTGACCGGCGAAGGCATATTGTCTATATTAATCTTCATGTGCAGCAAGTAAAAAACTACTAATCATTAGGATGTAACCAAGCAAAATTGAGTCGAACTTTTAAAAATTTATATTTTGTTTGTTTAAAAATTAATGAATTCGAATCGATTTTGAGTTTATTAAATTTTAAAAACTTTGACTCAAGTTCGGCTCAAGTTCATGTTTGACGAACTCAAATTGAACTTGCGAGCTAGGTAAGCTCGAGACACTATGTAGCTAAATAACTTAGCCCACCAAAACTATTTAGCTTGACTTACGTTTCAACTATATGGTTTGCACGTGTTAGATAATTACATTTTATAAACTATTTATTTACTATTCATTTGTCTTATTTTTGAGGTGGGATTTTGAACTTTGAAACTATACACCATAAAAGTTTATATTCTCTTTACAATTTTTTTATTTCCTATTTATCGTGAGATTGTAAATCTGAGCATTATACACTAAACCACATATTTGCTATACATTATTTCTCCAACATATTTAATTTATCAAACTAATAGTTAAATAACTAATTAGGATCGAGTTTTTGTTAGCGTCAATTATTACATGATTTTTTTATTTTATTTCCATAGAATTTATTAGTATTTTTTTTATATTTTATTATTTATAATTAGTATTTTATTAGGATTTTAGTTTATTATCTTGATTTTATTTCCTTTTTAGTTTCCTAATTAATTTATGCATTTTTTCTATGTTTTTATAGGAATTTTATTTTCCTAAAGAATTTGAGATTCAAGCCAATAGTTTTAATTTCTATAATTTATAATAACTTTTATATTCTTTTTAAGCTAATACCTTATACTATAACATCTGAAAATTTTTTGTGAAATTTTAGTGTTTATAGTGTTTCACTTAGAGAAAAGAGATATAAATCAATGGTGCTTCAGCTTTTTAATTTTTATTATTTTCATTTTCAAATTATTTTAAAATTTTTTATTTATTAATCTGTTGTATTTACTTAATGTTGTTACTGATGCTAATATTAATTTAAATTATAAATATATATTTTTTATTATATTTAATAATGTTTATTTACTTAATGCTGCAATACTATTTCATTATATTTACTCAAAAATATAGTTACCTAATACAAATACTAATTTACTTAAAGACTACATAATTTATCATGAAATTAAAATTATATTTAATAATGTTTATTTAATTAATATTAAAATTTAATAATTTAAATTATATGTATTTAATACAAAATTGTATAATTTCATTATTAATATGTAAAATTTATTATAAAATTCAGTAATTTTGTTACAAATATACTTTTTTTTACTAGAATTAAAAACTTTAATTGTATTACATAATACTTACTTAATTCTCTAATGTATACTAACACTGCTTTACATCAAAACTATCTAATTATCATTATGAATTTATAAATTTTTTTATTATATTTTATAATTTAAAATTATATATAACTTCTATTTAATACTGTTACCTAATACTAATATTTAAATTAACAAGTTAGTACGAACTTATTTATAAACTTGTTTGAAAGATGGGTCAAGAACCTATGAACGAAAACTAGTCAAGTTTAAAAAAGTTCAAATTGGGCCCATCTAACTTCCAAGTCTCAAAATTAAATTATAAACAAACCTAAATGAATTTTTTTTAGTTGGATTCCAAACAAATCATGAACTGCTCTACTCGGTTACACCCATACTAATATGCCAATAAGACTTAGATCAGATACATAGTTAGTATACATATATATAGTGTGAAATTCTTTTTTCTAAGAATTTTCTAACAATATTCATGGCTCTTATAAAGAGCAATTCAACAATGAAACATTTAATAAAAAGAAAAAAAAAACACTTACATCGTTATTAATATGTCATAAAATAATTGATAGTTCGAAACTTACATGAACATGCTAAGAAAAGTATCGGTCAAATGCAAGAGAGGGTACCGAACTTTAATTTTGTTTCAATTAATTACCAAACTTTAATTTGTATCATTTTAAATACTAAACTTCTATTTAATTTCATAACAGTTACTAAAAAAAAATTTTGGTATTTGAACAATCTAAAATTATTATTTTAATCCAAAATTAATTTTTTTTACAAATATATCCATATTTTCTATATATTTATAGAAAATAAGAAAAAAATTAAAAATTATTTTGATTCGGCCTAGTAAAAGTAGACTCATGATAAGAGATATCAAAGTTTAGGAGAAGTAAACTTTCGAAAATTTTATAATTTTTGGACCAAATTAAAAAAATAAAAAGATTAAGAGATTAAAATGATTTTTATAAGAAATTTAGAGGACTAAAATTTTTTAATGGTACCTTTTTTAAAAAAAATCAAAATTAAGTGATAAAAAAGAAATAAGTTAAAGTTTAGTACTCAAATTTAATAAATGTAAAGTTGGTTGACCTGGTTGCATTTAACCAAAAAAACCTTTGCCAGATGTCGGCTAGGAGTAGCCACAGAAAATGATACATGTATACGTCTTGTGGTCCCTTCCATTGCACCATAGGTTCTGATGGCTAAATAAATATAATTTAAATTATTAATACAAAATTATTTATTCCAATTAGGCACTTAATAATTTAAATTACATTTATTTAGTACAAAATACCTTTGCCAATTGTCGGCTAGGAGTAGCCGTCAGAATCTTATTAATCAGTCTCTTACTGACATCAAAGTTTATATCCATTTGATTTACCCTAACAATAATAAATTAAGTCTTGATTTTCTATTTATGGCAATGCCAATTAGATTAAAGATGAAAAAGGACAGGGATTTAATTTCCGTCATCTTAAAAATAAAAGATTCTGGTGTTTGCATTACGGTTCTGCTATTTATTATTTAAAAATTAATATAAGATTTTTTTATAATAACTTTATTTACTTAAATCTTTTTAAATTTTTCAACAAAAAATAAAACTTATCAAATATTATTTTTGTTTTTTTGGGTAAATTTTATAATTTTTTGTTTTCATAATTAAATTTTTAAAAACATTTTAATATCGTTAGTTCTGTCATTGAGTTAACAAAATTTTTCATTAGTCAACAGGTTAATTTTGATATTTTAAACTTTAAATTTTTTTAACAAAAATGTGTTACATATTTCTTAACTGAAGGATCACTAATGGAGATAATTTTTAAAATTTACAATATTTATTTATTAATGAATTTACTTTTGAACACTATTTGTGATTAAATTTGATGAAAACTATGCTATTAATTTGAAATGTTAGAATTAGAATATTAGATCACTTGTCAGGTGAAACAAAACATTCTAATCATAAAGAGGAACAATTTTTTTTTCAAGATTGTAGCAAAGTGTATTTTCTTACTTTTTTTTTTCTTTTTTTCTTTTAAGTATCAAGCAAGGTATAGCTTCACTATTTTTTTTTAATGATGCTGCAATCTTAGCTTGTTGCCTCCACTACGACAACAACCAAGGCCAGCCTAATTTTGTGGCCCTGGGCAATTTTTTTCATTAAATTTTTTACTTTTTTGTTGTAAAAATCGCCAATTAGTTTTTTTAAAATATTCATTATTTTTAAACTAAAATACTATTGAAATCAAATAAATTAAAAATAATTCAATATAAGAATAAAATAAAATTTTATGAATTTTTAAACTCAACAAAGTTGGAAAAATTAAAAGTTGAAAAGAAATTATGTAGTAAATAATTTCTTTGAAAAAAAATTGAAAAATAAAGAGATATTGTTTTAGTGGGAAAATAAGGAGATGTAACTTTAAAAATAAGAGAGGGGAAATTTAAAAATAAATATTTATATTATAATAAAATATTAATTAATTAAGAGTATTTTATTTCTAATAATAAATACAGTTAAAGAAATCATAGTGAAAAATCATTTTCTGTTAATGCTGGAATCTTTTTGAGATAGATAATGTGACCGGCGAAGTTGTATTGTATCTATTAATCTTCATATATAGCAAGTAAAAACTACTAATTTGCATATATATATATATATATATATATATATATATATATATATATATATATAATAGTAAGTTCTCAGATGAAGTGGTTAATTCTCAATACTATAAGAGGAAAGAGACAGGTCCGAACTATAATTTCTAAAATAAGATGCCCACACATTTTACTACTTAAACTTAAACTATTTGTGGAGAATTATATCTATTCGTCCTTTCCATTGCACCTACAATGATAAGGTCATGAATTGTGTATCATATGAAATTAAGCTAACAAAGAGGTTTAAGTAATTGAAATTTCTTGCCATTGCTTTGATGAATGCTGTGATGGGAGAGGGGGCTAGCAAAGTGTCATGTTAAGATTCTGGTGTTTGATTACGGTTTTTTTTTTTTTTCCTCTTTAGTTACTATGTTCTTCACCATTAAATTTACAATTTGCACATACTTATTAGTCATTTCCATATTTTCTCAATGCTTTAAGCTCAAGTCAATTTACCTTTAAGTTCAACTTCAAAGAAAAAAACCCATCAAAGTTATTATTATTATTATTACGAAATTTAAAACTATACCAACTTTATTCAAATAAAGTTAAAATTAATTCTGCAATTCTGCAAAATGATGATAATAAAATACAAATTTTAAACCTCAAAGTATTGTTGAAAAGAAATAACCATAAAATCAATCTCTTACTGACATCAAAATTTATATATATCCATTTGATATACCTTAACAATGAATTAAGTCTTGATTTTCTATTTATGGCAATGGCAATTAGATTGAAGATGAAAAAAAGACAGGGATTTAATTTCCGGCATCTTATCATTCATCTCAGAGAAAAATAAATGAAGTACTCTTTAGTTTTTTAGTAAAAAAAAAAAAACTTTGAATAAATATTTTTTTGTTTATTAGGATAAATTTTATAATTTTTTGTTTCTATAATTAAATTTTAGAGGAAAGTTTGTCAACACTGCTAGCCCTATCAAAATTTTTCATTAGTCAGCTTAATTTTGACATTTTAAACCTTGAATTTTTTTATAAAATATATTACTTAATTTTTAACTCAAAGATGACCAGTGGAGATCATTTTTAAAATTTACAATATTTATTTATTAATAAATTTTCGTTTGAAATTTAATTATTACAATTAAAAAAAAAACTGGTCGCATTTTTCCCTCAAAACTTTCTAACAATTATGGCTCCTATATATAAGAACAACGTAACACTTCAATAAATTCAATAACAATTTTTCTTAATTATTATATTATTTTATTTTATAGAGAAAGGCTAGGTAATGGCCTGCTTTGTCATGAATTATTATTTTTTTATATATATAAAAATTGAAGGAATTTACTTTTTTTTTTTAATACTATGATATGATAATAGGTTATGCATGATCAAGAAAAAAAAAAAATTTTTTCTCAAACAAAGAAAAATTACTTAGAGATCAAGAAATTATTGTCCAGATATATTGAAATATGAGAACAAACATTTTGATTTAAATGAAAGGACTATGTAGCAAGGCACATATCTTAATATAATCACATTAATTCTTTATTTGAGCACTTTTTTTTTGTTGGAAGCTTATTTGAGCACAATTATATAATCCTTCAATTAGCCATTTTAAGTTCTTCATGACCATCCTAGTAGATTCAGAAGTAGTACCTTTATTTTGTCCCCTATTTATAACATATACAAGCATCAAATATTGTGATAATGTACATATCTTATGTTATGTAGAAATCTGAGGAAATATATGTAAATTTCTTTTTGCGATAAATTTTAATAATACTAATAATTATTTCTTTCGTCTCGTGAATTCGAATAGCATCCACTGTGGCCATGGAACCCAACAATATTGTTGTGCCCTTTATAAGGAGAAATTTTATAATTTTATAATGATTATAATTTGAAAGGTAAAACCAATATCAAATTATATAGAGTTCATTCATATATTATTAGGTTTTAGTTTACATCACTTTAATTAAATATTAATTTTTTTTAACTATTGTATAATGTCTTCTTTATAAATGTCATGCCAATAACAAAAATAAAGAAAAATATGTTCTCCTTGTAGTATCACCAGATGGTCCATATGTTTTTTTTTTTTAGTGTAAGTGAAAAAACCCATAGCATTTTAAATTTCGTGGACTTCAGTAAAATATTTATTTAGATAATCAAGTATCAATTCAACTTGAAATACAAGTTTGTTCTAATCATGTTTTAGTAAGTCAATGTTGGGATTAGGTAATTGCTACTTCTAATTTGATCCAAATTTATATTTTTTCTAGGAATTGGTTGGGATATGTTATTATCTATTAATGGATGATAGCATTATAGATTTCATGGACCATAGCATTATAGATTTCATGGACTTCAGTAAAATATTCATTTGGATAATCAAATATCAATTCAACTTGAAATACAGGCTTTTTTTTAATCATGTTTCAGTAAGTCAATGTTGGGATTAGTTAATTACTACTTTTAATTTGATACAAATTTATATTTTTTTCTAGGAGTTGGTTGGTGATAATTGGTTTCCGGAACTCTTGGACTTGGTGTCCTACAATCCACGAATAGGAGGTAAAGTGAGAGGTGGGAAAAGTCCCCACAAACACTCTGATACCTAAGTTAGAGAATAGAAGTAAGAAAAATACAACATAGCTAGAATATGTGAGAATGAGATGTCCATTTGTGAGGGATGTAGGGCTCTATATATAGTAATACTCAAACCTGAGAAGAGTCAGATTCCATGTGGGATAGATAATCCTAATAAGAGAGTGTTCCTTCTGTGCTTAGTACTCTACTTTGGGGTAGTCCCCAATCTGGACGGATCTGCCTTCTTGCTAATCCAAGTGTCCCTATTTAAAGGGTAAAGAGCCCCTAACTGGACGAGAACATTCTGGATGGTATCAATTGGGACGTGTTATTATCTATTAATGGATCATATGCTTATTAAAAAAGCGTTGGAAGGCCAATGATTGAAGTGGAATGTGTTGGGTTTTGATCATGAACTCCAAATTGCAAAAAAAAAAAAAAAAATTGCAACGAACCTTTCTGAGATACTATACTTCAGCAACTCCATGCTGCTTTGACAAAATTGCTTTTCGTTTATCAACATAATCGATTCGTATAAAGTCAATAGCACGCCCATTAACTATCAAGAACCTCCTAATTGCCGAATATGCTCCATCATCCCATTCGTAATGATGGGTGTTTTCTATCGTAACGGCAGTGACAGTAGTGGTGGTAAGAGAATCATTGTTTTCTATGGAAGAAAGCAAGCAAAATGATGTTGTGTTATGATTTGGAGAAGACTGAGTTATGAACCAGTTACTGTTAACTACTACTACTAGGTGAGTTGGACCATGCATTAGGTGTACTTTTGAAAAAAAAAAGTATAAATTTTTTATTTTTTGGTTTATTTTTGGAATTTTTTAAATTTAAATTTCACTTTAATTCAATTTATTTAGTTTTTTTTAGCAGGATGAAAAACCCTAGCGGCACTATGACATCAGGGACGAATGATGATTGGAATGACTATCCTGGTCATTCTGTGATGTTCACGACAAGGATTCCAATTCAGCAGAACCTTATTCATGCTTCTCTAACATTGCATGAATCACAAAAAACATACGCCGCGACAATGTGGGAGAATGTTCAGGTTTCTATCCCATATGCCCTGCCTATTCTAGCTATTCCTATTGCAAGTTCCTACCAGGCAATTAAAATTAACTCTGAAATTTACAAAAAATGACTAGAGTTATATCAACACTCTCTAATTGCATAGGTTTTTCTCAATAAAGGTGAAACACTATGGACACTCACTAAATTAAAAGAAAAGCTTTCTTTGATTTGGGGTCTTAATTCCAACTTGAAACTTCTTTCTTTCGGAAGGGGATTTTATCATATATTTCTTCAATCAGCTTTGGAAAAGGATGCTATATGGGCACGCAGATAATTATCTCTTAAACTTGGTACACCGAGATTACAGAGGTGGTGTCCAGGTTTCGATCATCACAAGGAGAGGTCCTTTACCACTCATGTCTGGGTTCAGTTTGTTCGGCTTCCGTGGGAATTATGGGATTTGTAGTTGTTGGCAGATATTGCACGTAATATTGGCATCGCTCTTAGGATCGACAAAGCCACTTTGGATAGTGATTTTGGTCATTTTGCAAGAATTCTAGTTGACATTGATTTGTCAATTCTGCTACAATAACAATTGGTTTTGGATTGTGAGGGTAGTTTGTTTGATATTGATATTAACTACGAGAACCTTTCGTCTTTCTGTTCATTATGCCAATCTATTGGACATAATTCTGTTGCATGTCATTTAAGCAAATCAAACCAACCCATTGATCCTGATAAGCAGGCAAAACGTGATCCATCATGAGGAGGAACTATTGTTCGTCAGGAATGGTGCCCGGAGGACACTAACAAGGAACCAGTTCCTATTACTAATGTTTCGCTATGTTGCACCAGATCATAGAGCACAACTCAAACCCCGAACCAAATAAAGATAAATCCTTTATTACTGATGAGCTGATAGTACCTGCTAATGCCGTTGATTTGTCACTATCGGTTCAAGTAGTGGCGGATCCTGTCATCATTCCAAAGGCAGCACATTCCTCTTCAAAGGATCAAGTGAATTTGGATATGGCTCAACAGGAGTTATTACTTATAAGTAAATAGTCCTGGGCTGATCAGGTTGATAATGAGGGGGATGGAGCTTGGTAGGAGTTCTTTAGGAAAAAATCACCCAAGAAAAAGACTATTTTTATTAGTAATAAGCCCATTACTAAGGCAGTCTCTCGATCTTCAAAATGAAGATTTTATTTTACAGTTGTAGAGGGCTTGGCAATACGCCTATTCAAAGTGCCCTATATAATTTTTGTACCCTCCATAAACTTGATTTATTATGTCTTTCTGAACTAAAAATCATTTTTAGCGATATAGCTTTTCGTTTTTGGAGTTTTGCAGGTTTGTCATTTGTTGCTCACAACATGACTCAACTTCCATCCATTTAGGTGCTGATCTCCTCTTCTATAGGATCAGGAAATGTCTCTATTCTAGCTAGCTCAGATCAGCATGTAACTATTAAGTTCCCTTTGCATTTATGAGAATTTCCTTTTTTCATATTGTTTCATGCATTTATGAGAATTTCCTTTTTTCTGGTGGTCGTCTATTATTGGACAATCTTTGTTAGATCGTAGGATTAATTCATGATGATTTATGGTATGTCATTGATGATTTTAATGTGTGTTATGGGTCTCATGAAAAAAATGGGACGCCCTCCAGCAGCTTGTTCTTATTTTGATTTAATTTCAGCTATGGATGCTTATGATCTAACTGTTTGGACACAAAAGGGACTTTTTATACTTGGTCGAATAATAGACGGGGTGCTAACCATATTGAAATTCGTTTGGATCGCTCTTTTTGTAATCAGCCTGCTCTTCTATTCTGGAAAAGCATTGAGTGTCAAGCTGTTGTGAGATATCAATCAAATCATAATCTTATTCTCTTACACTATCAAATTTATCAAGTTATTACTCTAAGACTTTTTGTTTTCTTTCTATGTGGACTAACCATGAACACATTGTTTCAAATGTGCTCACTTTTTGGTGCTCAATTACTCTTTTTAGCCATTTGATGTATGTGATTACATTAATTGAAAATGCTTCGTACCTTTCTCCGTACTGGAATAAATCAACTTTTGGTCATCTTGACCACTTCATTAATGATGCTAAGCATAATTTATTTCATGCCCAGTCTAAAATTGAAGCTTATGGTTTTAATAATGATCGTTATGCTGGAAAGTTGGAAGCTTATAAACAGCTCTCACTTCATCTAAACAATCAATGCTCTTTACTTAAAGATTAGAGTTGCATTCGATGGTTGCAACATGCTGATAGGAACTCAAAATTTTTTCACTATTTACTTGCTAGATGGCAGGTCTTTTCTAGCATCATAGCTTGTTTATTGATGTCGTTATAGTTAATGATCATATTTTTATTGAAAATCATATTACAAGTTTTTATTCAAATTTATTTACTTCTACCGGTAATGTTTCAGGATTAGAAGAGGTGCCCTTGGTCATCCCAAACCTTATTTCTTCTGAAGATAATGATATGCTTTTGCGAGTTCCTTTAGATTCTGATATTAAAAAAGCAATCTTCGAAATGGATCATTTCAGTGCCCTTGGTCCAAATGGATTTAAAAGATTATTTTTCAAAAAATGCTGGGATTTTGTTGGTATTGATGTTTATGTTGTAGTGAAACACTTTTTTCATGATGCTTCCAAGATTGAAAATTTCAAACCCATTGTCCTTAGTAATTTTATCTATAAGATAATTACTAAGCTTATTGCTAATTGTTTTGCTGAGGTGGCTTCTAAAATTATTGCTTAACTTCAATTCAGATTTCTTCTAGGTAGGCACATTGAAGATTGCATTGTTATTGCCTATGAAAACATTAATCTTCTTGATAAGGCTTGCTTGGGAGGTAATATGGCTATCAAGATTAGCATCTATAAAGCTGACACTTTGGAATGGAGTTTTATTTTATCAGTACTTCATAGCTTTGGTTTTTCTAACACTGTCTATGGTTGGATTAATAGTATTATTCTTTCAGCTCGTATTTCTATTCTTGTGAATGGCTCACCTAGAGGTTATTTCTCATGTTCTAAAGGGGTATGATAGGGTGACCCACTCTCTCCTCTCTTGTTTTGTCTAGCTGAGGATTTCCTCAAATGAAAATTGTTGTATCTATTTCAAAATAATTCTTTAGTTCCCATGTATGCTTTTTATTAGGTTCATTGTCTATCCCACCTTTTACATACAGATAACATCCTTATTTTTTGTAGAGCTTCAAAAGCTAATGTCAATTTGTTGTTGCAAGTTTTTTCTAATCATGGAAAAATCTCAGGTTAGATGGTTAGTTAGAGCAAATCAAAAATCTTTTTTAGGAAGCATGTTTCTAATGCCTGAGCTTTTTACTTATATGCTTTTGTATATTTCAAATAAGGATATCTCCCTTTTAACTATCTTGGTGTCCTTTTATTTATAGGTTCCCCAAGAAAGTGTTGGCTTCAGTCAATAACGGACCGTATTCTTGCAAAATTTGATAATTGGAAAGGGAAAACTTTGTCCATGGTTGGTAGTCTTGCCTTTATCAAATCAGTCATATATGGATCTTTATTACATTCATTTATGGTTTATAAATGGCTAGTTTCTCTCTTGAAATATTTAGAAAAAGCCATTCAAAATTTCTTGTGGATAAGTTCTATCTCTAATTAGAAATATATCATGGTTAAATGGGATAAGTGTTGCATCCCATATGATGAAGGGGGTTTGGTCTTAAATGTTTGCATCACTTAAATAATGCTTTGTGCCTGGCATGTCTTTACAGATTGTCTTTTTATTTTGCATTCTTGCGCTTAAGATTTTTATCAGAAATCTTTTTTGGGAAGCATGTTTCTAATGCCTGAGCTCTTTACCTATGTGCTTTTGTAGATTTCAAATTAGAATCTCTCCCTTTCAACTATCTTATTATCCTTTTATTTATAGGTGCCCCAAGAAAGTGTTGGCTTCAGCCTATAGCGGACTATATTCTTGCAAAATTTGATAATTGGAAAGGGAAAACTTTGTCCATGGTTAGTAGACTTACCTTTATCAAATCAGTCATTTATAGATCTTTATTACATTCATTTATGGTTTATAAATGGCTAGTTTCTCTCTTGAAATATTTAGAAGAAGCTATTCAAAATTTCTTATGGACAGGTTCTATCTCCGATTAGAAATATGTCACGGTTAAATGGGATAAGTGTTGCAACTCATATGATGAAGGAGGTCTTGGTCTTAAGTGTTTGCATCACTTAAATAATGCTTTGTGCCTAGCATGTCTTTACAAATAATCTTTCTATTTTGCATTCTTGCACTCAAGATTTTTATCGATGATTTACATGCCTTAATCTACTTATATCAAGTCATCGATTTGGTCATCAATTCATTATGTTTCTTGGGACTTGCTAGCGAATTCTCAGTGAATTCCTTAAGTTAATTCCTCTTTAAATTTTATAATTCATATTGGCTTGGTTATTATATTAGTGAATGTATTTAGGTTTCTTTGTATGTAAAATGCAAGTTGGAAGCTCGTATAAGTGATATTTTTTTAAGATGGATATTGGCATCTCCCTCCTGAGTTTCAAGTTTCTTACCTTAAAAATTGTCTTAGATATTGAGTCAATAATTTTTGTAGATAAGTATTCATTGGTTTGCCGTTACTCTCCTTTTGGTGTTTTTTCTTGCAAAGTGGCTTTTAACCATTTTCGACATCAGCTCCCTAAAGTTGTTTGGGGTTCTGAGGTCTAATGTCCTTATCTTCCTCCTTTTAGGTCTTTCTTACTATAGCACATGCTACATAATAAATTGCCAATTGATGATATCTTACCATTAAAGGGCATTTATTCAGCTTGTCAATGCCGACTATGCTTGTGAGCTTGTGAAACTTTTGATCATTTATTTACAAAGTGTCCATATATTGTTACATTATGGTATGCTTTGGGGAGTATGTTTGATATTGTTTTAGATTTATCTAATGGTTTTCATCAGCCTTTTCAAATTGCTTATAATATCTCTTTTTCATCTCAATTAGAAGCTCTCTGAAAAGTTGGCATTGCTTCGGTGGTTTAGTGCATTTGGCAAGCTAGAAACAAAATGTTATTTGATAATTATTTCACTCTAATCTCAGCTGTTGTTCATTTTTTTTTATTGTGCATCAAAGAGACAGATTCTTTTCGTTTTGGTACAATATTTAATCAAGTAGCTTATCTGATTATTCTTGCTCATTTTCAAATTATGGGAATCCCTTGTAAGGTTCAATATATTATCTCAATCCCTTGGTTGCGTCCTCATATCAGTTGGTATAAATTGAATTCTGATGGTGCTGTTAAAGGCTGTCCAGTTCGCATTGGTGCTAGAGGAATTCTTCACGATTCTAGTGGTAAATCTTTGTCTTCATTTACAACTCCCCTAAGTATTTGCTTTGCCTTTGTAGTAGAATTATCCATTGTTATAATTAGAGTTCAAAAGGCTTGGGAATTATAACTTCGACCTTTGTGGACAGAAAGTGATTCCACTTTTGTAGTTTGGTTGTTGATAAATCATTCAATGGAAGTGCCATGGCATGTACATTCTTCTTAGCAAAATCATCTCAATTTATTAAGTCAACTGCAGGTTCACATTAGTCATGTTTTTCAAGAAGGCAATTTAATGGTTGATAAGCTCTTAACCATAGGAATAACTTCACCTCATATTTCTTTGTGGGATTCTTATCCCCCTTACTGTAATAGTCTCATGATTCATGATGCTAGTGGTAGGGAGAATTTCAGGTTCTCTTTTATTCTTTAGCCTTTGACTTTGTGTTAATTGTTTTGTACTCATTTTATTTTATTTATAATGAATGGAGAGACTATGAAATGTGATGTTAGTGTTATGGAGGTGTCAGCCTAACTGAGATGTATTGGTGCACTGTCTGATTCTTGATCTTCCCCTTATTTTAAAAAAAAAATTATTTAGTTATTTATATGTAAAATTTTGATCAAATGAGCTTAGAATTCAAACTTATATAAAACTTCTAAAAATATTATACCCAAACTTGAAAAATCTTTGGATAAAATTGATACCCACACCTATACACATGTGTCTAAATATACATAATTATTTATGTGTAAAAATTAGCACTGCTAACTATGAAAATGCAAAATAATTTCCGAACAAAATAATATATATATATATATATATATATATATATATATATATATATATATATATATATATATTTAGATTAATATTATAAATTAAATTAATCACTTATATATTTTTAAACATGATATGCATTTATTCATTTTTTTTATGTGTTGGATTTTAGTGAATATGATTTTTGTGCAAATTACTTATTAATTTTGTTTGATTAAATTTAATATATTTATTATAAGTATAATTTCTTTTAATCTAAAAGTATAAATGAATTGAGTTGAATTTAACTTTTGAAAGTTCAAACTTGACTTGTCAAAAATTAAGTAAATTCGAGCTCAAAAAATGTTTCAAATTCAGAGTTTTTGAGCTCCATTCAATTCTTTTTGTTGATATGGTAGGTGATTAGGATATATGTGAGTCCCAATTTTAGTCGGTCACCATTAAAAACACTACATTGACTTTAAATTTTAAAGTTTAGCAACTTAATTAGAAAAAAATGCAGAGACATCAAAATAGCAAAATTTAAAAAGTTTAGACACAAAAAATGCAATTCTCCCTATTGTGTTATGATTTGGAGAGGAGAGGACTGAGTTATGAACTGGTTGCTGTTAGGTACCACTAGTAATGTATTAGGGGTATTTTTGGAGAAAAAAGTTATAATTTTTAATTTTTTTTGAATTGGGAAGTTTTTTAAATTTAATTTCAATTTAGTCCAATTTATTTAGTTATTTATATATTAAATAAAAATTGGAGTAAATTTTCTTATAATTCAAATCTATATAAAAACCTCTAAAATTGTACCCAAACTTGAAAAATCTTTCGATAAAATAGATACCACACATGTACATAAGTTTAAATATATGCGTAATTACTTATGTTTATAAATAATCAATGCTGAATATTGAAAATTCAAAAATATTTCTAAATACAAAATTATATTTTGTTGCATTTCGATTTAAATTTATAAATTAAAGTAATCACTATATATTTTCAAACATAATGTACATCTATATATTTTCAAACATAATATACATTTCTCTTTTTGTGTATGTGTGTTGGATTTTAGTGAATATGATTTTTGCATAAATTATCCATTAATTTTCTTGAATTAAATTTAACATATCTCTCATAGGTAAAATTTTTTATTTAGAAATGTAAATGAATTGATTCAAGTCTAACTTTCAAAAGTTCAAGTTTGACCCATTGAAAATTAAGAAATTTTGAGCTCCAAAAATTTTTTAAATTCAAAGTTTAAGCTAAATTCCGCTGAAATTGAAATTACAACAAAAATAAAATAAAAAATAAATTATAAACCTCCTCACAAGTCTAATTAAGAAACTTTCGAATACATTTTCTGAATATATATTTTGAGTTAATATACTCAATTTAATTAAAAAATAATTAAATTAAAGTAGCTATAAAATAAATGAATAAGAAAATTACAAACCTACCAACTAGCATTATATGAGTTAGTTCGTGAGTTTATAAAAAAAAATGATAAAATTTCAATAGATGTACCATTGATTCATATATATTTATTTTTGGCTCCATATTTTTGTTTTTTCATTTTTGAACTTCCGCTTTTTCAATTTTATTTTTCCATTTTTTAATTTTTTCATTTTGATTTTTTTATTGGCTATGTAACTTTCTCTTTCAACTTTTTTTCTTTTACCTACATATTCTTTTTTAAACTCCTTTTCAATTGAAGTTGATTGTATGTATTTATTTAATTTTTATATTTTAAATAATTTTAATTTTTAGTTTAATTAGTTTAAATTCTTATGGGATCTTACTCAACTGCAGATTGTTATAAAATGTTGCTTTTTACAATCAATTTAGCCTATATTTGGTTCAATTTCACCAAAAAAATTCATTTCATTTCCAAATAAATTTTAAATAGAATTCATTTTCAAATGAATTTTTATTAATAAAGTGTGTTTAATTCAAATGAATAGTTTGTAGAATTCATTTCAAATGAATTCCATATTATGTTATATTGTATTTGGTATAAATCTAGAATTTAAGTTAATTTTGATTTTGGTAAAAAATACACTTCTAAATAGATTGTGTGTTTTTTTTAAACTTTTTCTTGTGTTTCATATTACATCATTAAAGTGTGATTATTTAAAAATTAATATTTTAATTTCTTTTTAAATATTTATTTTTAATTAATATGTTTGTTGTTTTATTTTTATTACAAGGAAAACAAAACAAATGCCACTTATATTATGATGGTCAAATTTTCATGAAAATTCAATTTTTGATTGATAAATTTATAATTTTAATACGATAAATATGAATTGAAATTTATCTATTTTAGAAAAAAAAAAAAAAGAACTAAACTAGGATTATTTATTTACTTCATCGAAGCTCTATTTGCATGCAGTGTTCCAAAAGGATGTAAATGGTCTAGCAACTGATTAAATGGACTCATACATAGACCTATCAAAAACATTTGAATTAGGCAAAGCGAAGTAAATATGCTCAAATATGCAATCAAGTGAAAAACCACCTCAGTATAAGAGCTGGTATTAAAAATCGAACCAATACCTTCAAGCTTGACCATCAATTTCCCGGAATTGACTAAATTCCCAGCAGTAGAATATCTAACATGACCAATAGCTAAGCAGAAAATTGCATTAAAGTTCACAGTTGAAAGAAGCAGATTTCAGATGACAAAGATAAATGAAAATAAAGAACTTGAGAGAGGAGCAGCTGTTAGATGGAGAGAGTTTTTTTGTTTCTTTTTTTTTTAGAGAAAGAGAAAGTTATTTTTTGAGTAGATAAAAATATACTTTTTAAAAACAAAAATAATGAGTGTATTTTAGTTATTTGAAAATATAAGCTTAAAGCTTGTGGAATTCATTTGCAAATTCCAACTATTTTATTAGAATTTACTTTAGTTATAGTCAATTCCACAAATTTAAAAAGTTAGATTTGAAAATGAATTCTACAAAAAATTCATTTAAACCAAACATGTTTAATGTGGATATGTAAATCAATTTTATAAAATTTGTGGAATTCATTTTTATCAAAAAAGCCTTGAACATGTGAGTAGTTCAAAACAAGATCATGATTGATCATGAAATTAAACCTTTGCCTTTTAGGTAAACGTTTTTGAAAAATTCACTGAAAGAGTACAAAGCATGTCAATATAACTCCAAGCTTTAAAACCACCTGATAAATATTCGGAGGCAGAAAAATGTAAAATGGCAGGCATGATACAGCAAACACTTTCAACTGACACAAACAATTAGAAACCTGCTTGATTTCTAGAGGACCAGAAACCTTTGGGGACAGATCTTCCTGCTCCCCAGGATCATCAACAGCTTCATCATCGTTAGTAAAAATTTCTTCATGCCCCAATCATCACCTAACATCAACAAATACACATTCCTAATGTGAGAATTACCTGAAATGATAAACTAAGGAGTATACTTCCTACATTTAAACTAATAAAAAAAAAAAAAGGTTTGATCAGATTCAGCATCTGCTGAACCAGATTTGTTAAACCAGGAAAGATGATTGCAGGAACTCTTTCATGTACTCTAAAAAGAGAATGCATGAGAAATCAATAGCTATTTGTAGATTCAAAGTTTATACAATAACAAAAAATAAAAAAAAATGAAACTAACAACTCATTATGAGATTGACATCTACAACAACATATTGGAGAGAAATACTCACCTTCTCAAAATCATTGTCATCAATATCATGATCTCCTCCCCTTGGACCTTCCTCATCGTCAACGCAAGCACGTTTGTTGATTCCAAGTCTATTCTTTCTTGCTACTTCCTCTTTATCATCTTAATCCTCTATCAGACACAATGCCTTCTTCATCATCACCAGCTGCCTCTTTACGTCGCTTTCCACCAGCTGTTCCACTATCCTTTTCACTAAACCTCTCCACTTCACCAATTGCAGCAAGTCCGGTATTTGCAACTTTCATCATCCATCTTTGGCAACCATCTGCAGTCTTTCTCTTGTTCCTCATCTTATTTTCTGCTTCCACCAAAGTGAGTTGCTTATATTGTGAGACTGTTGAAATGTATACCTGCAAAGTATGTCAAGCAACAATTATGATTTCAATTCTTGAAAGACATCAAATAATCTTGCAAAATAGTGTCTTCACAATGTCAAAATATAAATTGTCTCATTCTTGAAGAACAATTATTTCTAACATAAATAAACAAGTAGATAGAAAGAGGCAAAAGTCCTTTTCCTTAGTGCACTCTATTTTTATAAGAGAAAAGGCCACGTAATTTAACAAAAGAATCATGAATAGCAAAGATAAAGATTATCATGCATACCAAAAACCAGCTGGAATAGCAACAAATGCTTTCCCCTGAAATATCGATAGGTAGTATGTTGTTGACTGTGAACCATTCAAATGACCTTGGCCAATTTTATCCTCCAACAGCCAAGGCCTATTCTTGTAGTTCTCCTATGTAGTGCAATTATAGCACAACTAACAAAATAAATAGCGTGTGCAAGCATAAGTCAGATAAAGTAAAGAGTTATATCTGTGTGACAATAAGAGTACACATTAATCAAAATTAATTAATTACAGAAGGATGCAGAGTTTCTAGCATGCAAATTCAATGAATTATGGGCCAAATAACGATTGAGCTCCTTGTTAACTTTCACTTGAAGGGCATTGATGAATTGCACTTGATATGAAGCTGAGTAAGTGAGAGTAACAAACTGAAAGCTGATTGAGACCATAATTTGTACACAAGACAAGTTGGGAAAAGAAAGCAGCAAAATTGAGGGCATATAAGACCAAAATATTGACAAATTGAACATATTTATTTATGAAAATATATAAAAGAGTGAAATATAGTAATGAAAAGAGAAAGAAGGAAAAAGAAGAAAATGATACCTGCAAGGCATCCTTGAAGTCCTTTATGGAACGACCATTTATTTTCAGCAAATTTCTTCTTTGAAAAACTTGGAAGGCCTATGACAAACCTACCAATGAAGTAGTTCTTGTGTGACCATATTAATAATTGAAAAGCACAACTCAATATGTACTCCTTTTACCTCCACAAGCTTTGTAATGCGGTACAAAATCTCCTTCAAGAACATTGATGAGATATTGAAATAGCAACATCTTTCCAAATGACTGAAACAAAATCATGCAAAATGATGTAGAAAAACTGAGTAAACACAGAGACATATAATTTGTCCTTGATAGTTTAGAAAACCTGTATATCAGAGCCAAAGTGTCATTATCACAACTGTGCATTTCCGTTTTTGCTGGTGAATATAAAGTAACTCAAATGTACTATCCGTAAGCACCTTTAAGAGTCAATAACTGGGTTCTAAAGTGCATATTTAGCATCATGCAGGACAGCACTGACCTCCTCATTTGATGCATCAAGCACACATAGTTCTTTGATCTCCTCCTGCCACTTCTCCATCTGTTCCTTATGCGTCCTATAAATACGAGATAAATTTTAACATGGACATGTAAAGCAATGCTTCAGTAAAATAAACATAGATTTTTTACCCTATTTTGAAACTGACATAATTGGCTGCTTTTCAAATTCATTACTCATCTCCTTAAACATTTCTTTTCCTGTAACCAATAGCTCAGATACCTACAAGGACAAACAGCGAAGCATTTCATATGCACGGCATATACACTTTATTCTATGATATACACAAAAAAATAATCATGTAATTAAGGAAAGCTACCATCTGACTGAAGTGTGCAATCTTCCAAAAAACAGGAGAAATATTAAGCTCCATTTCTTTCAGATTCGACGGATTTTTCTCAATTTCTTCCTTCTCTACAATCTCTATGTCTGCTCCATCGTTAATTTCTTGCTCCTCCTCCATCTGAAAAAAAAAAAAAAAGACAAATGCTAATGAACGAACAGAATCAAAATTCAGTAACAGGTAAAATATTTGACAATTGAAGGATCAATAGCCAGTTTCATACGCTTGCTCAAACTTTCAATTTCCATTTTGGCCGCTATGGCTTAGAGCTGCAAATAATTGAGCAGAAAATTATTCAGTTAAACTGGAATCAGGAACACACCAATTGGGATGATAGAGCGATTATTAGAAAGGATTCGATTGTTAATTATATTTGAGATCAAAATATGCAGAGGTCTAATAATTATTTCCAATTCCTTAACCTCTAAAATAAATGACAGTGAGAGAAATTAGCGACTACTGATTGATGTTAACAAATTGTTATTGAATTAAACTAATATTACCTCAAGTGGAACTCTTCCGTCTTCCGACCTTACGTACTTATGCGGAAAAAAAGCTGAAATTAAGGAGAAAATGTCAGGTGTCAAAGCATGGTTAAAACATTCTCTTCGTTTCAACTTTATTATATTAACTAGACATATGTCGCTGTAATATTTGGGTGGTCTTAAAATACCAATAAAATATTGTATAAAAATATTTTAAATTCTAAAAAATAAATTGGTAGATGCAATTAGAAAAAAAAAAATCATATTTTATATTACAATTTAAAAAAATAAATAAAATTCTCTGTTTAATCATACCTTCTCCCTCTCAATATGAACAAATAGACAAATATCTTCAAATTTTCAACTTTCATACAATAAAATTGTGTATTTTTGTGGTATAAAAATATGAAAGAAAAGTATAAAATGAAAATAAATTCAATTAACTTTTTTAGTTGTTATTGAAAATAAAATTGATATTGATTTAATAATATCTATACCTTCTCAAATTACCAAGAACAATTACCTTCATCATAACTATTAGACATTTTGAAGGTAGAATGATGAAGTAAGAGATGAATGATAATATATAAAAAAAATTGACATTTAAAAAATGATTTATATGAAAAGTTGAAGAAAATTATAAGTATAAATAAAAGAAAATTGTAAGTAGAAAAGAATAATCAAATTCATGGTGTGTAGAAGCAAATAAAAGATAAGACTAAACATAAAAGTTGACAAGTTGAGGGAAATAATAACTGTAAAAGTTAAAAAGTTAAGGAAAATAGTAGTTTAAAAGGTTAAAGGAGATAATAATGGAAATTAAAAGGTTAAAATCCAAATTTTTGTTTCAATTTCGATAAAATGTTGAGAAAGAGGAAGAAATAAAGTTTGCAAATTAAATAAATACAATAGAAAACATATGAAAATTAAATTAGTGTTTTTTTTAAGAAAAACTTAAAATGACTTTAAAGGTGGACTAAATGAATTGTAATATATGACTTGTAGATAAGCATTATATGTAAAATCCCACTTGGCATAATTTGGCTAATATATATGTTGCTGCACATTAATTAGAAAAAGTAATTTTTCTTAATAATTATTTATTTTTTAATTTTTAAAAATAAATAGAAAATGAAGATAGTGATAGTAAAAGAGTGGAAATGATACAAACTTTTGAGCATTAAAATAAAGATTCATATAGTGGTAATAGTTATAATAACTCTTGAACTTTCTTTAAAAAAAAAAAACAATGGAACACAAGTATTTGCAATAATTTTAATGAGATGAATACGAATTCAAGAGTCTTTAATCTAATAAAATAAATATAAATATTTCAATAATAACATCTAATTTAATTTTATAAAAAAATAAAAATTAAATTAATAAAAATTTAAAAATAATAATCTATAAAATTAAAGAGTCATAAAATATGAATAATTGATAACTCATCAGTATAATATCTAGTGCAAAAAATAATTAACAAAAATACCGACAATTATAAATTAAAATAAAAATAAGAATAGAAAAAAATTCTAAAAAAAAAAATTATACATGGAAAAATAAAAAGTCAAAATAGCATAATAAATATCTTTATGACTACTTTTTATAGACTAAAAATGTAAAATAAAAATGATCACTCTTGTCACATCCATGTTCCGAAACCAATATTAGACTATAAAATAATAAATAGATTATTATATATATATAAAAAATTTGAGAATTTGAATATGACATGATTGTAGCAAATGAAAGTTTAAGGATTTAGCTGACAAAAAAAAAAACAAAATAAAAAAATATGTGTCATTTGAAGGCTTAGGTGGAGAGAGTGACTAAGCCAATTCAGAGGCTTAAATCTCCTCCCACTTAACGTTTAAAAAAAAAAGGTCAAAGCATAAAAAAAAAAACGCACAGCACAGAGAATGAGAGAGGAAGAACGCAGGGACTTCCGACGATTGTTGAGTGATCTTGAAGCCTACAATCCTCTTCTTCATCTTCTTGTTTGACTGAAGATCTTTCTCTTCAATCTCTTCTGGTTGCTATAAATTTAGGTTAATTGGATTCAACTTATTGGTTTGGATGTTAGGTGGACCCTCCTCTGATGCATTGTGCCTTGACTTCATGTAAGCTGCAGCTTTCTTTTAATTATGAGTGAACTTCCCTCTTTCTGCTTTTGAATGAAATCCTTTTTCAGGGAATTCCTTTTGTTGAAAAAAGTTTGCTTGATCTGATTGAAATTCTGATTATTTAGAAGTGTTTATCTTCTATGCTCGCGTTGTTGGTGAGCCTGAAACTTTCCGTGTGTGGCCTTTCTCGAATTCTAGCCAATACATCTGAATTTTTGGTTCTTGTAGTTTGCTATTCATTGCACTTTCATTTGTAACTATTTGTTAAAACTAACCACAATGTTCGAACTGAGTTAAATACTCTTGTTATAAATAATAATCACTATTGTTGAAGAAAAATGGAAGAACTTACAAAGGTTTGAGCAAGTGAATAAAAGGGCATACAAGGTTTGGTCAGGAATTTATGATATTTGGGCTTTAGTCCTCTCAAACCTTAAAAGCAAAAATATTATTTGATTTTGACCAAGAGTATTAGTTGTAAATGAATTCTACACCCCAATGAGAGAGTAGTCAAATTGTAACTTTTCTCTAAAGGCATCATGAGGTCCATGATTCGATTTCTACTGTCATCAATTTAAAAGGGGAGCGTTGTCTCCTATTGTGCATTCAATCGACACTAAGGTCATATGGCCTCCCTATGAAAAAGGGAAAGCCCTATGAACATTGAACAATTGAATATTTGATTTGACACCTAAATAATAATAATAACAATAATAATAATAATAATAATAATAATAATAATAATAATAATAATAATAATAATAATAATAATAAATTGATAATAATAGTTATGAATGAATAAATTATGAGAATAAATAATAAATGAAGAATATAAATATTTTTAAGAGCACATGTGCACATGAGACAAAGAGGTTGTAGTAATATCATGCCAGGAGTATAGCTAGGTTCTATGAGACGTCAGATTGTATTCAAGATACAACAATTTGTGTGATTTAAAGAATCATTCATACTTTTAGTACGGTGAGATATGAATTGATGGAAATTAAGATTTATGTTGGCCAAATTATGAAAATTGTCTTACGGACAACACTTTAAATTCAATATGCCGTTGTGGGGAATTCAAGTGGTATTATTTATGTGCATACAATTGTTTTGAACCTTCAATGTATCGAATGGTACCCGCCACATCAATAGCAACCTATGAAACTGTACATCTATGCATCTGCATTCTCGTGTTTTTATATTTTAATACTTTTGTGTTGATAAGCCTGTGCATTTTGTGATTATAAAATTGGTGATTAATAATATCATTTGAAAATACAAGTTTTAATATAGTTTGAAACTTATAAGAATGGGACTAAGAGCTTTATACTTTTTTATTAATGGAAAAGCTTGCAAATAAGATGAAATAAAATTTATTTGATTATTATAATAGAAGCCTTAAGAAGCTATACTAATGATAAAAATTATATATACCTAAAATGTGAATTAAGTAAGAATTATTAAAAATTTTCAATATAATATAATTTATACTCATTCTTATATATATATATATATATATATATATTTGTTTAATATTCATTTTTCATTGTACATTCTATAACATTTTTCTTGATATTCATATTCCTTGTTGTACCCGGTGACTTACTGGGTATTTTCTCTAGAAAATACTTAATCCCTCATTTTTACCTTTTCCAGATTAGTGTCGTAGCATATAAATAACATTTTAATATAGTACTGCAATATATAACGGGATGATTATAAGACTGGAAGTTAGGCAAGACAAGACAAAGGTTAGGGATATTCTAGGATTTGATGTACCCTATACCCTCTTTTTTTTTTTTTTACTTTATTCGATATAGGTTAGTTGATACAAAAAGGTTTACAATCGTTTTAGTGATAAATTTTTATATAAATTTTTATGTGACTAGGTACTTATATATTAAATCTAACATACTAGTGCTTAGTTATAATGTAACATATTAAGTGTAGCAATACTATTATCTTGCCATCTATCCTTATCTTTTGATATGCTCGATGGATGGTTTAACATTTATTTAATTTGCTACTATGAGCATATTATATAACTCACAATAGGTTCCTCAACATTTGTGGTCGTGTATGAAAATGGTTTACATGTCAAGACAAATTTTCAATTGAGCTGTGGAAATTTTGAGTTTACTTAGAAGTGATACCTCATTGCATTGGTACTTTAGTTAGATGATCTAGGGGATGGGATCAACTAATGAAGGTGTCGGTAGGGAGGGGTGTCACCACTTTAAACTTGATTCATATAGAGATATGAAAAAAAATAATATAAAAATTTAAAAAATAAAAATAAAATCTAATATGAAATTTATATACATCAACAAAGTTATTAATAAAACCAACATAAAATAATAAAATAAAACATTACCTATATAATAAGAGTAATTGTGGACACCTTCAGTTTGATCGGCCAGCAACAAAAGCCCGATGATGAAAAAGTATGAGTTTTAAATGCAAGGGAAGCCCAAAACCTCTCTAAAATAAACTCAGAAGACCAAACACCAAGCTTTTAAGCCCAAACGTCAAGCCTTTTGGCCCAAACTTGGCCTAGGTGAAGAGGAGATTGCCTTAATGATGAGGTGTCGCCACTTTATCCTAGGCATTGGTGAGGCGGCCTTATTAAAAGGCGGTGCCTTTTTACACCCACCCTCTACAACATTAAATGTCATTAATGGTAGCAGTTGAGGCCCATCTACCTCTGATTTAAGGCATTTTTAGATGGTAAAGAAAGGAAAAAAGGGAGAAAAAGTTGAAGAGCCATAGGGAATGATAAAAAGAAAAGGGAGAGCGTGAGAGTGAGTGTGTAAGGAATTGAAAAAGCAAAAAAGGGAAGGGGATTAAAAAGGAGAGTATGGACAAAGAGGAGGGAGACTTTTTTGGGAGAGGCTAGATTTTTTGTCTCTGAAAAAAAGAAAATGAGAGAGGACATTTTTTGAAAAGAAAACAAAGAAAAAAGAAAAAAGAGAAAGGAAAGAAGATAAGAAGAAGAAGAAGAAGAAGAAGAAGAAGAAGAAGAAGAAGAAAAAGAAGAAGAAAAAGAAGAAGAAAAAGAAAAGGGGATTTTAGAGCTCAAAGACTTGATTTTTATAAGAAGGAAGAGGACTCTTTTGCATTCAAAGCATTCAAACTAACAAACAAAGATTTGAAGTCTTAATTAGGAGCATCAATTCATTCAAATTAATGAGAATCCTCATTTTCAAGCTTAAAGTTCTTCATTGCAGTAAAAGCTTTCAATTTATTACTCTCTTACTTGTTTTCTTATGTTCTATTGCTTATTTAAGGTCATATGGAAGTATGAATATGTGAAATATTAAGTATTGATTGTTGATTTCTACATATTTGCATCAGTCTTTACATATTTTGTCTTAATTTCTCAGTTTTTTAGAAGTTAAGAAATGTAGTATGTTGCAGGGTCTATTGAAAAGGTAACATCTCTTTATAGAGGCGTCGCCCCTTCTTACTGTGCCGATATGTGATCACCTCCTGGTCAGGCATCACCGCTTTAGCAAAATCTTGCATGATTCTGGTTTAATTTTTAATACTTATTTTGTATATTTTGCATGACTCCCATTACTATGTTGTTTAATGTTATTATTATATAATATTATTATGTTATTTGTGGATTATTTTTTTGTGATTTTATTTTTGTTTCCTACGGATATTATTTGTTGATCATTTTGTAGATAATATTGTTATTTTATGAGAAATGACTAATTTGTGTTTATTGTAGGGATTGTTTGGTGATTTTTTAATCATCGAATAATTAGCCTATTAATTAGTTCTTGAGAGGTTTTATTTATCTAATTCATTAGTTTATTTTCTATTTATTTTACATTTCTTTGAAAAAAGTATTGTAATCCCTATTCCCTTCCCCCATTCATTTGGAATGTATAGTTGTAAATTATTTTTATTTATTTTACTTATATTGAATGTTTAGCTATAAGCATGAAAATGAGACTAATGTGTAAACTTAGACTAAAATATAAAATTGGAAATGATTACAATCCATATTAAAATAAGGAAATAGTTTAATAATAAAAGTTAATAAAATATGAAACACATATGGAGGCTAACCATAAGATTGGGTGGGCATGACAAAAGCCTATACATAGTTTTTCAACTTGATCTTTGATGATAGCTTCTGGAAACCTCCATGGAATTCAATTGGTGTATAGTGTGTCCTGGGTTTTATTCAGGTGGCGACTCTATCTCCATTTTGGCCTGCAAGCCCATTTTTTATTTCCTAGTGGGCCCTAAGCTCATACAGTGTCATGATCGCCAAATACTTAAGTGCGCTCTTAACCCTGTCGCATACAGTGGTGACTCCACTAGGGAATAGTGAAACTGATTCTAAGTATTTTGTAATTTATTATCTTTGATTATTTTCTTATTTCCTTTACAAATTCTTGTATTCACTACACATTTCCATATAATGTGCACACCAAGTCCTAAATAAATTGATAATAGTTTTTGCTTTGTTACTTGTATTTCACTCAAACCTAGTGGTGAAGTATTCAATTATTGTCACTCATAGCACGTACTTATCCATGTCACACAAACCCTTGAGTGGGGAGACGTAATGGAGGTATATAGCTATAGGAGCCGAAACTTATTACCTGAGACTTAGCTCATGTAATAACCTAGCAATTTCCACTAGGATTTTTCTCCGATGCATGTGTTTGATTCCATATAGTAATTCTTTGAATAAGGCCCGAACCCATTATAAAAAAACCTTGATAAGATGGGCCTCTCATGTATATTTTAGCCCATTATAAATGGATCTTGACATGGTGGGCCTTCGATGTCATTCTTGGTCCATTAAAATGGACTTTAGAATTATTTAAAGAAATTACTCCTTGTTTATACCGTCTTAAGAGTTATCTTGCATCCATCAATTTTATTATCCTCTACTGATAATTAAAACCCAAAACAATAATCCTAGGATAAGGAACTTAGCAGTGAACACTTGTGTGGGAGAAATAAGGGTCGAGATACTATTTAAGAGCTTTGTATCTTACTTATTGATGTTATATGCAAATAAAGTATGTGTTTATTTCCTATTTAATTAAATTTGCATCTCATGCATACACGTCATGCATATTTCTAATCCTTGGTTATTGCAAATATAGATTCATGATAGTCTTCTAGTTGGAAGCAATCTGACACTGGTCATCTAGTAAGGATTTTTAGAGAAATCGAGATGGTAGAACTTAAAGCTGAGACTTTTAAGGATAGGTTGAAAGTCAAAATGGCTAAATATACCTGAGAAATTATACGAGATATTATGGCCAAAATGAGGGGACCAATAAGACAGAAACTGCTAGCACCTCAGCCACAATCATTTGATTTGGATGCCAAAGGCTATAGAAGACATGAAAGAGAGGATGATGAAGAAACTTTAGTGGTAGAGCCTGTAGCCAGATAGAATGTGAATACAAACACTATAGAGAATGTGGAAAAATCTGACTAGGCTAAAAATGTGACCAAGACTATGGCTCAAATGTAGTTAATAATGAAAAAGAAAGGGATAGATGCCCCCAATGAACTACTCTGATCTGAGTTTGGATGAAGATGATGACCCTTAAAAGTTTAAGTTCCCTGAAATGAAGAAATTTACTAGCACTGTGGATCCTCATCTACATCTAAAGTAATATGTGACTCACATGAGGATGACCGAGTTGACAAAGGCACAGATTGTGAAATAATTTCCTCTATCTCTGGAAGGAGCACCCATCAGATGATATTATACTTTAGAATCCTATATCCAAGCTGATTGGGAGGGATTATGTGCTGCATTTGTAAAGCAATATAGTCTCAATATTCAAATGGAAGCATTTTTAAGAGACTTACATAATATAAAATAAAATTTCAATGAGTCTTTCGCTAATTACTTGATCAGGTGGAGAGCAAAATTAGTATAGATGAAGTATTGGCTTGTAGAATCTGATCAGCTAGTAATAGCGATAGAAGGGTGTGTGCTCCTGCTCTCTAAAAAGTTGAATGATTTAAGGATTTAGAGCTTTGAGGAGTTGTATAGATTTAGGGTATAAAAAGAA
This sequence comes from Mallotus nudiflorus, assembly GCA_947683625.1. NCBI lineage: Eukaryota > Viridiplantae > Streptophyta > Magnoliopsida > Malpighiales > Euphorbiaceae > Mallotus > Mallotus nudiflorus. Next base: position 266,491 of record CANTUR010000189.1, on the reverse strand, counting down.
TCTAACTTGGCACAAGAAAAGAAATTCTTCAATGGAAGACCTATAAGTAGAGAAGGAATTGGATCCAACAGTGGGATCAGGTTGAGCAGTAATATATAGATCAATGTTGTTAGACAACCTCAAAGGTTCTTCAACTTAGGACGACCTCTCTCCAAAGTCTTAGAGAAGCTGATTGAAAACAACCTACTGCGACCCTTACCTCAAAGACCTCCTTTTCCAAATGCTGACCCAAAATTATATTGCAAATATCACTAAAGCATAGGACATGATATTGACGATTGCTCTCGCCTAAAATATGAGGTTCAAGATTTGATCAACTTAGGCAAGATAACTGACCTCAAAACTAGAAAACTAAACACCTAAAATAACCCTTTGCCTAACTATCATAATGTACCACCACCAAATCCACGCATCCTGATTATTAATATTGGATTAACAGAGGAATAAGTCCTTAATTTCTTTGTTGATGTCATATCCACACCACTTAGACCACAACTAAAAGACCTGAACCTAAACCAACAGTTTATAAACCTTAATGGGAATGTTCTAGATATTTAAAGTCCCAATGATTAAGAAGGGGAAGTAATTGATCTATGGAAAAATAATGAAAAGAAGACAACCTAATCAATTAAGAAGCTTAATAAGAGGGAGGAAGTGAAAAATGCTGAAGTAGAAAAAGAGAAAGTTGACTTAAAGGAAGAACCAGAGGAAGAAAAGCAAAATGAAGAAACTGTTGAGACCGGAAGAGGTAAGGAAACTCTCACCAATGTTTAAGAGCTGCTTATGAACTCTCAAGCCCATCCAGAAGCACTAGTTATGGCCCTTGATCATAAAAAAATCCCTTCAATGCATACTCTAAAACAAATGGTAGATTCACTAACAGAAAGCCCTCTAGGGGTAATTATGTTACAGACGATGAACTACCTTTAGAGGGAAGGGACCACAGTAAAGCTTTATTTATTAAAGTTAAAGTAAAAGGGAAGCTAACCTACTATTATGGTGGATAATGGGTTTACCATTAATATGTGTCCTCTAATGATCTTGCCAAAGTTAAGGCTAATAATAGCTTATCTAAAGACATCTGATGTGGTCATTACGGCCTATAATGATATGAAAAGGCTAGTTAATGTAACCTTCAGGGCTTTAGTCAAGGCTAGACCTATTAAAGTTTAGGTTAACCTCTGTGATAGACATTTCAGTTACTTTTGTCATTCTTCTAAGGAGACTATGGTTTCATCCTCTAGGGGGAGTGCCATCTACTGTTCCTTAAAAGATCAAATTTCCACATGAGGGAAGAGTTGTCACCATAACTACAGAAACTGAAGCTGCTGTTACTCCTTTGAAGTTAACTCCCAATGAAATTATGGTCAGTTTGAGTTTTGAGGTTTGCATAATCTATGAAGATGAGTTAAATCTGAGATTTATGAGTATGATGAAGAACATGCAATTTATGCCTGGAATGGGATTGGGGAAGAATCAGCAAGGCTCGCTTGAATTTATTGAACCTAAAGTGTTGATATTGAAGCATGGGGTGGGATATCCTAAGGCAGATGAGTTTGAAGAAAGGGATGAAGCTAAAGAAAAGTTTAGAAAGAACAAAGCCAAAGCTAAATTGAAGAAGACAATATAGGAAACATTCATATAGGAGGGTGTTAACTACCCCTACAGAGGAGCTATTAAGCCTTTGATGATTGCTAAAAAATTAGTCCTCAGGTTTGAAATTTTCATTAAACATGTGATTGGGATCAATGAAGTTGATATTTAGGAGTTAATAGTAGAGGAACTGGTACTGACTCCGAAATTAAAAGATGACATTCCTGTGATGGAGCTGAAGGACACTACTAATCGGGAAGAGGAGTTCAACTTTGAATCCTATATTCTTAATTCCATTATGGATGTTTTCTATGATGACCTTGACATTTCTCTTTCAAACTTGTTTGAAAGTGATGATATTTTCTTTTTTGAAGTTAATACAATAAGGTCTAACTTTGCCTATTTGTGCGATGTTTTTCTTAGTGGTTATTCTATTTGTGATAATCATTTTATGCATATATTTAACATTAATTTAATGCAAACTAAATAATTTAATTTAGGCATATATGATGATCCTAAAAATACACTAATTGCTTTTGACTTAACTCTTAATGAGAGAGAAAAATGAAATAAATATTAAGAAGAAGTTAGAAAGTATCTGCTTGGGGCTATAAGGATATGCCTGTGATTGACAGAGGGATTACAGAACATAAGATCCCCATGTATTCTCATGTCACATTAATAAAATAAAAGAAGAGGAGATTAAGGCCAAAATAGGCTCTCTTGATCAAAGAAGAAGTAGAGAAACAACTGAAAGCAAAGTTCTTAGAAGTGGTAGAAGACACCCAGTGGATGGCCAGTATAGTTTTGAATACTAAGAAGGATAGGAGAGTTAAGATGTGTGTGGACTACAGGGATCTAAAAAAACCTTGTCCAAAAAATGATTTTCCCTTATCGTATATTGACACTTTAGTCGATAGTGCAACTTTAAGTGTTGTGTACTCCTTTATGGATGGCTTCTCAGGATACAATTAGATTATGATGGCAGTGATTGATAAGTTGAAGACTTGTTTCACCACTAAATTAGGCATTTATTGTTATACAGTCATGTCATTCGGGTTAAAAAAATGTAGTAGCTACTTATTAGAGGATAGCTACCACATTGTTGCATGACATGGTTCACAATAAGATAGAGCTATACGTGTGACATGATGGTAAAATCTCTAACTAGAGAGGGGCATTTCAAGGCTCTAGACAAGTTCTTGTCAAGAGCTAAAAAGTATAACCTCAGGCTAAATTTGAATAAATATGTTTTTAGGGTAAGCTCCGAAAAGTTGCTGGGAAATATTATTAGCCAGAGAGGCATAGAGGTGGATCCAGATAAAGTGAGAGTGATTAAAGAAATGCCTACACCATAAAATAAGAAAGAGGTCTGAGTGTTCATTGAACAATTGCAATACATTTGTAGATTCATTGCCAAGTTGACTACCATCTGTGAGCCAATCTTCAAGCTCTTAAAAAAGTATCAGCCAATCATCTGGGATGATAAATGTCAATAAGATTTTGAAACTATTAAGAATTATTTGATGAATCCTCTAGTCTTGTAGCCTCCAAGACTAGGTAAGCCTTTAATCCTTCATTTGGCAATAAAGAAGGATGTGATCAGTGTAATGCTAGCTTAGGAAGGAGAAGGAAAGGTTGAGCATGCCATGTATTATTTGAGTAAAAAGCTTCTACCTTATAAAGCCAATTACAATCTTATAGAAAGAACTTGCTTGGCTGTAATTTGGGTGACAAAGAAGCTCTGACATTATTTTCAATCTTATATAATTCAAGCAGTCTTTAAGCATAATCCTCTCAAATATCTTCAATAGACACCCTCTCTTATAGGGAAATTAGCTAGATGGTTGGTCTTGCTTACCGAATTCGATATTGACTATGTGGCAAAGAAGGTGATAAAAGGGAGAGCTGTAGTGGACTTTTTGGCTCAAAATTCGATAAATGATGGATAAGAATAGGAGTTGGAATTCTTAGATAAGCACTTAGGGGCAATAGAGATCCATTACATGGAAAATGTATTTTAATCGAGCAGTCAATAACAGAGGAGTAGGCATTAGTGTGATTCTGGTCTCGCCATAAGGATAAATGATTCTGATGTCAAAGCAATTAGAATTTGAAGTCACAAATAATCAAGTTGAATATCAAGCATGCATCTTTGGTTTAGAAGCACTCAAGAATGTGGGGGCAGAAGAGGTTACAGTATATGAAGACTTGATGCTGGTAGTGAAACATATCTTTAATAAATGGGAAGTAAAAGAATATAGGCTGAGATTGTACTGGACTACTCAATTATAATTCTATTATCTTTCATCCAACACAATTTGTGCACTTGCTGAAGGAAGAGAATCAGATGGCAGATGCTTTGGCTACTCTAGCTTTAACATGGGAGGGAGGAAAGCAGGCAGAAATTAACCCATTTATTCTAGTAAAGTTCCAAACTCCTTGTTATGAAGAAACATGAATAATGCTGATCGACTCTACAAAAAAGTCTTAGTTTTATGATTTACAATAATATTTGAAAATAGGATAACTTCCTGACAATGTCAATAGAAAAGAAAGAATGTCATTAAGGATGTTGTCTCAAAAATTCATCAACCATAACGGGATGTTATACAAAAAGATGCCAACTGGAGTACATCTGAGATGTATTGATAAGGATGAGGCCTGAAAAATTATAGAAGCAGTTCATGAGAATGTATATGGACTGCATATGAATGGAATAGTCCTTGCTAAAAAAATAACTCATCAAGGGTACTTCTAGCTGACTATAGAGGCAGATTGTTGTGAAATATGTAAAGAAATGCCACAACTGCCATGTGTATGGTAATGTGAGCCATTTATCTTTTGTGAAACTTCAAGGATTAACCTCTCCTTAGCCATTCGTAGTTTGGGAAATTGATATCATTAGAGAGATAAGGCTAAATGCATATAATGGTCATCGCTATATTATAACATTGATTGACTACTTCTCTAAGTGGGTTAAAGTAGAATCGTTCATGACTGTTGGGGCAAAATAGATGATAAGGGTTATAGAAAAGAATATAATATGTAGATATGGGTTGCTTCATCATATCATGACTAATAATAGTATTCAGTTTAGGGAAAAAATGATGACTTTGTTAGAGGAATATAAGATTTAACATCATAAATCCTCTCCTTACAGACTACAGGTGAATGGAGTAATGGAAGCAACAAATAAGAATATGAAGAGGATTCTAGCCAAGATATTAGAGAACTACAAGGATTGGGCAAGCTACCTACAATTCGCATTATAGGGATATAGGGCCACTGCCAGAACATCAATGGGACCTACTCTATATTCTCTGGTGTATAGGTATAAAGATATGTTTCTAGTTGAGGTTAAGATTCAGTCATTAAAGGTTCTTTTGGAATCTAAAATTCCTACATATTAATGGGTCAAAAGCCGATTGGCATAACTGACATTGCTAGATGAAAAGAGAATGCAAGCCATGTATCACTCTCAGTTGTACCAGAAAAGGATAACTCGAGCTTATAACAAAATGATTAAGCCCAAAAAAATCAAAGAGGTTGAGTTGGTGTTAAAGCTCACTAGGCCCATCATGATTGATCCACGGGGAAAGTTCAAGCTAAACTGGAAAGGTCTGTATCAAGTGAAGAAGCTATTTTCCAAGGGTGTTGCTATTTTGTTTGATTTAGAAGGAAATGAGTTCAAAGAGCCCATTAACTGGATAAGCTCAAGAAATACTTTCTATAAAGTCTCACTAGGGAGAAAACCTCAAAAGAGGCTACCTAAGCAAAATTTAAAGACATAAAATAAAAAAATAAATAAAAGTCCTACTAGATTGAAAACCTGAAAGGGCAATCTAGGAAAAAGTAAAAGACATACAAAGGGGGGAGAAAGAAAAAATAGTTATTTAGAAAACTTGTAGGGGCGAGCCTATTAACGACAGGAGATATGTAAGAAGTAAGATATATAGTCACTTTGTACTTAAATTAAATGGATTGGATTGCCTTTATTATTATTGAACATTGCATTAAATGCTTATTACACACTATTTAACTAAAAAGGAAATTCCATCCAACAAAAAGCAAATAAAGACTAAATTTTATAAACTAATTTTGCATGCTTCCCTTTTGAACACCCTGGGCACTCGATGTTTGCAATGCCCTTATTCTTCTTTTTCTTATAAATTCATCTTTCTCTATCTACTATAACTAGTTCCATGCCTTGTACTGGTCATCAGCGGACTAATCTTCATTATAGTCGATGAACCTTTAAATGAATTTGTAAGGCTAAGTAGCAACTAGGTTGTCTAAGAAGTTCTAAGAAAGGGGCCCTGGCTCAAATTCATGCACTATATCCATGATAAATTATTTCTACCTATATTTTCTATAAAGCCGAGCGAGATTATAAAAAGTGGCAAAGTGGAGACTGACTAGTGGAATGCAGTAGATATAAGATCGAATGATTACATGTTGTAACCTCCACCACGAGCACATCCACTAAATCAAAGTTTTAGAGAATATAGACAACTAGCTTTGAATATGCTCTAGAATAGGGCAAAGTCTCTAAATACAGTAGTGTTTTAGCCTTGTAATGTGCAATATATTTGGGAGGTTCGAGTAACCTCAGCTTTTCATGAAACTATGCATGTGGGAAGAATGAATAGGTAAAAATGGCAAGAAGCAATAAGTGAAAAGAGAAAAGAAGCTCACCTTTAGTAGCATGGGACTCCCTAAGAATTGCCTAGTTCCATTGTTGAGCCTAATTTGCTAGGATAAGAGGGAAAGGATTTAGGCTAGCTTCCACTTGGTCCAAAATGTGAAGAACCTTTGGGTCACAGTTGCCAAAAGGGGAAACCAATAAAAATTGAGCATAAAGGCAAAGAGTAATCACCTAAGGCCAATAAATCTCGTTGCTATCTACAATCATAACAACTTTGAGAAAAGAGCTCATCAGAACCTTATTTCCAAAGATATGACAAAGAGAAGATTGAGGGGAAATGTTAAATAGCCTAGCCATTTGGTATTAGATGGAGTGTAAATCTGGGGTTTCACCGAAGGAATTATAATCTGACAAGTAGAATCCATCTTGGAGTCCAAGATAGCTTTAAATTCCTTTGGCATGGGATATAACTCTATTGTGTTGAATCTAAAGACATGCTTTTGAGGATCCTAAAATTAAGCAAGAACATGGAGAAATGGAAAATTAATCTTCCTAGCATGTAAAGATCGAAAAACGAACATATGAAATGGCTATAATCTAGCCCATAATTCACCATCCAGGCTTTTCAAAATCAATTGTAGTTGTTTCAAGCTTCTTTCGATCATGTTGGGGTGTTGGGATGCTACCTAAAGAGAGAGTAAAGAGAATTCATGTGAAGGAAAAAATTAGGGATTCTGAAGAAGAGTTAGGGATTTAAGTAGCTCTAGGATGTTGGTGTAGAGGCATTCGCCTCTACGATTAGGCATTGTCTCTGCATATTGAGGTGATTCCCAATCGCCTCTTCATAAAGAGGTGACGCCTCTCTAATAGTTGAAACATATCTTTTGTTGCTACAAAATGATTATATAGTACATGCAAATTTAGGAGAAGAGCATTTCAAGGATAAAAAAAAATTCCTCGATTGATTCAAAGTTCTACTAAGATTTGAATTTAAGTGTTGCATTATTCATCTAGTGTAAAATGTGAAAATACCAAAATGAGAAGTTAATTCAGGAAATAATAGAGGAATAGTGCAAAGCAATAAAAGTGTTTTAAATCAAAATGATCCTATACTAATAAGCCTCTAGGTTATCCTTTTACTCATCATCTTTAGGCTTATCAGCTCCATCGTCATCGATGTCGTCCTCAGCATGCTCATCAACTAGCTCCTCCTCCTCGTCATCACTCGCGTCATCATCTTTCTTGTCACTTTTGACTTGAAGAGCAGCTAGCTGACACTCAAGAGTAGTAATCTTGGCTTGACTAGCCTTATCTCAGTCCTATTAAGATGAAATAAAAGGCAAGAAATCATGACAACATATATACATATAGAAGTAAGGCGTAGTTATTACCTTCTATTGTTGTGTCATTTGCATTAGGAAATCCCGATAGGCCTCAGTTACTCTATACATATACTCTCCCTAATCTTGAGGTTTCTCTATAATTAATATATTGTTAGAATTAATCATGTGTTAAGTCAAATTTCAGAACAGGACCTTAAAAGAAGGGAACTCATATGTTTAGTAGTCTCCAATAAAAACTTGAGCTTCCAAACCCCTGTCTAATGTCAAGAACTAACGAGAGAGCTTACCCAAAGGCACCCAGCAATAGGTTAGCAAGTTAAGAGTGTCAACGAACCTACCAGCTATCATTTGAGATCCATAACTAGAAGGCTCCCTAGCAGAAGGCATGCCAAAGGAGGTACCCTCACCATTTGGCATAATGCGGGGATATTGATGAGGCCTCTCTTATGCTGTAGGCCTAAAATGAGGGGTTAGTTCCCTAGCTGGTGCCTAAGAATGAAAATTAAGTTAGGAAATAGTATCACAAGCATGAATGGAAATATATGTTTAATAGAATTACATCCTTAATTGAGGTGCAGGTGCAGGTAAAGGCACCCTTTATATGAGATGAGCTCATGCAAAATCCACGTATCGAGACTTCCTCCTCTCATAATAATCCAAAGCATCATCTCCCACCAAAGCCTAGTGAAGCTCGTCTCCCTTTAACTCGTGTGCCCAGAAAATATGTTGAGGAGGAGCGAGGGGTGGTCACCCTACTTGAGCACCCATTCGCCACTAGTGTACTCTCTCGTTGAGGTACTAAACTCTACAGTCAGGCTCTTATAGTAGTACCCTCCTCTAGGATAGTGGAATCAAGTGGACTATAGCCTGAGACCATCTAGCATAGGGACCCTATAAATCCAGGTACAGTTGTGAAAATAAGCCTATTAGTGAATGAATTAGATTAAAAAATATGTTACTAATTATAATTATGTTTGCAGGTATCTACCTCATCATGTGTGAAAGTGTTCAGTCGCTCGCAATGAATATGCATGCGAGCAACTGGCCTCCTCTAAGCACAACTAGGGCCCCATCTCGCCATAGCAGGAAAAGGAGTGTCGCTAACACGAGAAAGGAAGAATTGTTAAAAACTCATAATAATAGTATTTGAGATGGAAATTAATAGTAAAAGAGGAGGGAAGTACTAGAATGGCATGCCAAAAACTACAAAGCCTCTTGGCTCCATGTACTAACTCATCCATACTCCTATATAGATAGGCTAGAGCACAGCTTCCTAGTTATATGAAGCCACTAGATCGAAATCTCCTAAGGGCATTAAGAAGCTCATGTTTATGGAACTAATAGTGTCTGCAAAGATGATAGTGCCCAGTAAATAAACCAGGAACACGCACACTATCTGATCAATCTAATGAGAAATGGTAGCTGCCTTAACTCTAGCATGGGTATAGAAGCTCCTGATGGAATCGAGTTTCACTGCATACGTCCCCTTCATATCTAAGACCATACCAAGTAAACGCTCAATGAAAGCGAGACAATTAAGAGATAGGCGATGAAGACTAGCATCAAAAGGAATAGAATCCCTTATGCAAGCAATGCAGTGATAGTAGCAAAAGTAATTAGATCAAGCGTGAACTCCCCATAAGGAAGATGGAATGTGTGAATAGTGTCAGACCATCTCTCCATTAGAGCATGTAAAGGCTAGTAGTTTGTACACCCTACTGCACCGAAAGTGCAAAAATGAAATAAAAAAATTTGATATCATAGATATGAGTCTTCACCATATCTGTGAGCTCATCGTACTAGATGCGGACATTGCTGAAGTTCCCAGCACCTTTAAGGGCGTGGAATCGAGCTATAAGAACAAAACAAGGAGTTAAATTGCTATTTTATATGAATAAGGCCATTTTTTCTCTAGAGTTCTGTCAATAAGGTGAATGCCTCTAAATTAGAGGTGATCACCTCTTTATAATGAAGCAATCACCTGATCAAATAGGTGATTGCCCCATTGAAGAGGTGATGCCTCTTCATGTCGATGATCTGATAGAATGATACAATTTTTGTAACTTCATTCAATTAAATCAAATTTCTTTCGGTTAAAATGATAAACATGCATATATGAATAGTAACCCGATGTTATTTAATATTATTTATAGGAAAAATTGAAGAGATCAAGTACTAATCTCTCATATAGCCAATCAATAAATATGGGATCACATGTCTGCAAAAAGGGGATCTCATCTCTACTGTTGAGCTCAAAAATATGTAAAGGATGTATTGAGGGAGTCACTGGATCCCATACAAGTAAATTCGGGGTCCGGACGGCGTCCATGGTGATAAAAGATTTGAAAAGTGAAAAAAAAAGAAAGAAAAAGGAGAGTTTGACGGTAAAAAAGATGGAAAGTGAATTTAAAAAGGATAAAAAGGGAATTTATATGCCAAAGCAGAAGGGTAAGAGGGGAAGACTTATTGGAAAGAAAAGAAAGGAAAAGGATGAAGGCCCATTTGATGAAAAGAACATAAAGGCCCATCAAAAATATACTCCCTAATGGAGCAAAAAAAACATAAAAATTTTATTATTTCACTTCTCAAGTGTACCCTAAAATTGATGTATGATCGAAGCATCAACTACAAAGAGCGTCTGGTCAGATTTGAATCTTGGAAGTGCATCTTCATTTTAAATAGCATCTGGTCAAGTTTGAATCCTCGAAGTTCACATTGCAATGGATGTCTGGTCGAGTTTGAATCCCTAAAGTGCATATTCATTTTAAAGAGCATTTGGTCGAGTTTGAATCCCCAAAGTGCACATCACAATGGATGTTTGGTTGGGTTTGAATCCCCAAAGTGCATCTTCCTTTTAAAGAGCATCTGGTTGGGTTTGAATCCCTAAGTGTGCATTACAGGGAATGTTTGGAATCCCTAAGGATCACGGTCATATTTTCATCTCTTTTACTAAGTGACTTCTTGTGCCAAGAAAACTTAAGAATCATGCTAAATTATAATAAGTGGTTGATTAGGCCAGGAAAACTTAAGGATCATAATCATGTTTTGAGGTAAAGTTTGATATCTTGGGTTCTAATCCCTAAGGTTGACGGCTCAAGTAAAGCTCGAATTCTTATCCTTTAATGCTTTTGTATCCATGTTGCTTTTTTGAAAAATTAATTTCTAAAAATTTAGTTTTTTGAAAAACCAAGGGGGCAAACTATGGACACCCTCAGTTTGATCGGGCTGCAATGAAAGCTCGGTGATGAAAAAGTGTGAGTTTTGAATGTAAAGGAAGCTCGAAACCTCTCTGAGATAGACTTGAAAGCCTAAACACCAAGCCTAAGCCTAAGCCCAAGCCCAAGCCCATCGCCTTTTGGCCTAAAAGGCCCAAACCTGGCGTGGGTGAAGAGGCGATCGCCTCAATAAAGAGGCATTACCACTTCATCTTGTGTATTGGTGAGGCGATGCCTTATTAAAGAGGTAGTGCCTCTTTACACCCACCATTTGCAACATTAAATGCCATTAATGGTAGCAGTTAAGGCCCACCTACCTCTAATTTGAGGCATTTTTAGACACCAAAGAAAGGAAAAAGGGAGGAAAAAAGTTGAAGGGGCATGGGGAATAATGAAAAGAAAAGGGAGAGGGTGAGAATGAGTGTCTCGGTAATTGAAAAAGCAAAAAGGAGAAGGGGCTTAAAAAGGAGAGTGTGGACAAAAAGGAGGGGGACTTTTTAGGCGAGGTTGGATTTTTGGTCTTTGAAAAAAAGAAAAGGAGAGAGGAATTTTTTGAAAAAAAACAGAGAGAAAAGAAAAAAAAAGAAAGGAAAGAAGAGAAAAAGAAGAAGAAAAGGGGATTTTGGAGCTAAAAGACTTAATTTTCTTGAGAAGGAAGAGGACTCTCATTAAAAAAATTCAAACCAACAAACCAAACTTTGAATGCTTAGTTAAGAGCATCAACTCATCCAAATCAATGAGAATCCTTATTTTGAAGCTTAAAGTTCTTCATTTCATTAAAGGCTTTTAATTTATTACTCTCTTGCTTGTTTTCTTATGTTCTATTACTTATTTGAGGTCATATGGAAGTATGAATATGTGAAATATTGAGTATTGATTATTGATTTTTGGATATTTGCATCAATTTTTGCATGTTTGTCTTAATTTCTAAGTTTCTTAGAAGTTAAAAAATGTAGTCTACTGCAAGTCTATTGAAGAGGCGACGTCTCTTTATAGAGGCATTGCCCCTTCTCATTGTGGCAATCTGACCAGGAGGCGATGCCACTTTAGCATAATCCTACATGATTCTACTTTGATTTTTAATGCTTATTTTATATATTTTGCATGATCTCATGTTTCTCTTGTTATATATCTTGATTGTATACATGATTACTATGTTGTTTAATGTTATTATTATATAATATAATTATGTTATTTGTGGATTTTTTTTTGTGATTTTATTTTTGCTTCCTATAGATATTATTTTTTGATAATTTCATAGACAATATTGTTATTTTGTGAGAAAAAACTAATTTGTGCTTATTACAAGGATTGTTTGGTATTTTTTAATTATCGAATAATTAGCCTAATAATTAGTTCTTGAGATGTTTTATTTATCTAATTAATTAGTTTTTTATTTTTTTCTTTTCTGTTTATTTTATATTTCTTTGAATAAAGTATTGTAATCCCTAATCCCTTCCCCCATTCATTTGGAATACATGGCTATAAATTATTCTTATTTGTTTTACTTATATTGAATGTTGGGCTATAAGCATGAAAATGAGATTAATGTGCAAACTTGGACTAAAATATAAAATTGGAAATGATTGCAATCCATATTAAAATAAGGAAATAATTTAATAATCAAAGGTAATAAAATACGAAACACACACGAAGGCCAACTACAAGGTTGGGTGGGCATTCCAAAAGCTCATACCTAGTTTTTGAACTCGATCTTTGATGACAGCTTCTAGGAAGCTCTATGGAATCTAGTTGTTGTATAGTGTGTCCCAACTTTTATCTAGGTGGCGACTCCATCTCCATTTTGAGCTACAAACCCATTTTGTATTTCTCAATGAGCCCTGAGCTCACATAGTGTCATGGTCGTCTAACACTTGGGTGCGCGCTAATCCTGCCGCCTATAAGTATTATAATAAAAAATTATATTTTTAAAAGAATGTATCATTTCATAATATTTTTTGTAGATTAACAATATAAACTGATAATGATCATTGTGAATATACTTCATTTTATGAGGATGAAACACAAATTGAGATGTAAAATGTAAATATGTATAAGGATATGTAAGAAAGAATTAATACAAAAGGTCAAAAAATAAAATATATATATATATATATATATATATATATATATATATATATATATATATAACTTAAGCGAATAGCAAAAGTTAAACATTAAAATGATTAATAATTTGTAATATGAAGGATTACAAAATATAAATGCATTAGAAATTTTTAACATGTAATATGATATTTGAATTAGAATAAATTAAAAATTTAGATAGGTAAAAATATGAAAATTTTTTAATTGTTTATAAAAAAAGAACTTAATAACTTTTAAATCTTCATATCATTAATTTGCTTTTATAAAAGAATAAAAATATAAAAATTCAAATGAAAAAATTATATTCAGAAAAAAATATATCATGTGGCTATCATATAGATATATATGTTATATAGATATTTTATATGAATAAAATATAAGTAATTAATTTTAATTAGTAAAGTAAATTAGTGGTTTAGATAAAAAAAAATTAGATTAATTATTTATTAAGATAAAAGTTTATAAATTATTTTTTAAATAATAAAATAAAAATAAAAAGGAAAAATTTGAGTTTCCATATTTTAAATAGGTGGAAGCTAAAAAAAGATTAAAATGAGAAAACTTAATTTTAGTAAAAGAAAAAAGAAAAATAATATTTTTAGTTTTCTATAGTGAAAAACATTAATTAGAAACAAAAATAATTAAAAAAAGAAGAAAAAAAGATTTAACTAAAAAAAAAAAAGTAAATTACACTCACGCACACACATACACGCGCCAACCACACGCATGCACATAAAAAAAAGTCCACCACACACATAAAATAAGAATCACTATAAGAAAAATGCTCATTAGCGAAGAGAAAATATGGTCGCTCATATGTAAAAAAAATCGCTAAAAAGAATTTGCGACAAAAAAAAGTCGGTCACATGTGGTCGCAATTGGCTCACCGCAAAAGCTCTTTTACAACCAAAAAAAGTAAGCGGCCGCAAAAATCTTTTTGTGAAAGGAAATATTATGGTCGCTACAGGTACTTTTTATGACCACAAGAAGTGATTTTTGCGACCAGAAATAATTTTACACACACAAAAGCATGGTTAATACAAGAAGTTCTACAATTAACACACACACACAACTATGGTTAATACAAGAAGTTCTACAATTAATGACCAAACACACACACAAATATAACCATGGTTAATACAAGAAGTTCTACAATTAACGACCAAATGTTTGGTCGCAAATATTACGGTCACATCAAGCATTTTACCTTTTTTTCAATTTTTTTTATTTTTTAGTTAATTAATATATATTTTTTATGTAACAAGTCAAATAAAATCATATATTATTAAACAACACACATGAAGAATATGTATGTAAAAAAAATTATTTATTATAAAATAATTGTACTACATCAATATGTCCAATCTAGCATTGAAACATTAATATTGAAAAAATGATCAACCAAACACCAAAAACATTGTTGAAAAAAAAAAAACAATCTAACATCTTCAATTATGTTGATAGATGATAAGAGTCAACAAATCACATGCACCCCGTTATGAACCTGCACACCCGTGAAAATGCAAAAATAAAAATTTAGGCAGTTAAAAGAGAGTTTATATGACAAAGTTAATTTCTTTTATTTAATAATGATCCTACAAAAATAAAAAGCTTATAAAGACATTCATAGTTTGCGACTTCTTATAAAATATATGTTAATATTTAGGGAGAATTACTATTTATCCTCTGTGTTTTGACTTATTACATTACTTTATCCTTAACATTTGAAAAAAAATTTATTCATCTCTGACATTTGCAACAGTTAACATGCAGTGGTCCTGATATTTACAAAATCGCGTACTATTTCATCCCTAAAGAAGGATGAATGCGTGTTAACTGTTGTAAATGTCAGAGATGAATAAATTTTTTTTTTCAAATGTTAGAGATGAAGTAGTATAATATATCAAAATACAAAGGCAAATAGCAATTACTAATATTTACAAATTAAGGCTACATCATACACATACATATATACATTATAATAACATCAAAAGAAAATTTGATGCATACACATATGTATATACATTATAATACAAAAAAAAATTTGATGCTAAGTGAAAAAAATTATAATAGGTTCCTTTTCAAGCAACCAAACAAGCATGTCAAAGTCTTGTAGCAATCAATTTTTGTGGTATCCATCATTAGTTAAAATGTACAGATGCTATCACAATAAAAACAAGTGTTCTATTGTCTATTGAAATTAATATTCCTTAATAATAAAAGCACAACAACAAAAAGAAGGTTACATTCATTGTTAAAGAGAATCCAGGATCTAGGAAATAAATTGCATAACAAAGTTTAGGATATCAGACATTGAACAACATAATGTCAGAAAATAAGCTATTGTAAAGAAAATCCAACAAAAGATACATAAAAGATACTTCCATTAACATTGATGTCAAGAATAAGAGATGCCATGACCCTAAATAAACTTTTAGTAATGAAAATATCAGGTTAAATTAGATCCTCTAGTTGAGGATGACCATCAGCAAATAAAACAACAACAAAAGATAAAAAAGAATCCTAATGTGTTGAATAATTGAGGAAGGTAAAGACTTTATGGAATATTATGATTGTTTTACTTAATTCATTCGTATGCAGTACAAATCATATCTTTATATTTACATAGAGAAAAGTTAACTAAATCATATCCCATGATTTAATGTTATATCATAGGAATTATTCTGTATTAGTGCTATTATGCCCCTGTAAGATAGAGCATCCATCAAGGATGCCTATCTTGGAATGATGAAGTTGGAATGCTGGCGAGGAAGAGCCTTCATTAAGGAATCAACCAGTTGGTCATTAGAATGAACGTGAGACACTCTCAATTTCCTTTGGCAACTTGGTCACAAACAAAGAAAAAATCTATGGCAATATGTTTTATGCGGCTGTGGAAGATAGGATTGACACAGACATATGTATCACTAACATTATCATAATAGATGACAAGTGTGGGGGGCACTAGAGCTTAGAGTTCGGATAGCAGGTGATTGATCTAATTAAGTTCAATAGCAGAAGAGGAAATGACTCAGTACTTCACTTTTGTAGAGGAGCGAGTGACAATGTGTTACTTCTTGGAACTCCAACTGATGGGAGTTGCACCAAGGAAAATAATGTAGGCTATAGTTGATTGAAGATCATCAATATCACCTGCCCAATTAGCGTCTACAAAGGCATGAAGGTGGGTAGAGGATTGATGTTGTATAAGAAGCCCATGGTTAATTATACCTTTGAGATAACGGAGGACACATTTGACTGCATTCTAATGAATAGTGGTTGGTCGGTGCATGAACTAAGATAGCTTATTAATGACAAAGGAGACATATGGATGAGTGAGTGATAGGTATTGAAGTGAGCCAATAACTTAATAGTATTGAGTAGCATCAATAAGAGAACTGCCATCATTCAGTTTTAATATTTTAGAAGAGGAGAGTGGGGTGGACACAGTATTGGCATCTTGCATAGTCGTCTTCATAAGGAGGTCATAAATGTACATATGTTGAGATAAGAAGAGGCCACGTGTGGTGGTACAGGCTTCTACTTTTAGAAAATATGAGAGGCTACCAAGATCTTTAAAAGAGAACCGTTAAGCTAGTGTAAGAATGAAGTCATGGACTTGTGATGTAGAGGAGCCGGTGATGATGATGTTATCAACGTATACAAGTAAATACATAGTGTGAGTTGCATGACGTCAAACAAAAAGAAGCACCCAATTTCAGGATGCAATTGTGCACAATTGCGACGTAAGCCCCTATGATGAAATTCATTCAAAAATTGAAGTTAATTGTCAATTTTCTGGACTTTAAGGACTAAATTGCAATATTTTGTAGGGTTTGATTGCAAATAAGTCAAATTTTTAGGGGTCTTTTGGTAATTAAAAGTTAAAAAAAATTTAGGATCGGCATTGGTGCAATGCCGACACGTTAAAATACAATTTTTTTATTTTTTTGCCTATTTTTATTGATTTTTCAGCATTTTGATTGGTGGAAAATTCAAATTTTATCTTTACAATTATCTGATAAGGTTGTTTAAACGCAGAAAGTTTTTTTAAAATCAAACAAAAATAAACGCTATCTGATCAAATAGGTTTGTTCCTCCTTTGGAGGAAGTTAAGTACGCGCAGACTCTGCATTTAAAAGCAGAGTCTGCATGCGTGTGAGGGAGGTTTTTTGGCTAGAGGATTTTTTACAGATGAAAAAAAAAACTTTGATTTCTTCTGTTATTTAAAAAACCCTAATTTTTGCAATTCATTTGAGGAAGATGATACAATGATTTTTAGTCTCAGTCCATAATCAAATCAACACTGAATCAATTTCAATGGTGAAAATCCTAATATGAGGGGTTGAAAAAGGGCATATGCACAACATTCATTTTTTTCTTTCTTCTCTTCTGTGATTTTTTATTCATTTCGTTAATTATTTTATTATTTAATTTCACTACTAATTTGATTGCTTTTTTTGTTTTTTTTTTGTTTTGATGTCCGTATGTGGATTGAGGAAGAGGAAACCGCCTGTGTTTAATTGAACAGAAGATCCATGGAATGCCATGGATGAACCTGTATTGTTTTAATAATAGTTCTTAGGATTTTAATTTTTGTTTTGCATTTTTGTATCCTGTGTAATTTATTTTAATTTCTGAATGTATAATTATTTATTTTTAATTTTGTACGTAGTTTGTAATAGGCTCAGTAGTGGGAATAGTGAAAGATTTAAATTTCTATATTTTAAAATCGATTAGTAATTAGGTTCAATTGGGTAAAAAAAATCAATTAAAATCAATGGTAGCAGTAACTCAAATTAGGGTTTGTATGTAATTAATTTAGGATTTTTTTAGAAAATTACTGTAATGTTTGTTTGATCTATTTTTTGTATTTTATTTATTTTGGGCTTGTTTTTTTATGTTTTTTTTTTGCCCCAAGCCCACATTTAGGTCTAACTCACTTAATAAATAGGCTTGCAAAATGATTTAGGTTTTTTAAATAATTAAAATCAACTTAGGTCCATTAGGTTAATTAGATTTTAGGCCCGTTTAGTTAATTAAAATTGTTTAGACTTAGTTCAACCCATTTAATTGCATTTCTTTTAAAATAAATAGATCTAGGCCCACATTTCACTTAAAATAAAACTAAGATTTAGGCCCACTAATTTGATTTTCCTTTAAAATTGAATAGACTTAAGCCCATATCTTAGAAATACTAAAATAAATAGATTTAGACTCACTAATTAATAAAAATATAGGCCCACCTTTAGTCCATTTTTCACTTGTAAATAAAATGTAGATTTAGCTAACTTTTTTAATAAAATTAACATAGTTTAGACTTAGGGACAACACGATCTTGAGTGCATTCTTTGCTTGTAATTTTATTGACTTGTTGCGTTTTTAGGTAGATGGATGTTAATTAGAGTTTAATAAAATTGCATGTAATTAGAGGATGAAATAATCATTTATAAAATTATTCTAAATGAATACGAAACTAAGAGAAATTAGTATTCCGTATTCAGAATTTCCTGGTTGTGGTGCTAATTTTTTTTAGAGAATCGAGTACCACCAATCAAATTGTCTCAGTTATTACCCTGGGTGGCGACTCCTCATCTCCACGTCATGTCTTTGTGACAGTGGTTAGTGTAATCTCTAAGGTCCTGAGTCTAAACAGTGTCGCGGTTACTAAAATTTTGAACGCGCGCTAAATCCCGCCGTCTACAGAAGCATCACAAATAGAGTTGATAAAGCCTGTGTGAAGAAAAAAATTGTATGGAGTTCATGGTACCAAACACATGGAACTTGATGAAGACCATAGATGGCCTTCTATAATTTATAGACATGTCTTGGAAAGTAAGTGTTAATAAAGCCCGGTGGTTGTTCCATGTAAACATTGTTTGTAAGAGTCCTCTGTAGTGTTATTAACATCAAGTTGGCGTATGGTCCAACCGTTAATGATTGCAATAGTTGAAATTAATCGAACAATGACCGGTTTCATAATGGGGCTAAATGTCTCGTGAAAGTTTGTGTTCGGTTGATGATGAAACCCTTTAGCTACTGAACGGACTTTCTATCGAGCTACAGAGCCATCAGGGTCGAGTTTAATATAGAAGATCCATTTACAACCAATGATGTTTTGGGAAGGATGAGATGGTACTAAAGTCCATGTGGCATTCTTGACCAAAGTAGCATATTCAGCACTCATGGGTTGACACCGCTCTTGGTGCTTTCAGGCTTGAGTGACGGTGGTTGGTTCAATTTGGGGAAGGGAGTGGGAGATTGTGTGAAGGACAAAGATGGGTTTTGACTTAAAGATGTTTTTGGATTGTGTTTGAATGGTGCGAGATGGAGAAGAGATATTTTTTTAGATTTCTTACCTATGAGGAGTGCACGAGATCATGACTTAGTCCATGCATGGAATCAATAGAGGTTCTATACCTGTCAGGCAGCTGGTGATTGGAAAACGGAGATGATGTGTCATGTTGGGTGGTAGGCTGCTGGTTAAGTGGTGCATCTTGAGAATGCATGATAGTTGGAAAGAGTGGTAAGTCAGGGGATGGTGTGGGCTTAATGGAGGGAGTTGTTTCAGTGGAACTGTCAAGAGGTGGTTTGGTGTTTATGAGTGTGGGAGAGAAAGTGGAGTCTAGTGTGAGAGTTGAGAAATCATTACTAAAAGGGAATGGAGAAACAGATTGGGTATGTAACCAATTCTGAATAGTGCTAAGGAGATCATGAAGTGTTTTAGCATTTGATTGTGCAAAAGAGAAGACTTTTTCTACAAATACAACATGGTAAGAGACATAAATGTGATTTGTTTGAGGATCAAGACAAAATAACCATGATGTTCTATGGAGTAACCAACGAAGACACATGGTTTGGAGCGAGGTTGCAATTTGTGGGTAGTATAAGGGCGTAACCATAGGTAGCACAAGCACCCAAATATTCATAATTTATCATATGTTGGTGCTTTGAGAAAAAGGTGAAAATAGGGACTTTGGTGATTGAGAGCATTGGTCGGCATACAATTGATTAGATAGACAACTGCTTAAAAGGTAAGAGACCAAAATTTTAAGGGCATGGATGCATGATAAAGAAGGATCAATGCTATTTTGACGATTTGTCGATGTTTGCGTTCAGTGATACTAACGTGTTCAGGTGTATGTGGTGGTGATTTAAGGTGTTGGATACCATGGTGGGTTAAGATATAGCCAAGAGAGGCAGCTTCTCCACTACAATCTGAATAAACAGTTTTGAGTTTGGTGTTGAAAAAGTTCTCAAAAAGTGTTTTGAACATAGTAAAGACTTGAGGAACCTCATATTTATGTTTGAGTAAGTATAACCAAGTGTACTTTGTAAAGTAATCTACAAAAACAACATAGTAATGATGATGATTGAAAGAAGATAGATGAATAGGTCCCTAAACGTCAGTAAATAAAATTTCCAATGGTTTATTACAAGTGAGAGATGCGACAGCAAATGGAAGTTTGTGACTCTTATTACACAGACATGCATTATAATGAGAAAATGGAGATTTGGAAACACGAAGACCTTGAGAGGATAGAATGTAATTGAGAACTTGAGGGGTTAGGTGGCCTAGACGACAGTGCCACTCTAAGCTGGAGATGGGTAGGGCTGGAGAGATGGTGGTCGTGTAAGTCTTAGGTGAGTTATTGCTAGAGGAATTTGATGTTGGCCAAACATAGAGATTCCCTTTATTCTAGCTGTGGACCAAGAATGCCCCCGTGTTCAAATCCTTTACAAGAAAACAATCAAGAAAAAATTCAGTTGAGGTGTGATTATGAGAACAAAATTGAGCAACTGAAATTAAGTATTGTGAAATTTGCAGTGCACATAAAAAAAATTTCAAAAGAAATTCATTAGTTGGTGTGGCAAGTGCGGTGGATTTGTTATAAGATATGGAAATTGTTTTACCATCCCCAACCATAATGTCCTCTGTACCGCCATATTCTGAGTGAATAGAGAGATTTTGAAGATCAGATGTCAAATGGTGTGATGCACCATTATCCATTATCCAATTATTACGAGATTGTTTAGTAGACATGTGATTTGCTTGAATTGAAAACGACAAGTGCTAGCAGAGTGACCTTGTTTATCATAAAGTTGACAGACAATTCTAGAATTGCCATTGGAGGTAGGAGGATGCCATTGATTATGAATGAATGATTGTGAGCTGTTTGGTCTGTAATTTTCATATGGGGTAGAACCACATCCGCCACCATGTGTAGGCCGTGGATTGTAGTTTTAGTACGAACCTTGTTGTCAAAAATTCCTAGTGTTGGCAAAAGAATTATTTTGTTGTCCACGTCCACGTCCCTTTCGACTGGAATGTTTCTGATTATATTGTGTTGTGATTGGAGTACCTCCCTTTTTCACTTCTTCACGTTGGAGAAATGCTTCATGATCTAGTAGTTTGTCATAGAGTTCTTTAAAGGTAATTGGAGAGTCTCCGGCTCGAATGGTAGAAGCAAGTGGTGTATAAGATGAGCTGAGACCATTCAAAACATGTATAACAAGAGCACCATCATCTACCGGATGACCAATGAGTTCAAGATCATCAGTTATAGTCTTTATTCCCTGCATATATTCAGCAACTGTTTTTCCTTCTAAACTAACATTAGTGAGAGAGTCTAGAAGTCTAAGCTTAGGAGTATTAGAACGATTTGCGTAGGCAAATTTGACTTTATCCCACATTGGAGCAGAAGTTGAACAACGTGATATAATCGATCGTGTAGCACCTGTACACGAGACTTGAATTGCATGAAGGAGTAGCTTGTCTTGTCAAAGCTAAAGGTGGTAGTCTGGATTAGAAATCATTTAGTCAGATTTGGAGTCTTTGACGCACTTTGAGGGACATGGGTATATGCCATCTAGAAATCCCATGAGTCCATAGCTGAAAAGAAGATTCTCAAACTGAGATTTCCAGGCAGTATAGTTTCCACCTTCGGAGAGTTTGATGGGAACCTGAGATGAGGTGATAGCTATAATAGAAGGTGTTTGATTGGTTGTAGATGTTCCTGATAGAGTGACTTGTGGTGAGAGAGAAGAAGAAGGTGAGGATTCAGAGTTTGACATGCTTGAAGTTGTCATAGTGACGGCTTGATGTTTTAGAGAAATAGTATTGGCTAGGTTTTGGACAAGGATCAGAAGCTTTCTACAGCTAGTGCTCTGATACCATAAAGACTTCATGGAATATTGTGATTTTTCTATTTAATTCATTTGTATACAGTACAAATATATACAGTGATGAATAAGCTAAATAAGGAAGCTAATATCTGTATATTTACATAGAGAAAAGTTGACTAAATCACATCCCATGATATGATTTAATGCTATATCATAGGAATTATTCTATATTAGTGATTTTAGAAGGTGATATATATCCGATGGTTTCTGCCATGCAAGTATAATGCAACAATAAGGGTCTGCACAAAATAGAATTTCAAGTGGTAGAGTTTCATACCCGTCAGTTGTTTTCGAAGTATTGTAGTTAATTTCTCTTTGGAACCAGCAACATCCTCAACAATGCCTTCAAGTGATTCTGTTTGGTTATCATTGAGCCATAGATCTTCTAAACTGCTTAAAGAGGTTAAAAAAAAAAAAGAAGGGACCAACAGTTGAATATGTGAATACATAATCCAGGGCAGGAATATACATACTGGGTCATGTTATCAATGTCATCCACTGAAGTTAGCTTGTTAGATGCCACATCTAATACAGTGAGGTTGACCTAGTTTGATAGGCCTTTCATTTTGCTGATGCCATTCTGACTTAAATATAGCTCTTCTAGAGCGGCATACTCCTGGAGTTCAGTCAAAATTTGGGGAAAAAAAAAAATCAGATAACATTTAAACAACAATTTTAGTATAATTCAAAACCATGAGAGCTTTTGAACTGCAAGCACACCCATACAGACCCATTAAACAATAATACTCATTTTCATGCATACACATGCAAGAGAAAGAGTCCAACATTAAACCCCAATTCTTAATTGTGAAAAGAAAAAGATAAAGAGGACAAACCCGTAACCTATTGGAACCAAGTTCAAGGATAACGAGGACAAACCTTCAGCACCAACACCTGCCAATCTTAGAATTTGTCAATTTATCTCAATTCTGACATCAAAATCATCTATTCTGTGCATAATAACCTTAATTAAAGTCTATCTCATGGTGTTTGAGAAAAAATGTAATAATACAATTCAGTTCTATAAATTCTATCCATTCAATTGCATGTTCATAACTGTCATAATTGCTAGCATCATTACTTTTTTTCAACTTAGAGGCAAACGACAAAGAAAAATAAAAATCACTTCAATTAAAAAAAAGACACCAATATGCTGCTTTGCGTTTAATATGGTAAAAAATAGTGACTGAGTTACCTCGAGACACGATAACGCTTCCCAACCAGAGAAAGGCTCGATTGCAGCATCATCTATAAGATTTTATCGAAGAGAGAATTTTTCAGGTTTGATAGATGTGCAATTCTATGGTGTAAACTTGACAACCGATTTGCCGTTAAGTCTAACTCTATTGCCAAACCTGCTAGTGCTATGCATGAGAATTTGTTCATAGTCTAGCATAACATTGAATAGAAAATGAGCAGTAATCAATCATCAAAATAGATGTTCAGTTCTATTGAGATGTTCACCTTTTTGCATGGCTAGTCACAATCGTCATTTTTTCTATTTCTGATTGGAGGAATCTACTTCAATTTCATATGTAATTTGAAGATAATTTGATTAAAGAACAAATTGTTAAATTAATTAGCAAAAAACATTTCAAGTATTATACAATTGACAGTCCCCACTACAAGTTCAAGAAAAGAATAGCATAAAGGTAATGGAAACAATAGTTGGGCTATTGGACGCTCTTACATTTTTTTTTAAAAAAAAGTCCATACAATATGTAAGGTATTGAAACAAGAGAAACAAAAGTAACAGTAAATTGAAGTTAAGCAGAAACATACTTGCTAATAAGCTAACATTGCATCAGCACTATGAACACCGCTGGCTTGGGTTGCACCAAGCTTGTTCCACATGGAGTAATCCTGTGGCTAGAGTTTCAAAGTTGTTTGAAAGGAAGCAATGGCTTTGTCATATTCCTTCGATAAATTATATAGAGCACACCAAGTACAAACATAGGCATCATCAGGTGACATCTGCAAAGCTTCATTGAATAATTTAGCAACCTGTGTCATAAAGGCAGGATTTTGATAAGCACCATAAGTAGGAACAATTAAAAGAAAAAAGCAAAAAAGGACAACCTAAATCAAGAAAAGAAAATCCACCTTCCACGAGGTGAACTTTCAAACATCAAAGCTAAAACAATTGAAAGCATGAAATGAGAAAGCAACGCTTTCAGATATAGTGAAAGCTAGATAAAAACATCAGAATATTCCACTCTTTATGAACCACCAATTATCCGAAGAAAACACCTTGTGTATTCCATTTTTTAAAATCATTAAAAACACCTAATCCAAAGCAGCTAAAAATGAAGTCTTTGAGACCAAGAAATAAAAACATAACTCAGATATTGACTCAATGAAAACATAAACCTAAAAAAGATAGCAAGTGAAATTAAACATGCTGTTGATTACCTCATTCAATAGTAGCATCGCAATAGTAGTTCTCCAAAAAAATTCAAGTGAAGTTCTCTAAAAGAAAAAAAAAAAAAGAATTAATAAAAGTCTCAATAATCAAGTACTGTCATTTAGTGAGAAGCAACTTCTGAAGGATTTTAAAAAAATAAAAAAAAAATTCAGTTTGGAATGAGGTTCCATCAGCACCTGGCTGGAATGGTTGCTCACTGGCTGAACATGTTCTCCATCTCTTGAGCTCATCACTATCCAAAAAAATAAAATAACATAAATTCTTATCTTGAGCTCATAAAAAAATTCACATGCAGCACCACATCACAATCATGCTCTCATATAAAAAGCAGAGCATTTATTTTAATATCCACAATTACCAAATTTTTCTTTGATTCTGCAGTGGGTGATCTCAACCTCGTAAATAATTCTTGAATGAAGGTATTGTCATCTTTTAACAAAGAAACAACCTAGAAAAGGAAGACAAAATTAGAGATATAAATAACACAGACTACAAAGTGCAACCTAAGTAAAAACAAATGATGACATGAAATATATTGAAAAATCAAGCTGCAACTGCGAAAACAGTACAAAGAGAGAAAAATAAGCTATCCTTTCATTAAAAAAAAAAAAGGTAACTAGATATAAACTAGCAACTAAGTATCAGTATTCCCACGAGATATGATATTCAGGCCCATTAGTTAACGAGAAAGTGACAAACCCTTTTAACTGCTGCACCACGATATGTTAGCCAACCACATAAATATTGTACAAAATAAGTAGAAGAGAATGAATGTAAATCTAATGATATTAAAATACAAGTGATTTATCAAGCCCTTGAGAAATCTTTTGCTTCATGATTGTTTGCTGTGTTTCCTATTGGCCAAAGCAAGTTCTTGACTTGTCGGAAGGAAATTAATATAACAGTAAATTAAGCACAAAGATCTAGGAAAAAATACATAACACAAAAAGTTAAGTGGGGATGCATAGGGTGTAAGGTATGATTTCTGACATATCAACAAGTGATTTACATTTGGGTATTGAAAAGGAGAAGTATCTGTTTGTTACAAATTTCACTTTTAGATATAATCTCACAGTTAAGTAAATCAAACCAATGAGATTATGGAAAGAAAGAAAAAATTGAGAAGGAACAACAGAGAAATCACAGAACATGAAACAAGGATATGAGGATTTTAAATTCCAAGAACATTAAATAAAAAAAAAAAAAAAAACAAAAGAACACAAGTGTAAATTGAAGCAAACAGTAGAAAGAAGAGAGAATTTAAAGATTGAAGCACACATCAAGAAAGAAACAAATATTAATATAAAAATTTGAGAGGGTTTCTCTTATTTATTTGATAGAAATTTTGACAAAGATTGTGTTTGAGTTTGAGTTTGTGCTTAGGGATTTCGGCAATTTGAAAACTAAATAAAAAAAAATTGGGTAAATTAAAAGGGGAGATGAATGTGAAGAGTGAGATGGTTAGAGTGAAGAATAATGGAAAATTGAGCGTTACGTAATTTAGGTTAAAGAAAAGTTTGAAGCAGACCAACAAATTGTTTTTATCCTTTATATTTTTTCTTATTCCTATTTGGGTTTGAGAGGGAAATTGTTCCCTCTTTTTATTTTAGTTATTAGCGACTGGATATATTAACAAATAGCGAAGGTAGATGACACCGCTAGCAAAGATTTAATTTTTAGTTAAGATTAGCGACTGCTTAAAATTATGTTCGCAATTGGTGTATTTATTGCAACCATTTTATATAACTTTCTCAAAATTATGGTCGCTAAAGGTCCATTTTTTTACAGTGAATGGGAAACAACTTAATATTGATAAACTGAATGATAGAAATAATATTTTCCTTTTAAATATGGTAAAAATCAATTCCATAAATTAACAAAGACACTAAAACACATAATGCTTTTGAAAAAAAGAACTACTAAACCATTTTGTTTGTTTTAATATTTATTTCTTATGCGGGCATCTTTTTCACAGATAAACATTAAATGCTAGTTGATAATTAACAATACAAGGAATTTATAGGATTTAGATCCTGCAAGTTGAATATGAACATGATCAACCATGTTGACAATTTCAATCATTAATTTTTAATTTATAGTTGAGATTTATTGAAAAAATTTAATTTTAAATTAAAAAAATAGATGCTTATTTTTAGGTAATATAATCTTAACCTTTGATTTTAAATTCAGTAGCTGAGATTGTGTATACATGATAGATCATGTTCATGTTTAACATGAGAGGATCAAATATCAACTGTTGTTTGTTGAGGTTTTGTCGCTTCTATTACTTTTTCGACTCTTTATTGGTTGTAAATAAAAACCAATTGAATACAAATAACTTCCACTCCTGCCATGGAACCCAACAATCTTGTAATGTCCTTCATTAGTTCCATGTAAAGAAGAAAAATATGTTCCCTTTGTATTATCACCAAATGGTCCATATGTTCGTTTGTTGCTTTGGAGTGTAAGTGAAAGAACCATAATGTACCCATCATAGACACCGTGGGTTCCATGGACTTTCATAAGATACTCATTTGACTGATTAAACATCACTTCAACCTGAAAATAGAAAGTCTTTTTTAAAGTATTTTGATACTTCAATGTTGGGATTAGTTATTAATATAAATATTCAAAATTTAAGCACATATATTTTACCACCTACAACAAGTTTTCCCATGGTATTACTTCTAACCATTTTTCTAATTTGTATATTTTATTTTATTTTTCACTTTACAAAATATTAATGAGCATTATTTTCTTTTAATATTTTATGACCTTTCAAATTCCTAATTATATCTATTTTTTTTTATAACTTTCATATCTTATATTCTTAATTTTTTTTTCACAACATATTATTTGGCATTAATTTTTTTTATATTTTAATCCTCTCATCTTTCTAATCATATTATTTTAATTTTTAAAATCAAATACTTTTATAATTTTAATCTTTTATCATTTAATAAACAAACTTTATGTTTATTGTAGTTATCAATTATTTATTTAAATTTTTTATTATATCATATTGAAAATTTTCTATTTTAAAATAATTCATATTGTTTTAATTTTTACATCATCTTCAACTTTTTGTGATTTACAAATATGAATTGATCTAATCACATATATCAATTAATATTTTGAGTATTAATTTTTTTTATATATTTTTCTTTTCAATTTGTTTTAGTTTTTAGTGAATATTTATTATTTACTTAATATTTTAATAGAAATTTTAAAAAATAAATGTCAAAAATTCAGATAAATTCAGTAAAAATAAATGTCACGTATAAATTCAGTAACTTTAATTTTAAAAATTTTTCTTTGATATAATATATTGTAAAAGTTATAATTTTTAATAAAAATAATAAAGTATCTGTTTAAAATAAATAAAGTTAAGATACATACTTCACCATCTAGGACAAATAGTACCATTTGGCAATTTTACTCCAAATTATTTTACTATTATTTGATTTTATTTTCACTCCAGAAAATATTAATGTAGCGTTAATTTTGTATCTTTTATGATTTCTAATATTTCTAATTATATTTATTTTTTTAATTTTTTAATTTTTTTCACTTTACTACATATTATTCTATCTATATAAAATTTATAAAAGTTAATGATACACATTTTTCCACGTATGGAAAATTTATTTATTTATAATATTTATGTATCCCTTTATTAAATTTAATGAAAAATTATTTTAGATAACCTGCATCATGCGGGCTCTAAATTAATTACTTCTAATCTGATGTAAATTTGTATTTTTTAGGAGATGGTTCTCAGAAAGTTTTTGGGCGGAGATTTTCGCACACCACCACTTTATATTCACATATATATAATTTTCTCTATTTTTAGTTACCCAAATAAATTACAACTCTTATAAAAAAAGTTAATTTATTTTAATGTCTACTATTTAAAATATTTTCATATTAAAAAGTTATTTTTTATTTAAATAATTTATATATTTATGATTTTTCAAGAGAAAATTATTAATTTATTAAATAATAACTATATATGTATATATTGTTTTCTGTAAATAATTTATTTCTAACAATTAAAATAAAAATAAATTCTAATTTAATTTTTTAATATAAATACAAATTTATTAAGTATTTATGCCTTTTGTGAACCTCAAAGACTAATTTTTTTTTTCATAGATGTAGTTTAATTTTTAGCAAGTAATTAATAGATTTTAAAAAATTTTGTTGATAAAAACTCCACCCGCGTTTAAAGGCAAATGCTTGATGTATGTAGTATTTGGTAGTTTTTTTTTTTTTATTTTTTTATAGACTCTAAATAATAAAAAGAAAATATTGTAAGAATGAGAAAGAAAAGATATGAACCTTTCTTCGACCTTCTCCCATAGGATCTCCATGCTCCTTTGACAGAACTAGTTTTTCTTTATCAATATACTCGATCTGGATCATGTCAATAGAATCCTTATTATAAACTATCAATAATCTCCTAATTGCAAAATGTGCTCCATCATCCCATTCATCACCTATATGACTACCCTAAGGCCCAGTAACAATCTTCGTGTAATACTCGAGGTCAGGGCTCTGTGGTAATATCATTAGGACTTTTCATTAATTAATTCATTTAGACAATTGCACACTATGAATTAAAAATATATGCTATGCAAATTCGGTAATAATTTGAGTTACCTCTTTAATTGCACAAGAGACGTGAAAATCCATGTTGCAGCCGTAACATTTATAGCCGATGAACTTCCCATATTTGCTACAAACAATGCATTTATATTGATACTGACACCAAAATGGCATGATAACAAAACTTAGTGGGTGTTCATGATTTTTATATCTCCAAATTGTCGGTACAACTTGATTTTTGATATGAGTTTGAAGCAGACAATTGTTGCAGTTTGAGGAATAGTCTTGGCAGCTTCTGCACTTGTTCTCCTCTGGAAACTCATACTCAGATGGGGTTGGGTTTGATTTTAGGTAGAATATAGGACCCTCTCCAAAAATGGCTTCAAAGTTGGTATAAAATTCTGCACACCATTTATGAAGAATGAATTCGTCGCATTCAGTGCATTGATAGGTTGGACCTGAAATGATTTCATCACAATAATTGCAACACTGGTTCAGTTTACTACTAGAGGCAGAACCCTTCTTCATCTTAGGTTCTTCAATAAAGAAAAACTCATGTGCATGCGCTTCAGTGAAAATTCCTTGAGGAATGATTTTATCCTCCTTCAAAAATCCCGTTGATGTTGATTGGTGAGTACCTTTATGACCACCACGAGCAGGCTTCTCATTATCTTTTAGCACATCCACTATCTTTTTGGTAAATTCTTCCACATTAAATGGCTTTGTAAGGTCAACACTAGAAATCCATGCGTATCCAAACTCATAAAAATCATGAATCTGATCACCTCCATCTTTACATTCAATGATGAATAATCCTGCCTTTTCAGACATTGCTAGACCTAACAGCTCGTGGTTTTGGGAGTGTGAAGTATTGATGATAACATGAAGTTTGAGGTGGAGTTGGGTTTTGGTGATATTAGTGAGGATTTTGGAAGACGACTCACCCAAAGACATGATGTTAGATTCAGAATCGCTAGAATAAGAAGAAGTAGGTGAAAGAAAGTTTTGAAGGTGTACAATGATATCCTCTTCATCAATTAGAGGATAGTGAAGAAACTCTGCTAATTTAGTAGCTATTTCATGCTTTCTTTTATGGGAAGGACCCTTCACTGCTATGAGTACTGGATTTTGTTGCTTTGCAGACTCCATTTTCTCTCTTTTAGATGAAAACTTGGCAGGTGAAACAAAACTTTCTAATCACAAAGAGAAGAACAAATGTTTTCAAGATTGCAGCAAATTATATATTCTTACTCTTTTTCTTTTTTTCCTTTTTGTTGCATTCAAGCAAGGAATAGCTTCACTTTTTTTTTTTTGAATGGGGTTGCATTCTTAGCTTGCCCCCATTGCGACTACAAATATCTATGGTAATTTTCTATTTTATTTTTTTACTTTCAAGTTGTAGAAGTCACTGATTTTTTTTTTCAAATATTAATTATTTTTTAAATTAAAATACTATTAAAATCAAATAAATAAAAAAATAATTTAACATTAGCATACAATAAAATTTTATGCATTTTTTAAATTAAAAATTGGAAAAAATTAAAAGTTGAAAAGAAATTATCTAGGAAATAAATTCTTTGAAATTAAAATTTAGAAACATAAGGAGAAACTTTTTTTATTGGAAAAATAAGGAGACGTGACTTTATAAATAAGAGAGAAAAATTTAAAAATAAATATTCATATTATAACCAAATATTAATTCAGCATATTTTATTCAAATTAACAACCTGAGTTAATGAAATCATGTTGAAAAAATTATTTTCTATTAAAACTGTATTTTCATTTTGTTTATGTTTTTTATTACCATAAAAAATAAAATAATTATTTTTCCAAAAAATAATATGATAAAAATGGATTTTAAGAGTTGAATAGATAGGAATCCAATTTCCTTCACCTTATCATTCATCCTAGCTAGATACTTTTATCAAAATTTACCTTTTTTTTTAATGTAAGATTGCTTGTCAGGTGAAACAAAACATTCTAATCACTAAGAGAAGAACAATTTTTTTTTTAAGATTGTAGTAAAGTATATATTCTTACTCTTTTTTTTTCTTTTCCTTTTTTTCATCATCAAGCAAGGTATATTAATTTTTTTTTTAATTTTTATGTTGTAAAAATCACGGTTATTTTTTTCATATATTAATTATTCTTAAATTAAAATACTACTAAAATCAAATAAATTAAAAATAATTCAATATTAGAATATAATAAAATTTTATGAATTTTTTTAAACTCAACAAAAAGGGAAAAATTAAAAGTTGGAAAGAAATTATATAGCAAATAATTTCTTGAAAAAATTGAAAAATAAGGAGGTGTAACTTTAAAAATTGAAGAGAAAAATTTTAAAATAAATATTTAAGTTATAATAAAATATTATTTAAGAATATTTTATTTGAATTAAGAAATAGAGTTAACGAAAATCATAGTGAAAAGTCATTTTCTATTAGCCCGGGAGTCTTTTTGAGATATAGTTAATCTGACCGGCGAAGACATATTGCCTATATTAATCCTCATGTGCAGCAAGTAAAAATCTAATAATCTGCCGACAGAGCACAGATCAGGTACATATAACCCAAATTATTAATTGACTAAAATAACTAATGTTCATGTAGAGTTATGCAATAATTCAAATTATTATTATTATTATTATTATTAAATCAAGAACTATACTGTCTTTATTCAAATAAAGTTAAAATTAATTCTGCAATTCCATTGGTGTTTTCTTTTGTTCCTTGTGTTTCTCTTGTTAATAAATAATTCTGTGGGCATATAGCTCTATGTCTATGGTTTTTTTGCAAATGGTGATAGCTCTTATAATAGTTTTTGTGAGGGATATCTTGGAGATGGATCAAACTAAGGAAAGAAGACTCAACGAAGCAGCTCACATTTCCAGCCTCCATTCCCAATATGCATCTTCTTTGCTTTCCAACACTAATGGCTTCTTCAAGACCATTGTTGGTTTATTGAGTTTCCAAAAACTCATTCCTGAGCATCTTACGTCATTACAGCCATGGCTTATGTTGCTGCCGGTGACTCTATTGCCGTTCCTCCCTCTCCATATTAGGTGATTTTTAGGTATTGAGCTTGTAATGGCATATGGACTTGTATTGGTGTGGGCTTTTATTTTTCCTTACTTATTGGGCTCAATGTAATACCCTTTTAATTTAGTATTGTTAAAAAAAAAAAAAAAAAACATATACCATGGAATCACACAAAATCAAAATGTAAACTATGTACAAGGGAAGGGAGATCAAATGTGTAAAAAATAAACACTGATGGAGCTTCATAACAAAGGTTAATATAAAAAAAATCAAAATCAGTTGCACTAGTAATCACAACACACAATCTCAATTATATACGATTGCTTCTTCGGAACAATTTGAGAAATTTTTAGATATGAACTTAAATTACTCTCAACAGTGGCAGATTCCATAATTTTAGAGGATTTTGGGGGATGTTGATGATCAGTAGTAGCAGTCTTTGAGGGTTTCAAAAGATCTGATTCGGGTTTGAACGATTCTATATTGGAATTCGGGTTTGGGTCAGGGTTTTTCGATATAGGATCTAAGATTAGAGTTGTGGACGGAGAGTCAAACCGAGTTGAGGGAAGATCGGTGAGTTTGAGCGATTCAGGGTTTATCTATTCATCTTCAGCGATGTCATCTTCATCCATTTCGAAACCTTCAAAGTGGGAATTAGAGGCGATGAAAGAAGGAGAGAGGATGAGAAGGAAGAGGGAGAGGCAGAGGATGACGGAAACAAATTTAGGTCGGGCCATTTCGAAGGATTTAGATAGGCAAAAATCGACTGATGGACTTAGAGAGGAGAGGAAGACACTGGCGGTGTCATTGTTTTCTACGGAAGAAAGCAAGCAAAATGGTCTCATGTTATAATTTGGAGAGGACAGGATGAAGTTATGAACTGGCTACTGTTAGGTACCACCATTAGTGTATTAGGGGTATTTTTGGAGAAAAAAGTTAAAATTTTTAATTTTTTTTATCGAATTGGGAATTTTTAAAATTTTAATTTCAATTTAGTCCAATTTATTTAGTTATTTATATATACAAATTTGATCAAATTTGCTTATAATTCAAATTTATATAAATCCTCTAAAAATATTGTACCCAAACTTGAAATTTTTTTTGAATGGGATGACAAGGCCTCCCATCCACTGGGCAAAGCATTTATATAGAGGGGAAGATCAAATTCCCCACCCCCTCCTCTCTCAGGTAAAAAAAAATTGAATTTTTTAAAAATTAATAAAACCTTTATTTTTTTTATAATAATAAACTCTTTCATTAATAAAGAGTAAGCATACAATAGACATTGAAAACCATTATTACACATAACTTTCATAACCTAAATCGGAAAATCATGGTCTGTGCTAGAAAATGAAAATTCTCATGAATTTGGAACTCATAATAAACCTTAAACACAAAATCTACAAGCTATATAACCATAAACATGCTTTAAAATTAAAAATTTTTAAAACATAAAGAAGTCTCCATATCATATTATAATAAAATATGTTCATACAAATATTCAGATACACAGCTACTAGTAATATCAACACAACTTACTACCACAAGTAAATATTACTACTGCAACGTTTAATAAGTACAAGGAGTGAAAGTCAAAAATTTACATAAATCAATCGGTGAGGAAAGGGTTCGGCGAGAAGAACTACTATGAGAGGCTTGATGAAAAGAATCTTGAAAAATAATTGAGGGGGTCAAACCTTACTGAGTAAATCATTATTATATATATGCATGCAGCATAAGGACACAGACATTCAAACATCAATATAATAATATTTATATATTTACATTTATTTATTTTATATATGCATTTCATACAGATGCTCGAAATCACATTTTACGATAAATAAATAAATGCAGAAAAATTTTGGGTGGAGGATCAGAGCAAAACCTTAAAATTTTTCATACCCTCTATTATTGAACCTCATTAGCTAACAAGCTCACTTAAATCCAAAAATATTTCCTTCTTAAATTTGATAGTGGATTGGCCCCGAGATATTAAGTTAACTGAGTTCTTATAGTTGCATTGCCGGCATGACTGGCCTCGAAACATTGAGTCAATCGAGCTCTCACAGTCACACCACTCTCTATTCACAATCTTAATAATTAAATCTTTATCATAACTCAAATTAATCAATATATCATAACTTAGCATCTATCATACTATTGTGCAATAGTCTTAGTATGACCCACTAGGTAACACATTCTACGACTATCCTCCAAAATATCATTTCATAAATAAAATAATGAAATTCATATTAAAATATGGCAGCATCCATTAATAACAATTAATATTCACATTTATATATAAAAACATATATATTTGCAATAACAATAATAAATAACATTTAATGCAATATAGTATAATAAAAATTCATATTTACTCGAAATATGGATACCAACAATATTTTCTACATGCAATACAATACATACATATAATAATAACTCATAGGTAGAATATGCTACTTGGTACTGACTCAACTGGCCCTGTCCCGAAGGCCTAGCTCTTGGTGTGGCTATAGGAAAAAAATTATAATAAAATAATTAGGATAAAAATTATAATCTTATATATTTTAGATTTCTAGAGAAAACTTGATCTTAAACTCGACTTTAAAAACTCAAAACTTAGCACCAACCTGATCTCACGTTTTATGAGAAATCTATTAAAATTTTGACAAAGTTAATCCTACACAAAAACACACTTCAAAATATTCCAAAACTCAACATCTCAAGTTGGGCCTTCATACTCAACTGAGAACCAACATCACAATATATATATATATATATATATATATATACATAATAATAATAATAATAATAATAATATAATTTTCTCAAATCACCAAAATATATCATAAAAATATTAAAGAAATTATTTTCCAAATAAATAATAAAATTCTAGTTTATAAATAATATTTTGCTAATAAAATCCATTAATGGAATAAAATTCCATTTTACAATTAAATTAGCATAAATTGTAAATAATGATCAAAATCACTCAATTATATCATAAAAATAATAAAATGCTCATTTAAGCTTGGAAAATAATAAATAAACTTATTTTTCATATATTTTCTCAAAATTACTATTGATTAATTAAAATTGGAAAATAATTATAAAAATTATTTTTCATACTTTTATTAATCAAAATAGTCTAAAACAAACTAATTAGCAACAATTTTAATTAAAATTCAAAAATTTATTAATTTCCAACAATTTCTTAAAAATACATATTTATACATAACCTTTAAAAGTTCATATTTCAAATTCTACAAAGAATCTCACAAAACTTTCTTCACAAATTTTACTCTACATAATTAATAGAATTTATTAAAAATATAATATTTTCCCGACCCTGGAATAGTAGTATGAACAGTAACTGAGCCTGAAAAATTCAAAAAAAATCATTGAAAATAAATAAAAATCACCATTAGCAATATCACAACCTCAATTACATTTAATCTCAAAGAAACTATATCTAATTAATTCGAATTCAAACTCAATTTAACAAAATTAACTAAAAATGACCCAAAATCAATTACTCAAAATCGAAGTTGTTACCAGTTAGGATCAACAAAATTGATTGAGGGGAAATAATGCTCAGGAGGCAGACTTTCAAAAAAAACTGACGGCATCGTCTGAGGTGGTCGAAAACGTCGCTAGTGATCTCCAAAGCAAATTGGCACTGAAGAGGAAAGAAGAGGAAGGAAAGGAGGAGGTGTCTTTAGAGGTTGGAGGTGTCAGGTAGCTTGCCGATGTTGACGGGTGGTGGTTCGATGCGGTGGCGATGGTAGTGGCAGGTGGTGAGGTTGTCGGGTGGGAGGAAGAAGGAAGGAGAAGAGGAAGGAAAAGGAAAAGAAAAAGAAAGGGAGAGGGAAGGAAAAGAAAAAGAATGGGAGAGGGAAGGAAAAGAAAAAGAATGGGAGGGGGAAGGAAAAAGAAAAAAAATCATTTTTAACTATTTTTTTAAATAATTGTACAAAGTACAAAAGGTACATATAAAATATTTTAATAATTTAAAAATACAAAATATTAAATCTCACCCAAATACTTATACCACACATACATAAATAATTATCAAAATGTATTAAAATATTCCTTTCAAAACTAATTAAATAAAATAATTATTAAAACTTAATAATTCCTCTTTTAAATTAATAAATAAAAAATACGAGTCCTAACAATCTTCCTCCTTTACAAAAATTCATCCTCGAATTTCAACAACTGAAGGGTTTCACTAGTCAAAAAGATAGGTATATACCACCCACATCTCTGCCTCAGTCTTCCACATGTGCTATTTCACATTTTTACTCCTCTATAAGACTTTGACCATCGGAATCTACTTAGAATGCAACTGTCAAACTTGATAGTGAATAATGGCAACTAGTTCTTCTTTGTACATCATATCTTCATTTACTTCTACATTATAGGGTTGTAAAACGTGCGATGGATCCAAAATATACTTACTAAGCATCAAAACATAGAACACTAGATGCACCTGAGACAAATTCGGAGGTATAGCTAGCTAATATGAAATCATACTAACTCTCTCCAAAATCCAAAAGGTCTTATGTATCTCAGTGCCAACTTTCCCTTCTTGCCAAATCTCATAACACCCTTCATTGGTGACACTTTTAAGAATATATAGTCTCAAACTTGAAATTCCACATCCTTGTGCTTCGGGTCTATATAACTCTTTTGTTTGCTAGCTGCTATTTCCAATCTCCTTCTAATCAAAGTGACCTTCTAGGATGCATCTTGGATAATTTTTGATCTAGTTATCTCTCTTTCTCTAACTTTATTGCAACATAGAGAAAGATCTACACTTCCTTCCATACAAAACTTCATATGGTGCCATCTCAATACTGCTATGGTAGCTGTTATTATAAGCAAACTCTATTAATGGCAGATGATCATCCCAACTGCCTCCAAGATCCATTACACACATTCTCAACATATCTTCAAGTGTTTGGATCATTCTCTCAGACTGACCATTTGTCTGAGGATGAAAAGTAGTACTGAAATCAAGCCTAGTACCTATCGCTTCTTATAACTTCTACTAAAATTGAGAGGTAAACACCAAAACTCTATCAGGCACCCCATAAAGACATATAATATTCTTGATGTACAACTTAGGAAACTTGGCCACTGAAAAAGTAGCTTTAATTGGCAGAAAGTGAGCTAACTTGGTTATGTATCCACTATCGCCCAGATGGAATCGTATCCATCCTTTGAAGGAGGTAACCCTATTAAAAAATCCATAGTGACTCTCTCCCATTTCCACTTAGGAATCGAAAGAGATTGAAGCTTCCCAGAAGGCTTATGATGCTCTGCTTTAACTTGTTGATTGGTCAAGCACTTAGAAATAAATTCAGTTACATCTTTCTTCATTCCATCCCACCAATAGAGATCTTTAATATTGTGGTACATCTTAATGGAACCAGGATGTACATTGTATGCTGCAAAATAAGCTTCTTCCAATATCTCTTTTTTCAAATTATCCACATTAGGAACACACAATCTCTTACTGATCCATAACACACCTTTATCATCGAGATTAAAATCAATGAACTTCCCTTTATGAACTTTCTCTATAAGCTCAACCAAATTAGGATCTCAGCTTTGAGCTACTTTGATCATATCGATCAATATTGATCTAACTTTGAATTGAGCTAACAATCCTCCTAGCTTGGATATCTTTATCATCAACCCTTGATCTACCAACTTGTGCATCTCTTGGATCAACGGTCTCCTCTCCACACTAATGTGAGCAAGATTACCTGAGGACTTCTTATTCAAGGCATCTACTACCACATTAGCCTTGCCTGGATGGTAGGTATAAGATATCACAGTCATAATCCTTCAAAAGTTCTATCCATTTTTTTATTTAAGATTCAAATATCTCTGTTCAAAGATATACTTCAGACTCTTGTGGTCAGTGTAGATTTCGCATGTTACCTCGTACAACTAATGCCTCCAAATCTTAAGAGCAAAGATTACAGCGGCCATCTGTAGGTCATGAGTAGGATAGCTTTACTCATGCTTCTTTAACTGCATAGGAGCATAAGCCACTACCCTTCCATTCTGCATCAACACACAACCTAGGCCAACTTTGGAAGCATCACAGTACATAGTGAACTTATCTACTCCATTGGGCAAAGTCAACATTGGAGTTGTAGTCAACTTCTCCTTTAACAGTTGGAAGCTATTCTCACATCCATCTAACCATATGAACTTCACATTCTTCTGAGTCAGGCGGGTCATAGGTGTTGCAATCCTTGAAAATTCCTAGACAAACCTCCTATAATACCCT
Source organism: Mallotus nudiflorus (assembly GCA_947683625.1). Taxonomy (NCBI): domain Eukaryota; kingdom Viridiplantae; phylum Streptophyta; class Magnoliopsida; order Malpighiales; family Euphorbiaceae; genus Mallotus; species Mallotus nudiflorus. The sequence continues at coordinate 228,016 of CANTUR010000189.1, read as the reverse complement.
ATCGATCCTAAGAAACTCTAAATCTCAATGACTGTTGTCAGTTTAGGCCACTCAACACTACTTTAATTTTCTCAACCTTGCCATTCTTAGACACTACATGCCTAAGGAATGCTACACTTTCCAACTAAAAATCACACTTTGAGAACTTAGCATAAAGCTCTTATTCTCTCAATGTCTACAACACTGTTCTCAAGTGATATACATGTTCTTCCATACTCTTCGAATACACCAGTATATCATTAAAGAAAATAATCATAAACTAATCCAAGAATGGTCTGAACACCCTATTCATCTTATCTATAAAGGTTGTTAGTGCATTGGTTAATCTGAAGGACATCACTATAAACTCATAGTGGCCATATCTAGTATGGAATGTCATTTTAGAAACATCGGCTTCATTAATCTATAACTGATAATAGCCCGACCTCAAGTCGATTTTAGAAAGAACTCTACACCCTAAAGCTGATTGAACAAATCATCTATCCTCGGAAGAGGATACTTGTTCTTAACAATCACCTTGTTTAATTCTCTATAATCAATGCATAGTCTTAGAGTACCATCTTTCTTTTTCATAAACAGGATTAGTGCACCCCAAGAAGAAGTATTGGGTTTTATAAAACCCTAGTCCATTAACTATTGTAACTACTCCTTTAAATTTTTCAACTCTACAGGAGCCATCTTATAAGGCGGTATAGAGATAGAAGCTATGCCTAGAACCACATCAATGCAAAATTCAATCTCCCTAGTAAATCCAGTCATTCATAAACTCATATTCTACAGGACCATTTGAGATGGATTTCAGTTCTGCTATAGTATCCCTAACCAATGTTAGGTATTCCTAACACCATTTTCTTAGCATTTTCCCTACCATAATAGCATAAATAAGATTCTAAGGTGCAGAACTCTTATCACCCACAAAATTGAATTCCTCTTCACTTGGAATTCTAAAAATCACCTCCTTGCTATAATAATCCACAACAACATGATGTTGAGACAACTAATCCATACTTAGGATTACATCAAAGTCCATTACATCTAACAACACTAACTTTACAGATAGCTCTCTGCCTTCTACCAACATAAGAAACCCATAAAGAATCACGTCAGTGTCTAATAAATCACTTAAAGGCATGGCAATTGAAAAAGAAATTACCATCCTCACAAATTGCCAACTCAATTTTGAAGCAAAAATAGGGGACATAAAAGAATGGGTAGCACCTAAATCAATCAAAACTCTAGCATCATAATAACATACCGGGAGTGTACTTGCTACCACTACATTGGATGCTTGAGCATCCTACTGCATGAGAGTGAAGACTCTAGCCTAGCCTCCTCCTCCCTTCTAGTTGGTAAAAGCCTGTCCAAATCCTCTAGCGCTACCTCTAGCCCCTCTACCTCGCTCCTACTAGGCTGCAAATTGAGAAGTGCTCAGATATTGAAATGGCAGTAATTAAAATCGAGTTAGAGCTACACTAGCTAAAGATGATTAGGGAAACTAGAATAAGGACATGATCTAGCAAAATGTCTCATCTGCCCACATAAAAAACATGCCCCCGGATCCATCTAACAAGGTCCCTAATGGACTCTCCCATATGTAAGGTAGGCAATGGCTATAGATCTTATGCTACAGTATCTAGAACTCTGCTAACTACTACTACTGGTAGCACCTGAACCAAATATGACAAGTCTATAAGTCCCACTATGGCCATGTCTATTGCTCCTATGGACTTTATATGAGGTCTTTGGCCCTATTGAATAGAAATGACAAATATGGAGTATCCTGATATCCTCATACTTTAGTACCACCCATCTAATAGAAATCAAGCATAACTCCTTGCTTGATAAGCCTAAGCTTAATCTCCTTAGCTAGCTTAGTCACTAACTTGAGAGTTAAGCCTGCAGTAGGCATCCCAGTAAATGTAGAACCCAATGCAGTAACATATATGGTGATGGTGAAATACTAGTCCCTCATAATGTGTTTGGCATATCTAGACAATTGAAGAAACTCTATAGTATACTCCTCTACTGACTTGTCACCTTTGGAAAATTGTCAATTAGAGTCTGTAATTCATCCGCATCAGCTCTAGGCAAAATTTTCTCATGAACTACTCTCTAAACTGAGCCCACATCAGTGTAGTCATACATGAACAAACCAGTCCAATATTGGCCCCTAACTGATAACTCAACAATTAAAATTCTCTAATACTTAGTGTATGCAGTCCAAATCCTTAACTTAATCACGTGAAGAAAATCAAGTAGATCTAAAGTCCTATCAAAGGAAATCCTGCCAACTCAGGTGTAAAATAAAACTGCCTCCAGGTCTGACATACGCTGAACTCTCTGTTGATATAAAGGCTGCACAGGCTGTATAGCCTAGGGTATAGCTACTGCACCCTCCTGAACTCTTGGTGCAAAAATGACTTCCTTTAAATCCTGGCCTACATGTTCTTTATCCTACAACTCTTTTTATCTATAGTGACTTGTCGTTCCTCTAGGTCTACTTCTACCTCTACCCTTACGCCTAACGGATGGCTCGAGGGGTAGAATCTCATCTTGGTAGGACTCCTCGTCTTTGGCCTCAACCTTTGGTGGAGCGACTTGTGCTCTCTTCCTCATTCTGAAAATAACATAAACAAACACAATTCAGAAAAAAAATAGAAGTCCTAATGGTTATATGGAATTCTAAAACAAGGAAGACTTTTAAAGACATAATCAAACCTAATTATTACAGTGGTTTCAAAGAAAATTCAAACTTTAGTAACCTAGGTCCAACCATACAAAACCTAGGCTCTAATACTAACTTTGTCATAACCCAAACCTGAGAATCATGATTGGCACTAGGGAATGGAAATTCTCACGAATCCAAAAGCCATAGCAAGCCTTAAACACAAAATCCACAAGCTATATAATGATAAACATGCCTCAGAATTAAAATGTTTTAGAATATAAAGAAGTCTTCATATCATATCCTAATAAAATATGTTCATACAAATATTCAAATACACAGCTACTTGCAACATCAACATAAGTTACTACCATAAGTAACTACTACTACTACAGTGTCTAATAAATACAAGGAGTGGAAGTTCAAAGTTTGCATAAATTAGTTAGTGAGGAAAGGGTCTAGCGAAGAGAACTACTATGAGAGGTCTGATGAAAAGGATCCTGAAAAATAATTGAGGACGTCATACCTCATTGAGTGAATCATTATTATATATATATGCATGCAACATAAGGACACAGACATTTAAGCATCAGTATAATAATATTTATTTATTTTATACATGCATTTCATACAGATGCTTGAAATCATATTTTACAACAAACACATAAATGCAGAAAGATTTTGGGTGGAGGATTGTAGCAGAACCCTAAAATTTTCCACAACCTCAATCACTGATCTTTGCTAGCCAATAAGCTTACTTAAATCCAACAATATTTCCCTTCTCAAATTTGACAGTGGATTGACTTTGAGACATTGAGTCAATCGAGCTCCCACAGTCTCACTGCTGGTATGACTAGCCCTAAAACACTAAGTCAACCGAGTTCCCATAGCCACACCATTCTCATTTCATAATCTTAATAATTAAATATTTATCATTACTTAAATTAATTAATATATCATAATCTAGCATCTAGTGTACTGCTGCACAACAATCCTAGTGTGGCCTACTAGGTGGCACATTTTATGAACTATCCTCCAAAACATCATTTCATAAATAAAATAATGAAATTCATTAAAATATGGTAGCATCCATTAATAACAATTAATATTCACATTTATATATGAATACATATATATTTGCAATAATAATAATAAATAACATTTAATGCAATATAGCATAATAAAAATTTATATTTATTTGAAATATGGATGCTAAATATATTTTCTACATGCAACGCATACATATAATAATAACTCACAAGTGAAATGTGCTCCTCGATACTGACTCGACTGGCCCTATCCCAAAGGCCTAGCTTTCGGTACGGCTATAGGTAATAATAAAATAATTAGGACAAAAATTTTAATCTTATATATTCTAGATTTCTAGAGAAAACTCGATCTAAAACTCGACTCTAAAAATTCAAACTTAGCATTGAACCGATGTCACATTTTATGAGAAATCTACTGAAAACTCGGCAGAGTCTCCTTTGTAAAATGAATATCTCTCTGCTAAAAGTAGATCTAATCCTGCACAAAAATAGACTTCAAAATATTTCAAAACTCAACATCTCGAGTTGGATTCCTGAACTACATTCGCACCCAACCAAGAACCGACATCACAATATATATAAAAAATAATATAATATTCTCAAATCACCAAAATATATCATAAAAATATTAATGAAATTATTTTCCAAATAAATAATAAAATTCTAATTTATAAATAATACTTTGCTAATAAAATCCATTATTGGAATAAAATTCCATTTTACAATTAAATTAGCATAAATTGTAAATAATGATCAAAATCACTCAATTATATCATAAAAATAATAAAATGCTCATTTAAGCTTGGAAAATAATAAACAAACTTATTTTTCATATATTTTCCCAAAATTACTACTTATTTAATTAAAATTGGAAAATAATTATAAAAATTATTTTTCATACTTTTATTAATCAAAATAGTCTAAAATAGAATAATTAATAACAATTTTAATTAAAATTAAATAATTTATTAATTTCCAACAATTTCTCAAAAATACTTATTTATACATAACCTTTAAAAATTCATATTTCAAATTCTACAAAGAATCTCACAAAAATTTCTTCGCAAAGTCTACTCTATATAATTAATAAAATTTATTAACAATATAATATTTTCCTGAGCTTAGAACAGTAACATAAACAGTATCCGAGCCTAGAAAATTCAAAAAAAATCATAAAAATAAATAACAATCACCATTAACTAGATCACAAACCTCAATTACATTTAATCTCAAAGCAACTATATCTAATTAATTCAAATTCAAACTCAATTTAACAAAATTAACTAAAAATAACCCAAAATCAAAATTTTTACCAGCTCAAATCAACAAAATTGATTGAGGGGAAACAATGCCTAGGAGGAGGATGTTCAAAAGAGACCGGTAACATAGTCTGAGGTGGCTAGAAACCTCATCGACAATCTCCAAAGCAGACCGATACTGAAGAGGAAAGAAGAGGAAGGAGAGGGGGAGGTGTTGTCGGTGGCTGGTAGTATCAGGTGGCTCGACGATGTTGGTATATGGCAGTCAAATGCAATGGCAGGTGGTGAGGCTGTCGGGTGGGAGGGAGAAGGAAGGAGAAGAGGAAGGAGAAGAAAAAGAAGGGGAGGGGAAGGAAAAAGAGAAAAACTCATTTTTAACTAATGTTTTTTAAAATAATTGTACAAAGTACAAAAGGTACATATAAAATATTTTAATAATTTAAAAATAAAAAATATTAAATCTCACCCAAATACTTATACCCACACATACATAAATAATTATCAAAATGCATTAAAATATTTCATTCAACACTAATTAAATAAAATAATAATTAAAACTCAATAATTCCCCTTTTAAATTAATAAATAAAAAACACAGGTCATAACAATAACTCAGCCTTAAGGAAGATAGATCATTCTTATAAAAGTAAGATTTCTCTTAAAAATCACAAGAACATGTTAATTGAGCTATTGCATATTGTGTCCCATTCCAATCGCTCCACTCAGTGGTATGCAACCACAAATCGACTTTTTATTGTCTTTAATTGAGCCCGTCTGGTTGACAGTCAAATTCAAATTCTCTTTTACTCTCTTACTGAGAAAGCCATTTATTCTAAGAACAAAAATAAAAAAACCAAACAAACATGCCAAACACACCCAAAGATAACAGACATAAAAATAAAAACTCAATAGAAAATAAAAAACAACAAAAATAAAAGAAAAAAAATATAGGGGCACATCCCAACGAAGACAGAAGACAAACATACACCAGCAGGTAGATGACTATGATCGAAAAAGTGGTGGCTTGAAGCACACACCACCCAGTAGTAGATCTCCTACAACGAAGATCCCTACAACCCCTAAGCAACTGACCTCTGTAGTACCACATCAAAGTACAAAAAAATACAAAATAGATCTAGATCTAAAGGAACAAGAAAAGAAGAAAAAAATAAGATTTGACAATCACCACCCCAAGAGCTAGATCTAGATCTTTGTTTTTGTTTTTAAGAGAAAAAAATTTTTTAGAGAGAGAAAGTTATATACAAGGGAGAGCATTTGCTTAATTTGAAGTGAAGTTACTCCACTAAATCCTTTATTAATAATCATCAAACTCTCATCAAGAAGAAGAGGAGGTTAAGAAAATACAAAGAAATAAGTATAGAAAAGGGCTGCTCTAGCAAGAGCATGATCATACCCATTGGCTTATCGTCTTATATGACATGATAAACTGAGAAATCAACTCTACTGTTCATTAGAGATAAGTATTCCTAAATAAGAATACTAAACTCTGATAAATCTTCTATCTGAGCATTAAATCCATTGACCATAGACAAAGCATCCAATTCAAAACATATATTATGCAGTTCTAATGCAATACACCAAGTCATTACCATTTTCAAATTCAAACACTTAAATTCATATATCTGCATAGGACCCTCTAACCAATCCCATTTACCTTTAACAATTGAACCTAAATAATCTCGAGCAAGAATATTGATTCCCACCCGAGAACCATCCTTTGATTAAGCCATGTCAGAGTTGTATTAAACTATCCTTTTTCTGGTTTCCTCCACCTAACTTTTGGTTGTGTAACAAGAAGATCTTTCTTCTTTGTATACAATTCTTTGCGAGCTTTAAACCAATCTTCCTGAAATTCAAATGCTAGATGAACTGCTTTAGATGGAAAAATACATTCGTTTTCCTTGAATTTTTTGCTTCTTTGGCTCCAAATACACCATAGATTCATTACTAATTTAATAAGTAACTCTTTTAGAGTAAATTGAAAATAATATAGCAATTAGTCTTGACACTCATTAGATTAAATGCAATCCTAGATCGAGTATGGGTCCTGAGGTAAATGGCTTAATTTTTTGGGGGCCTTATTTTTTTAAAGCCTTATATACCTTAATTTTTTTAGGGGCCTTAGTTTTTTAGGAGTTTTATATACCCTAATTTTTTAGGAGCCTTATTTTTTTGGGAGCTTTATATACTCTAATTTTTTTTGGGGTCTTATTTTTTTAAAGGGCCTTATATATAATCTAATTTTTTTGGGGCCTTAATGTTTTTGGGGCATAAGGCAGTGGCCTCATTTACCTCAAGACAGAACCGGCCTTGATTAAATGAAAAATTAAGCCCACCATATTCCTAACATTCTTTGGAAAAAAGAACAGTCACAAAAAAGGTGCCAAAAGTGCTCCACATCAAGGCCATATAGATCAAAAGATAAAGTTGCCAAAGGAAATTGATAGTGTGAATAAAACACAATTCAATTAGTATTCACGGCTAACTATATATATATAGTCTCAAATATTGTTATTAATAGTGCGAAACCTAAAAGAACTTGCAAAAAAGAGATATAATTAATATCGCTGATCGTAACAAGAATAATATAGTCGTGACCCTACAAAATGACAAAAATACTTTTTTTTTCCTGAGTTGATAGAATCCCTATATATGGGACAAATAACTTTGCCAAATGTCCACCAAGAGTAGACACAAAAAATAATACATATATATGTAATACTATCTAGGTTTGAGTACGAGACAGAAAAAAATCGAACCGAACTAAACTTTTAAACCAAAAGACATTAAAATTTACCGAACTGAACCGAATTTTATAACTAATTTGATATGATATTGGATATTTATAAAAAAACATAATTGAGAATTGTACCGAAGCAAAAATTGAATATAGTACCAAGTATTAATTTAATAAGTAATACATAGATATTAATAGATATAATGAACTTAATTATATACTTATAATTATATGGTCAAGTTCTATACATATGTATAATAATATACGATAAAAATTAATATGTTTTGTGATTAAAATATAATAAAAAAATTGTTAACAAAATATTTTTGTTAATTTTATTATTATTAATATTATTATCATTGTTACTACTACTACTACTATTATTCAATTGACAAGTCAAAATATGACATGTTTATTATATTACAATTTGAACTTAAGATATATACATAAAAAATTAATATTGCATTAGTTTTAAATAATTCAATTAACAAATAAGAATGCGGAATGTCCATTACAACATATTTTAAACTTAAACAATGAGAAATAAGAAAATTATTATTATTATTATCAACAAGTAAAAATGTGGAAAATCCATTATTTTTCTATTTAAACTAAAAGTATTTGAATAAAAAATTAACATTGTATAATTTCAAATTTTATAATTTTTAATTAAAATACGTTGTTATTATCATATTTGATAACTTATTAATTATTTTTTTAGTAAGTAATATAATCTTATTGATATTATTTCAAATTAATGAGCTAAATAATATTACTATATATAATAACTTATTAATTATTATTGTTATTAAGTACTACAATCTTATTGATATTATTTACAATTAATGAGGTAAATAATAATATTATAATTATTATTTTGCTATATAATAATATGTAGACGTATATTATAGATAGCCAACACGACATAATTTTGCCTAAAACTATGCTGTTTTAATTAAAATAAGTAATGATCTTACAAAAATAAAAAATGGATGAGTACAATTTTGATCCCTATGATTTTGCCTTTTGGCAAAATCAATCATGTTTTTTTTTGGCTTTTAAGTACTATGTATTTCACATTTTTTTACACTTTAGTACCCTTCTAATTAATATTATTATTATTTTTTTGAGAAAACATTAATATAATTGATATCCTATATATGTATTCCTATTTAACTAAGGTTTTTATTTTCCTAAATAGGGTTTCTTGAAGAAGAAGGACACCTAAAACAAATATGAAAGGGTTCCCAATTAAGGAGACTTTTAGATAGAATGAAATACACTCTTAGTATGCATAGGACTCTCATTAAAGAGGAATCCTATTCCTTTCAGGTTCGAGCATTACTATCCCTGTAAATAGGACCTCATATCCTTCATTCTCATTCATTTTATTCTTTTACACTCCTTGGTCTCTTTATCTCTTTAAAACTTTCTCTATATTCTCTAACTTATGTATCTAAGGGTTTGTGGGGATCCTCCCCACCTCTCACTTGCCTTTCGTTGTTCACTTGTAGGGTAGCCAACTCAAGAGTTTTGGAAATAAGTTATCAAGTGGCGATGTCTGTGGGAATTCTTGAGTTAAAAGCCATTTAAGTGTCTACCAACTAAGACCTTAGCATTATGACTTCTAGTCCACCACTAATCTCAACTCCCGATACACACATCAATCCATTTGCTCCTATTCCTCCAATTAACCTGTCAACATCTATTCAGACAATAATCCTGTCTGCCCTTTTCAACATGTTGGGCCCTTATCTCAGGCTCAAACTAGTACATAAATTCCACCTAGTAATACTCAGGGGTAGCTAGCTCTTAGAACTGACCTCTATTATGATACTTCCCTTCAACATCATAACATATCCATACCTTATGTACCTTTTCTAAGCCTATCAGAAACTCCTGCCATAAACACACCTAACCTAAACACAATCACCAAGATACTCAATTTATCCCCATTGAGCAAAGAAGCGATGATTCAAAATAATCAAACCCAGATGACCCTAATCCAACAATAATTGAATGCCTTAATTCAAAGCAGTAATCTTGGAGCAACCCACACAGGAAATAATATAACGCTACCAGCAACAACTCTAGAGGTATCTATAGGAAATAGAGAAGAGCATAAAACTCTAGAAAGAGAGTCCAGTACAATAATCCTAGCCCTAGATGATTCAAAGATAGTTTAAAAAGTTAAAGAAGTCATGCATAAAGTTCATACTGGGCCAAGGAAAGAAGATGAATGTGTCATGGAAGGAAAGACACCCTTTGTGAGTAGAATAATATGAATAGAGATTCCAACCAAATTTAGAATACCTCAGTTAGATCAGTTTAATGGAATTAGAGATCTAATCAACCACATATCCTCATTTAGAACTAGGATGTTACTCCAGAATATGAATGATGAAATCATGTGTAGAATCTTTCTGAGTACACTCACCAAGAATGCTCAAAATTAGTTCCACCGACTTCTTGAGAATTCTATCTCCTCCTTTGAAGAGTTAGCCAAGAAATTATGGACTCAGTTAGTCACCAACGTCCCTCAAGCCAAAAATATCAATGATCTTTGGATGCGTCAATAGGAGGTCATTGAGTTGCTGAGAAGCTATTTAGATTGATTCAATAAGGTAGCCATGCAAATCAAGAATTTAGTCGATGAGGTAGCCATAGAGGCTTTGAAGAATGGGACCCGATTGGGGAAGCTCAAGGATGAGATAATGACAAAGGAACCTAACACCTTTGCTGAGGTAATAACAATGGTAATAAAGATGATAAAGATGGACAAAGATGGAAGGATGCGCCAGGACGACAAGAGAGCACCTGCTAGGAAAGATGAAAGGTCAGGATCCAGAAGGCCAAGCTTCCAGAGATCAAACTTCAAACATTCAGTGGAAGGATTTGAAAAGGAGGCCAAGAAATATATGTTACTAAATACTTTCAGATTTGAAATCCTAATGTGGGTCAAATATAATGGCTTGGGAATAACTCCAGCTAGAAGACTGAATCCGAAAAGGAGAGCCATGCAGCATAAAAGGTACTACTATCAATATCACTAGGATTATGGGCATGAAACTGATGTATGTCCTGAATTAAAGATTGCATACAAAGATTAATACATAATGGAAAACTCAGGAACTTCATTAACACAACCAAAAGGAATAGAGGTCCAAATGATCAAGATAGGGATAAGCCAAAGAAAGCTTGAAATGAACTAGCCATCATTATTAACATGTTTGTCAAAGGAAAAGCCACAGAGAAGAGGCCTAAAAGATCCTGTAGAGAAGAAGGGCCCACCTGTGAAAAGACGCAAACTATCATGTTTGGTTTAGAATATGGGAAACATGTTCAACACCCTCATAATGATGCACTCATGATAAGTGCTTTCATTAATAAATCCTAGTGACAATATTACTGATCAATGATGGAAGTGCTATTAATGCACTCTCTTAGAATGACTACAAATTAATAGGAGGCTCTGTTACTGATTTAAAAGCTATTCAATATCTCATCATAAACTTTTATGAAGGAACCACCCAACCAATGGGACTGATAGAGTTGAGTCCAGAGTTTGGCAATCGAGACACTAGAGAAGTGAAAGATGTCAAAATTCAGTTCAATATAGTAGATCTCCCTCTTACATACAATGGCATCATAGGCCAGCCAATACTTTATGAGATTAATGTAGTCACAATTATCCAGTGATTGATTATGAAGATTCCTGTTAAAGGTTGGGTTGTAACAATTCATAGAGATTAACACATGGCCAAGTAATCCTACCAAATGGTAGTTAAACCCTAGATGGAGGCATTCCCTCTAAAATCCTAGGAAATGGAGAAGGAGCCAACCCTCAGCTAGTTGACCATGTTTAGACCTTACAAATCACCGAAGGAAAGATAGTAAGGATCAGTAAAGAGCTCAATAGTGAAGTTAAACATGGAATAAACAAGGTCCTCATTAAACACTTAGGCAGCTTTACTTCTCAAGCATTTGAGATTACTAGAGTATACCCTCTAATTGTTTAGTATAGTTTGAATATCAAGCTAGGAGTAAAGCCAGTTGTTTAGAAAAAGAGGACCTTTGTATATGAAAGATAGAAGGTAATTATTGAAGAAACAAAGAAGCTACTGGAAGCCGAATTCATTAAAGAAGTAACACACCCAGAGTGGGTAGCCAATGTTGTGCTAGTAAAAAGTCCAATGGCAAATATAGGATATGTATGGATTATATCAACCTTAATAGAGCATGCCTTAAAGATAGCTATCTGTTGCCAATGATAAATCAATTGATAGACTCCACTTTAGGTCACTATTTATATAGCTGTGTGGATGTTGCACAAGGGTACCATCAGATAATAATAAAGAAAAAAGATCAGGAAAAGATGTCATTCATCAACCATTAAGGTCATTATTACTATAAAGTTATGCCTTTTAGGCTGAAGAATGCTAGAGCAACATATCAAAGGCTGATGAATCAATGTTTCATAATTAAATTAGAAAGAATGTGGAGGTATATTTGGATGACATCATCATCAAGAGCCAACATGTAAAGCTACATTCTAATGACCTCAACTAAATCCTTCAAATATTGAACCAATACTAGATCAAGCTAAATCAGAGAAGTGCATTTTTAGAGTAAAGGTAGGCAAATTCCTAGGATTCATGATATCCCACAAGGGAATTAAAGCTAATCTAGAGAAGATGAAGGCCATTCTTAAGATGAAAGCCTCGACATTAATCAATGAGTTGCAGAGACTAAATGGAAGAATAATAACCTTAGTGGATTTCATCTTTTGCTCAGCCAAGTGATGTCTACCATTATTTTGAGCCTTAAAAAATTCCAAGAAGTTTGTATGGAATGAAGAATGTCAAGCAGCTTTTGAAGATATCAAAAAGTTCTTGTCCTTACCACCTCTACTTAGCTGGCCAATTCCTAAAGAAACATTGGACTTTTACCTCTTTATTAGTCAAGAGTCAATTACCTCGGTACTAGTAAAAGAAGAAGGAAGTCAATAAAATCCAGTATACTACATCAGCAAAATAGTTAGAGGTTCAAAAATTTGGTATCCCAAACTGGATAAGTTAGCTATGGTCGTCGTCCATATATCTCGGAAACTCTAGCACTATTTTCAGGCCCATTCAATCATTGTATAATTCAGGTTCCCTCTAAGGAAAATCTTAAAAAGACTTGAAACATCTAGTAGACTAGTTCAATGATCAATATTTCTCAATGAATTCAACATTAGCTGTGAACCTCTGTAGCAAATAAAAGCTTAGACCCTGACATACTTCATTCAAGAGATGATAGCAGAAGATCGTGCTCCTTCCAAGTATCTAGAATGGAAGATATATATATATAGAGCCTCGTCCATTCAAGGATCCAGTGCTAGTATTATTCTTAAAGGGCCACATAAAGTCACTATCAAATATGCAGTTCAAATAAAGTACGATGCCACTAATAATGCAATTAAGTATGAAGCACTCATCATAGAATTAAAGTTAGCTACCGAGGTTAAAGCTTATCATCTTAAGATATACTCAGACTCACAACTAGTGGTAAACCAAGTTAAAAGGGCATTCTAAATCAAAGACCTAAGCATCACCATGTATATTGAGATAGTGAGATAGCTCTTAAAGAAGCTCGAGCATGAAGGGAGACAATAGGAAATCATCCAAATCCCTATAAGAAAAAAATTTAAAGTAGATCTGCTGGCCAAATTAATGTTTAAAGATAGTAAAGCATTTAAAGAACTTGAGCTCATTGAAGCATTAATAAAGCCAAGCATTGAGGAAGTAGAGATCATGGATATACAGGAAGTAGCAGAATTGATAAAATCGATCATTTAGTATCTCGAACATAGGGTACTTCTAGAAGAAAAGTTAAAAGCTCAGAAGTTAAAGATAAAGGTTGCACACTACTCCATCAACTGTGGAGAACTCTATAGAAGGTCCCTCTCGCATCCATGGTCTAAATGTGTATCACTAGAATAAGGAAATTATATGCTTAGGGAAATCCATGAAGGAATTTATGGAACACATGAATCTCATCATTCATTAATCAGAAAGGCATTGCTACAGGGATACTATTGGCTTATCATGTCCTAAGATGCTCAGGAACTGACTCAAAAATGCCATAAATGTTAGCAATTGCTTGCCTCAGCCATAAGCCTTTTAATCCTCAATATCTAATTAGGAGTCCCTAGCCTTTTATAGTATGAGGGATGGAAATATTGGGTCCATTTCCTACCTCCACCTCCTAAAAGAAGTTTCTAATCATGGCTATAGACCACTTCACCAAGTGGATAAAAGTTGAAGTTGTACCAACCATCATTGAGACTTGGATCCAACACTTTTTCTATAAAGAAATCATTTACAGCTTTAGAATACCATACACCCTGATAACAGACAATGGGAAATAGTTTGACAATAAGAAATTTAGAAAGTTCTATTTGGATTTTAGAATAAAGCTTTGGTTTACCTCAATAGCCCATCCACAAATGAATAGCCAGACAGAGTTCACCAATAGGATCATCATGCAAGGGCTAAAGAAAAGACTAGACGTCACCAATAGGATCATCATGTAAGGGCTAAAGAAAAGACTAGACAAAAAGAAGGGGAACTGGGTTGATGAACTCAACAACATCGTCTGGGCCTATAGAACCACACCTAGAACTTTCGTTGGAGAAACGCCCTTTAGACTCACTTATGGGATGAATGCAGTAATCCCAGTAGAGATTGGATTAGCCAGTTATCGAGTCACTGAGAATCTAGATCAGGAAGTCAATAACATCAATACCCAAATATGTCTATATCTAATCGAAGAGAGGAGAGAGAAGGCCTCTATTGTAGCAGAAGCCTAGAGGCAGAGGGTCATGAAATATCACAATCAGTGAATTCGGCTAAGACATTTTAAAGTCAGAGACTGGGTACATAGAAGAGTTGACATTGGCAAACGTAACTCTAGCACAGGTAAACTCGGACCTAATTGGGAAGGTCCTTATCAAATCATTGAGAAGACGACCAAAGGGGCATACAAGATCAGGGATAGACAAAGGAAAGAATTACCTCGATATTGGAACTCAGATAGCCTCTGAAGATATTATCAATAAATACACTCAGAATTTCTTAAAATAAATACTTTATTTATTATGGAAAATGTTGTACTACAAAAGTATATTCCAAAATATAGAGAAAATTATCAATTAAAGTAATTTACAATTGACTACTAGGAAACTCAAAAGATGGAAGACTCATATCATGAGACTTGGACACAAAGGCTAGATTAGATCCAAAAAAGACATCACTAGCAGACATCTTCTTAGTAGGTCTTGAATCCTTTGGTTGCTCGAAAAATGACTTACCAGTAGTAGATTAGTTATTTTCTTGGTATTCTTTGACCGCTTAGAGGAAGCTTTGGTTTGAGCATCTTCTTTAGTAACAATTATGGTAAGATCAGTAGGCAATATTTTATCTAAATCTAGGAAGTCCATATTCAAGTGTTGTGTGAGTAAGACTCTTTAACATTCATACTTATAAGCTTTGAGAAATCCCGCAACCATGTTCTGGTAGCTTCTCTTGTCATCACGGGATTTCTCAACCTCAACAAGTTTCTTCTCTAAAAAAATAATTCGAGAGTCCTACTCTTTAATTTTAATAAGTTGAGCTTGGTTATGCTCTAACTCTTCCACCCTCTTTTGGTTCACCTTAGCCTCAGATCTTGCCTCAGTATGTTTGGTTTAGCAAAGTTCTAGTGCTGCCTTTGCCTTCTCCAATTTCTTCTCAAAATTGATGGCTATGGTGCCAACCTCTATCTCCTTCAGGCTATACTGACTCTTAATGTAATAATAGTTATTCTTTGCTAGAATTAAAGTCTGAGTGTTGCATTTTAAAACCCACAAGTGCACAGATCATTAATTATAGTACAAAGAGTTATCATTACCATGAGGATTGTATATTGAGTACTAATATTTTTACATATTTTCTTAGCTAGCAAGTCAAATAAAAGTAATTTAGAAAATAAAATATAAAAAAGTAATTTAAACTAAATTAAATTCAAATAATTAAAAGCTTAGAGTCTAGGTTTAGTTTCACTATTCCAATATGATCATGAACATATTAACAAACAAAAAACATTGATTTCAATTAAGGGTAATTGTTCTAAAATACCTAAAGACTCTCTCGAGTTCAATTAAACATGTTAAGATTAAAGTTTAACCTACTCTTGTGATTAAGAAGTTAATCAAAACTCATTAAGTTCTTTAATAATTATTGGTTTACCACTATAGACCTCTACCTACTGTCATGGTTCCCAGAAGAGCTCGCCTACTCTCATGGTTGAGTGGTCTAAGTCCTATGAGTTTAAAGCTAATAAATTTTCCTTACTCTCATTAGTAAATCTACCCATAAATATGTAATCAATTGAGCCCTTAATTGAAAGCAAGACATAAAGAACAACTCATAAAATTAACTGAAAATTAAATTAATAAAAGTTATGTTCAATCAGATCATAGAATAGCTACTCCTAACCTAAAGCCTAAAATAAATTTTAGCTAAACATGGCTTTAAAAATAATCATAAACATAAAATAAATAACAAAAGAATAAAGAAGAAGAAGAATAAATAAAACTCGTTGAAGCGCGCTTCAATCTTTAATCCTTGTTAAGCTCTTCAATCCCAAAATATCTCTCTCAACTTGGCTCCCCCCTTTCTCTCCCCTTTAACTTAGAGCCAAAATTCTCTATTTATAGAGAAAAATACCCTAAATTCGTCCAAGGATCAAAACGATAATTGTTCTCCTTCAAAACCTCCTCTAATTAGGAAAATAACTGTATAAAATAGCTCCTTAATTATAGGCTTGAATCCCAAAATCTTTAGGAAAACAAAATTCCTACAAAAACATACCAAAAATGCATAAATTAACTAGAAAATTCAAAAGGAAGTAAAATCAAGCTAATCCTAATACAACACTAAGTAGAAATAATAAACTAAATGAAATATAATGAACTACTAATAAATCCTATGGAAATTAAATAGAAAAACTATACAATAATTGACACTAACAAATTCCCCCACACTTAAACCTTTGCTTTTCCTCAAGCAAACACATAAGAACACTTATCATCACAATGAACTTAGCACATTGATAAATTTTAACTTGTCCATCCTCCACAATCTTTAGTTAATACAAAACTTATAACTCAAAATTAAATTGATAACTCAAGGTCAAAGATGAAAGTTTTACCAAGTGCAGAGCCTACTTAACTATTGAATTTTCGAAAATATATAAGATGAAAATCAAGAAAAACAAAAGCAAGTGATAATACTCAATCAACCCTTAGCAACCATTAAATTCTAACATATAAAAGATAGCCACACCATTATTTTTTTATTTTTTTTTTGAACGAGTGCATTTTACACTCTATCTTGCATTTTTTATTCTATCTAATCAACCTTCCTACTCTTAGTAATCCGCCACCGTTCCTATACTACTAAGCATTGATACCAGTAAGTGAGTCCTTTGGATACTCTTACTTTATTTAGAGCATTGGAGTAGATTTGGACTATATCCATATTAAAAGAGAGATTTTTTTTTATGAAACTACCACTTCATATGCTAGACTCAAAGATCAACTAAGAATAAAAAATTGAGTATCACCTACAAGTATTTTTTTAACTATCAATTCACAAAATTCAATTACTCAAAAGCAAGTAAGCATTAAGTTCATTAAATTTTCAAAAGTTCTTAACCACAAATTATCAACCTAACTTAAAAATCACAAATTAAGCATTAACAAAAGATTATGAAACATTTACAAGAAAATCACATTCAATGTGCTCTACTTATCAAAAGGATAGGGTGTAAAAATTTAAATATATATATGCTAACATGCAAAAGCAAATATAATTCTAAAAAAATTAAAATTAAAATTAAAATAACATAAAAGATAAAAGTATAAAAATAAAATCTAACTAAATGCGAAATACATGCAAATGTACCTCCCACACTTAAATTTCACATTGCCCCCAATGTGAAAGGACCAAACAAACACAAAGAACAAACAAACATTAATAAATAAAATTAAAGGAAATAAAGGAAAATAAAAATAAAAATAAAAGTAAAAGTAAAAATAAAAATAAAAATAAAACCAGTACTCCCCTAATGTGATGCTTTATTCTTTGCCTAATGGTGGTGGGAAATTGATAAGCACAAGAGAGTCAAGAGCTAAGAACATCACCTAGGTAAAATTAAAAATAAAATAAAATAAAATAAAATAAAATAAAAATTACATAAATAAACACACAAACTAAATTAAGCATAAATTCATAGAAATTAAGAGAAAACTATATAAAAGCAAAAATAGAAACTGCATATAAATATATAGATTGAGAAATTATGCCCAAAATTTAATTTTAATCAAATGAATGCAATTACTAAAAAAAATTGATCATTGCACATTTATAATCATGAAAATAATGCTTTATAAAAAAAAAAATTAAAAATACCATCTAAAAAGATAAAATGAAATAAATATATTTGGAAAAAAATTAAAGAAATAAAAAAAATATATAAAATGGTTGTTGGGCCAAATGGCCCAATAACATAAAGAACAAATGCAGGGATTGACAAAATTAAGGCAAATGCTTCCATGACATGCTATCATCATCAACAAGCTGTGCCATTGTCATTATAATACGGCTTCCATATCGTGCCTTCATGCCGTGTCATTCTCATGTTAACACGAAATCTTTAATGCCATGTTATTCTTTTTCATTTTATCTAGAATGTCATACGGCATGCCAACACGACACCCCCATGTCGTGTCAGGACACCAAAAACCTATAAAAAATAAATTCAAATACCCAAAAAAAATAAGATAAATAAAAATAAAAATAAAAATGAAAATGAAAATAGAATTAAAAGAAAAAATAAAAATATTTAAATAAAAATAAATAAACTATAATATAAAATAAATTTGGGTTGCCTCCCAATAGCACTAATTTAAGATAATTAGCTTGACCCCTAATTATGTAGTTTCAATTTTGCAATCGAACATGAGGAAGTATTCTTGGAAGTATCTTCCTTTCCTTTCTTTTGATAGGCTCTCTTATGGCCAGGTAGTAAAGTGCAGACTCCACATGCCAAATTTTTGGTTCTATAATTGCTTGAAGAATATAAAGCATTTCATGTGGATTCTCAGAGAATCCAACACTTTTCATGGATCCCTCATATATGACCTTAATAGGTTGTAGAACATATGTATTGTCACTTATAAATGGCTCATCTTCATCTCATATAACTTCAAGGATTGTTATATTTTTCTCATCCACCTCATTATTAAATTGAGTTGAGTGACTTTGAACCTCATCATCCTTGATGTCTATAGATTGATTCTTACACTTGGAGATTTCTTTAATTTCCTTTATGATTAATTTTTGCTCATCATGACATAACTCGAAAGTGACTTCATCATCTTGACTTAAAGTGTTCTCATTATCCCGCACACTTTCTCCTTGTGTTTCCATTGAGCAATTTATGGGTGCACACATTTGAAGTTTTTGGAAGCATCTTTTTTGAATTTCTACAATTTGATCTGCTTGCAACTTAAGCCTTATTAAAGCTTCTCTTTGTTCATCCATTATAGGCATTATTTATTTCATCTTGATCTCCAATAAGTGTTCCTTATACTTTTTGGTCTTGAAATTGTGTATTTGAAGTTTTTGGAATCATCTTTTTAGAATTTCTACAATTTGATCTAGTTGCAACTTGAGCCTCATTAAAGCTTCTCTTGGTTCATCCATTACAAACACGATTTGTTTCATCTTGATCTCCAATAAGTGTTCCTTATACTTCTTAGTTGCTTTTTAGATGAAGTTTTCAAACATTACCTTATGATTCAAATTAGGCTCTTGTTGGTAACCTTAATTATGATCCACACAATTACTCCAAGATGGGTTGTTGTAAGGTTATGGAGGTGAGTATGAATAATATGGAAAATACACCCCATTGTGGTTCTCTCCATACCAATTACAAACCTAAAAAGAAGATGGAAAATAATTAAATGACATATGTTCTGTATTATATACAAGATCATATATATTAGAACTCAAAAATTGATATGAAAATCTATCATTATCCATGACAAATTAATTATCAATATTACAAAGAAAATAAAATAAAATGCTAGTCTAAAAGAAGTAAAATTAAATTAATATCAATATTGTCAATCCTCGACAACGGCGCTAAAAACTTATTGCGTTTTAAAACCCACAAGCACACAGGTTGTGAATTGCAGTATAAAGAGTTATCGTTCCCACAAGGATTGTATATTAATTACTAATATTTTTACATATTTTCTTAGCTAGTAAGTCAAATAAAAGTAATTTAGTAAATAAAATAAAATAAAAAGTAATTTAAACTAAATTAAATTCAAATAATTAAAAGCTTAAAGTCTAGGTTTAGTTTCACTATTCTAATATGATCATGAACACATTAACAAATAAAAAACATTGATTTCATTTAAGGGTAATTGTTCTAAAATACCTAAAGACTCTCTCGAGTTCAATTAAGCATGTTAAGATTAAAGTTTAACCTATTCTCGTGATTAAGAAGTTAATCAAAACTCATTAAGTTCCTTAATAATTATTGGTTTACCACCATAGACCTCTGCCTACTGTTATGGTTCCCCAAAGAGCTCACCTACTATCATGGTCTAAGTCCTATGAGTTTAAAGGTACTAAATTCTCCTAACTCTCGTTAGTGAATCTATCCATAAATATGCAATTAAGTGGGCCCTTAATTGAATAAAGACATAAAGAGAAACTCATAAAATTAACTAAAAAATCAAATTAATAAAACTTATGTTCAATCACATCATAGAATAACTACTCCTGATCTAAACCCTAAAATAAAGTTTAGCCAAACATAACTTTAAAAAGAATCACAAACATAAAATTAATAACAAAAGAATGAAGAAGAAGAAGAATAGATAAAACTCGTTTAAGCGTACTTCAATCTTCAATCCTTATTGAGCTCTTCAATCCCAAAATAGCTCTTTTAACTTGGCTCCCCCCTTTCTCTCCTTTTTAACTTAGAGCCAAAATTCTCTATTTATAGAGAAAAATAACCTAAATTCGTCTAAGGATCAAAATGGTAATTTTTCTCCTTCAAAACCTCCTCCAATTAGGAAAATAACTCCATAAAATAGCTCCTTAATTATAGGCTTGAATCCCAGACTCTTTAGGAAAACAAAATTCTTACAAAAATATACCAAAAATGCATAAATTAACTAGAAAACTCAAAAGGAAGTAAAATCAAGTTAGTCCTAATAAAAAACTAATTATAATGATAAACTAAATAAAATATAATGAAATACTAATAAATCCTATGGAAATTAAATAGAAAAACTATGCAATAATTGACACTAACACTTAGTCATCTAAAAGGAAAGACAAACATTATCAACTTAGGTACGCATGAGCACAAAGTGAGCAACGTGGAAAATAATTACCTGTAGTAAGTCCCCAATCATGGAGTTGTACAACTCCTTTTTATCCACATCCATCCAGCATTGGATATATTCAGGAAGCTATAAAGACTTGGCATATTGGTCCCTTACTTGAGCATTCAGGACACTCAGAGGCTTTTTTTTTTTTTAAGATCTAGGACCTTATGTCTGGACACTTGAATAGCTTTAGGCACTTCACAAAGACCTCATTGCATAACTCTTCAACATCCGAGTCCTTAGTCAGGGCTCGTTTCCTATAACCTTCAAACTTCTCCACATAAGAAGATTTAGCCATAACTTTTTCTTTCTATTTAGGCACAACTTCTAATGGGACCTCTAGATCGAGAGGCTCAGAAGCAAAAGAAGAGATCTACACATCCTCCTGAGTATCCAGCTTGTCATCTACAAGTTGAATCCCATCCATAAAGGTAAAAAGCCAACTATCTACAAATAAAGAAGAAAAAATAGAAGTTATAGTGATACCTTATGAATCTTAGAACTTACCACTGAGTTGTATGCAGTTAGGACAAACTCTCTGAAGATATCTCTTAGATAAATTATTGGCAGATCTTGCATCAGCTATGCCATGAAGATGACACCTCATGACTATCTCTGTATCCTTATCAGATAGCTTTAAAAGATGCTTTACCTTGTGGCAATTGTTGGACCACATCCGTCAAACATGGACAAAGTCTAACAGATGTTCAATAATGAAAAACCTATGCCTTCACTTCTTATGGAGATCCGAAAGATTTACGAAGAGGCTATAGTTTGGAATAATTGATAGAGAGAATGTCAGTTCTCCTTTTTTCTTATTCAAGCTATAGATATATCTCAGTACATCCAAATATGGCTCTTTACCTTCCTCGTACATCAATTCTATAAAACTAATCAAGATTCGGTAGCTATTGGGATGGAGTTGCCCAGGAGCTATGTTGTATCTATTTAGGAAACTCCTAATAAAAGGATCTAAGGGAACTTCAATCCCCCTCTAATTAATCAAAGTATACAACTAATCTATCAAAATCTAATATAGGGGTATAGTCTTTGAAGTTTTTATCTACAGTGTACAGAGTGAAATCTATTGGAATTGAAGAGGTGAATAAATCAGAGATAACTTACTCTCATAGAGCTATGGATCCTATTCAACAAATAAGAAAAAGAAGAATATGGAGGAGAGAAGAAGTTTCACCTAGAAAAGAAGGATGCAAGTTTACTGAAGAAGGCTTTGGAACATGTGAGAGAGAACTTAGCAAGGAAAGAAAACATCAAGTAAAGTGAAAAGTACAATAAATAAATGGGTCTCATCTATTTAAAGCGTAGTGGAAGGTTCTAAAATGACCACCATTGCTCTCATGAACATTTTTGTCTCTCTTATAGCAACAAGGATAATTCCTAAACATGATAAAAGCCCACTAATCGAGTAGTTATTATCATGGCAGTTAAAACATCTCATCTTCTGACATATGAATAGATGTGATGGTTACATAATTCAAAATTCAAAGGAAAATGAAAAGACATGGCAATTGATAATCCCACTCCTCCCGCTGCTAGCTCTCTCCTCCACCAGCACTAGAGTTGTGTTTTTAATGCACCAAGATTCTAAGTTTAATGACTGAAGTTGGCACCCTTAGGTCACTTCGATAATAATGAGGTTTTGAGTGTCTAAGCCCTGATTCATAGCACTGAGCATCTAAGCCTTGAGTATTTAAGTTTAGTGATTGAAGCTGGCACCCTCAGGTTACTTTAATAGTATTGAAGTTCCAAGCATATAGGCCTCGAGTCATAGCACTGAGCATCTAAGCCTTAAGCATCTAAGTCCAGTGATTGAAACTGGCACCCTTAGATCACTTTGATAGTACTGAGGTTCCGAGCATGTAAGCCTCGAGTCATAGAACCGAGCATCTAAGCCTAGAGCATCTAACTCCAGTGACTAAAGCTAACACCCTCAGGTCACTTCCATAGTATTAAGGTTTCGAGCATGTAAGCCTCAAGTCATATCACTGAGCATCTAAGTCCATTGACTAAAGCTGGCAGCCTCAGGTAGCCTTAATAGTATTGAATTTTGGCACTCAGGCTGTGCTTTTAATGCACCAAGACTATATACGACACTTAGCCTACACTTTTAATGGATCGACCATTAAAACTCCAGTGACAACTGGTTCTACTAGGTTGTCTCTATACTGGCAAGTTAATCCCTTACATCAATCATTTTTATTATAGGTTCTGTACACTCAAGTCCAATTGGCATTTCAATGATGTTCGTATATGATGATTTTAAGACTCATTACTTATCTTTATCTTTTCTTATAACTGAGGCTGGTCATCTCATCTCATCCTTCCATATCAGATACAATGATTCAAGCAGTCTCTCTCTAGAGAGAAGAATTACATTTCTATCACCTTATAGATTTAGATACATCAGACATAAATATCCAAACATACTTTCGGTAGGGGGGACTCTTGATACCTTATATACGCATTCCTATTTAACTAAGGTTTTTATTTTCCTAAACAGGGTTGCTTACAAAAGGACACCTAAAATAAATAGGAAAAGGTTCCCAATTAAGAAGACTCCCGAATAGGAAGAAACACTCTGCTAGTATGCATAAGACTCTCATCAAAGAGGAATCCTATTCTTCTTAGGTTTGAGTATCACTATCCTTATAAATAGGACCACATATCTCTCATTCTCATTCATTCTATTCTCTCACACTCCTTGCTCTCTTTATCACTTTAAAAATCTCTCTCTATATTCTATGACTTAGGCATCAGAGGGTTTATGGGGATATTGTACTTATCTCAATAAACAAGGAGAATATAGGTTATTTTTATTAATTAAAATATATTGTTGTTATTATATTTATTAATTTATTAATTATTATTGTTATTAAGTAATTTAACCTTAGGAAAAATTATTATTTGCCTTCTGTATTTTGGTATATTACACTACTTTATCCCTGACATTTAAAAAAATATTTATTTATCCTTATAATTATTCATTCTTGTACTATTTCATCCCTAACAAAGGGACTAATGAGTATTAAAAGAATAAAATACAAGGATAAATAAATATTTTTTAAATGTCAGAGATGAAGTAGTGTTCACAAAGTATAGAATTCCTTTAAAGTTGTTCATAAAGCTTACATTCTCTATGGACAAGCTTTGCATCATTTGGCACTCTATAGTTAGATGACTACCCTGACATAATTCACAAGAGGAAGACAAGTTAGATATTGCATTGATATTCATTTTATCCATTATTTTAGATAAAGCATCCATCTTTGCATTTAACATCGTCAAACTATCAATTTCAATTGCTCCCCCTCTCTTTAGAATAGCTCTCTCATTGGACAGAGGCTTTGGGTATTAGCCATTTCTTTAAAAAGCTCCAAGACATCTTCTGGAGTCTTAGACATGATAGTTCCTCCTACTGATGCATCTATGTTTGCTCTCACTACTGGATTGACACCCTTATAGAAAGATTGTGCCAAATCCCATTAAGGAATCAGTTGTGGTGGATATTATCACTGAAGATCCTTGAATCTATCCCAACACTCATAAAAATTTTCATCATCTCTTTAGTAGAAAGTTGATTTCATTTCTGATTTTGAGTACTTTAGTTGGTGGAAAGTACTTATTAAAAAAGACTGTGTATAGTTCATTCCATGTGTTGATGGAGTTTGGTGTTAAACTAGTAAACCATCTTTTTGCTCTATCCATCAATGAAAATGGAAAAAGGATGAGCCTGATTGCTTTTGGCTGTACTCCATTCATCTTGAAGGTCGAACAATACTCCAAAAATCTTGTCATGTGACCAATTGGATCTTCATATGGTAATCCACTAAACTATGAGTTCTAAATCATTTGTATCATGGCAGGTTTGATCTCAAAGTTTTTTGCAGCAACCACCAACCTCAAAATTGGAGTTTGGTCACCTTGGACACTGGGACTCATAAAATCCCTTATAGTTCGGTGGGCACCCTGCCCATTTTGGCCATCTTGTCCATTATGAGCTCCTCGACTCGTCAGAGGTGGGTTTCTTTCATCTCCCCCTCCATTCATCCTATCTATGTTCTGTCTTCTCCTTATGTGAATAGTTCTTTCAAGCTCTAAATCAAGTGGTATTAACTAGACCCTTTGTCTACTTGCTTCAGGTGTTGTGTGCATACAACAACAAGAGTTCCTATAAAACCAAAAACAAAAAAAAAAGTAAAAATGACGTCTAAATCAAACAACATAAAATTCTCAATAATTTCAATTTGGCAATCCCCGACAATGGCGCCAAATTCTTGATGCATTTTCGCATATGTACAGAATCATGCAAGTAATAATTAAATATCGTTCCCACAGAGATTGCGAATTGACTACCGTAATACTAATTGTGTTTGTTTGTTTAAACAATAAAAGAGAAAAAAATATAGTACTTCTAATTAAACTAAGACAAAACACAAAAATCATAATTAAATAACAATCAATTTAGAGAGCTAGGGTTCTTATTACCAATTCAACCTTTATTTAAGATCAATTAACTGCTAAGCCATACCTAACCTTAATCCAATTTTAGGGTTTCTCAAGAATCATAGGCTTTCCTCCTAAAACAACCCTATTATTAACCAAGTAAATTGACACTCTTAGATTTAAAGCTCTTGCCTACTAAGTGTTTGGTTAACCCAGTTTAAGCACCAACCCTTAATCAATATTAGTTGCTTAAATGTTTCTCAACTAAGAAAACATCTAACAGGTTATTGTTTAAATCCAATAAAACCCATCTCTCGATCAAGTTCTATTGTGTACATTCAATCAAAGGGTGATCAATCATAAGAAGACATTAAGTTCAATAACAGCCCAAGGATCTAGATTAATGGCTTAGGTTTAATTATGATTAGCCCATGGTTGAATTGCAACAAGAACCCTAACTAAGAATTTAGCCACTCATGTTAATTATAAGAGAAAGAGATGAAGAATAAAAGAAAATATACATCATCATTAAATCAAAATTAAGAAAAAAAAACAATAGCATCTATTAAGAGAAAAACCCCCTATTTAATGGAAGGCTTATTGTTCTTCAATCCTTATTCTTAATCTCTAACACCAATATAAACAAGAAAAATCCATGTTCTCTCTAAAATTGATCAAAGACAAGTACATAAAAAAATGACAGAATATCCTCCCTTCTGTTTCTGGTGGCTACTCTCTTATAAAACTCTAATTTCCAGCCCTAGGGTTACAGCCATGCAAAATCTCCATCTTATCCCTCATGAGTCAGTAATTAAATTCGACTTTAAATTTCCCAATCAGCAGGTCGCACGGTCGTGTGCATGTTACACATGGTCATGCACATCATTTTTTCAGCATTTTGGCATATTGACTTTCATTGCTTCTTGGACCCAGTCCAAGTGCCCATGGCTCCCATGTAACCTTCCTCTACTATTCTTTGACTTCCCTAAATGCATAAAAATCAACCAAAAATAAACCAACTAATACTTAATAAATAAATAAACACACAAAACATGCATTAAGTACTCAACTAAATAAAAACTGAATAAAAGAAATAAAAACTTAAGTAAAATTGCATCTAATCCTAACACAAAGGCTACTTAAAATAATACATTTTTCATACTCATCATCGGGTCATAATTCGGTTTGTGCACACAAAATTTTATTCATTTAACACTAACTAAAAAGTTTGTAAAATGTGAACTAAGGAAAGGAACATAAGTTTTATTTTTTTTTTATTTTTTGTACAATGTAAGCCAAAAAATAAATTAATAAAATAAGAATGTAAACATGCAAATAAAGTGAAAAAAAAATATTAAGAACACATGTTAGCAATTAAAAACAAAAGCTTCTACATAAGAAAAAAAAGCTCAAAGAATAGAAACCACACAAAATCAAAATTAAAACATGAAAGAAAAGAAGAAAAAATAAAAAAGAATAAAATAAAAAATAAATCACATAATTAAGGAAAAATAAAAAAAGTTTTAGTTTTAAGTTAAGGTCATTAGCTTGACCCCTGTTTATTTCAGTGTTGTGATTGAATTTCGAGAGACTCTCTCTTTATGGGCATTAATCCTCCATAATAAATTTTGCATCTTTGACCATTAACTTTGAATGTCTCTCCTTTATTATTTGCTAACTCTAGAGCTCCATAATTGAACACTTGAATCACCTTGAAGGGGCCACTCCATCTAGACTTATGTTTCCCCAAAAACAAACACAACCTATAGTTAAATAACAATACAAAATCACCAACACTATAATTTTTCTTTTGAATATGAGCATCATGCCACTTTTTAGTCCTCTCCTTGAACAATTTTGCATTTTTATAAGCTTGAAAGCATAATTCATCGAGTTCATTCAATTACAAAAGGCTTTGTTCACCATTAGCCTTTATATTAAAATTTAAAAACTTGGTAGCCTAATATGCTCGGTGCTCTAACTCCACAGGAAGGTGACAAGCCTTCTAAAAAACCAATGGGTAAAGTGACATGCCTATAGGTGTCTTGAAAGCAGTCCAGTATGTCCATAATGTGTCATCCAATTTTAAGGACCAATCCTTTCTTGAAGTGCCAACTGTTATCTCAAGAATCTTCTTTATTTCTTAGTTTGTCACTTCCACTTTGCCACTTGTTTAAGGTTGATATGGGGTTACTACTTTGTGGTGTACCTTATATTTCCTTAACGAAGCTTTGAAGTATTTATTGCAAAAATGTGATCCCCTATCTCTGATTATAGCCCTTGGGACACCAAATCTATTAAACAACTTCTTCAAGAAATGAATGACCACCTTAGCATCATTTGTTGGTGAGGGTAATGCTTCCGCCCATTTAAAGACATAATCTATACCCACTAAAATAAACTTATTCCCATAAGATGAAGGAAAAGTCCTATAAAGTCTAATCCCCATACATAAAAAATCTCTACTTCTTGGATTGGAGACAAAGGCATCTCATGTCTCTTGGAGATATTGCATGTGCATTGGCATCTATCACAATGGTTCACATACTCCTTGGCGTCTTTGAATAAGGTAGGCCAAAAGAACCCACATTCGAGGACTATGGATGCTATTTTAGTGGCACTATAATAGCCTCAATCACTCAAATCATGATAATAAAATAGAATACTATGCATTTCATCCTCTAAAATGCATCTCATAATCAGTTCATCTCCATAAATTTTGTAAAGATAGGGCTCCTCCCATAAATATTGCTTAACTTGATACATAAATCTTTTATTTTTTTTGATATGAGAGGTCCTTGGGTAACACTCCACCTGCCAAATAATTAGCAAAGCTAGTATACCAAGGTGGAAAAATTCTTTCTAAAGCTAACAAAAATTCATCATGAAAGCTATCATCTATTAGGGGTTCGTTGCTAAGAATATCCTTTTTCTCCAGTATTGACAAGTAGTCTGCAATAACATTCTCTAACCGTTTCTTATCTTGAATTTCCAAGTTAAATTCTTGAAGTAGCAACACCCATCTAATGAGTCTTGACTTGGCATCTTTCTTGGCTAAGAGGTACCATAAAGCTGAATGGTTTGTGTATATGATCACTTTCGAGCCAAGTAATAAGCACGAAACTTGTCTGCAGGGAAGACTACCACCAACATTTCCTTTTCTATGGCAGTATAGTTGAGCTATGCATATGCCAATGTTCGACTAGCATAATAGATGACATGCAAATTCTTGTCTTTTCTTTAACCCAAAACTGCTCCAACATCATGATCACTCACATCACACATGATCTCAAATGGTAAAGACCAATCCAGAGATATAATGATGGGTGCTAAAATTAATGCTTCCTTCAACCTATTAAAAGCACTTAAACAAGCATTATTAAATTCAAAAGACACATCTTTATTCAGCAAATTAGTTAGAGGTTTGGCAATAAGTGAGAAATCTTTAATGAAACATCGGTAAAAATCGATATGCCTTAAAAAACCTTAAACTCTTTTAATTATCGTAGGAGGTGGAAACTTTTCAATTGTCTATGTCTTGCCTCTATCTACTTCAATTCCTTTGCTAGAGATTTTATGTCCCAAGACTATCCCTTTATCCACTATAAAATGGCATTTCTCCCAATTGAGCATAAGGTTAGTCTCTTCTCAATGCTTAAGCACCCGGTCAATGTTAGCTAGACACAAATCAAAAGAATCGCCAAAAATTGAAAAATCATCCATGAATACCTCCATAATATCCCCCACCAAATCAGAGAATGTTTCCATCATACACCTTTAGAAGGATGCAGACGCATTACACAATCCAAATGGCATTCGCTGGTAGGCAAAGATGCCATAGGGACATGTAAACATTTTTTATCTTGATCCTCATGAAAAATAAAAATTTGGTTATATCTAGAATATCCATTAAAAAATTAATAAAAATAATGTCATGCAATCCTTTCTAACATTTGATCAATAAAGGGTAAGGGGAAGTGGTATTTTCTAGTGGCATTATTCAATTCTTTATAATCTATACACACTCGCCACCCATCAACAACCCTTTTTGAGATCAACTCACCCTTTTCATTCTTTATAACTGTCATCCCACCCTTCTTAGGCATACATTGAATTGGACTCACCCACTCACTATCGGAAATAAGATAAATGATACATGCGTTTAAAAGCTTCATAATTTCTTTCTTCACTACTTCTTTCATGTTTGGGTTAAGTCTTCTTTATTTCTTAGCTATAGGCCTATATCCCTATTCTATATAAATCTTATGCTTGATAATAGAGGGACTAATTCCCTTTATGTCAGAAATTTTCCAACCTAAAGCTCGAATTCTACCTTTCACTACCTCAAAAAATTTATTTTCTTGCTCAATGGTTAGTTTATTAAAGATAATAATAGGTAGTGTATTGGGTTCTTGTCACAACCCAAACTAGGAGTCATGATTGATGCTAGGGAACGAAAATTCTTTCGAATCCGGAACCCGTAGCAAGCCTTCAAAAAAATACAATCATGAAATGAATAATTAAAAAGTATGACGAAATTAAAAATTTTCAAATCAATATATAAAATAAATACTCCAAATCCTTTCATCAATGAATACATAGTCTTACAGTTTCAAATACCATTTTTCAGAGTATACAATATCAAAACAGTATAATACTCTTCTGATACAATAACACTACTACTGTAGTTTCTAGAATATAAATCAGAATTCAAAATATACGTTTGCATAAAATGGTTGGGACTGAAGAACACCGGCGAGGAACTTTACAACTAAGGTATGACGATATGGGATCTCCTGAAAAAAAAATAATTAAGGGGGGTCAAACCTCACTGAGTGAATTATTATACTATATATACATGCAAACTAAACCATAACAATCAGGCATTCTTATATATATATGTATATACACACATTTCACACGAAAGCCAAACTCTACCTTTATAAATATACTAAATGTAGAAAATGTTTGTTTTAATTCATGAAGGATCCATAAAACCCTAATAATAGCAATCCCCCAATCAACCCCATCATCACTCTAGCCATACAGGCTCACTTGATTCCAAATAGAACACTTATTCCAATATGGACAACAGATTGGCCCCAAGACACTAAGTCGATGGAGCTCCAGCAGTCTGGTTGTTAGTGTGATTGGCCCCGAGACACTTGGTCAACCGAGTTCCAGCAATCATACTATTTATCACCTCACATCTCTATTAACCCAATAGATCATTCATTACCCTATGGACAATAGACTAACCCCGAGACACTAAGTCAACCGAGCTCCAGCAGTCTGACTATCAGTGTGATTGGCCACGTAATCACATTATCTAACATACCATTAATCTTAGTCAAATCCATTATAATCACCCAAAATTAACTCTCACTCAACCCTATTCTTTCGCACTGGTACGTACACGACCCTAGTGTTGCTCACTAGGAAGCATGTTCTATTGATATCCTTCACTTAGAATAAATCATTTATTCTGAAAATAATTAATGTGGAATGATATTCATAATAATAAAACCAGCCATATATATATACCTAAAATATAGCCAGTATATTTTGGGTATATATATGTTAAATAAAATATGAAATAAACTAAAGATAAATCATTAATATGGTTACAAACAATTTAAATGAGTATATAACAAGCATTTTCTTAAAAATATACTTAAATATACAAAAGATATGCCCTAAGTACACAAATCATTTAATAAAACATTTATGTATGAATGTTCATTTAAATTTGTGTTTAGGTTTAACATATATTCACAAATATACTAAAAATAAACCTAATTATCTAGCATGCATATATAAAAAATAAACCCTAAATATACCACTAATGTGTTAGGTTTAATTTAATAATAAAACATGTATTTATTTGGAAATATATAAAAAATATACAAAAAAATAAACTTAAAAATAATTTAAGTGTAGGTTTATAATATAGCATGCAATTATTTAAGAATAAACCTAAATTATACTAATCATTTAATAAAATAATTATGGTTTGATGTACATTTAAATCATGTATAGATATTAAATTATAACAAACATAAACCTAAATATCTAACATACATATATCAAAAATAAACTTTAAATATACCAGTGATATATTAAATATATATAGAAAATATACAAACATTTATATATCAAGATGTACTAAAAATAAACCGAAAATATACCAAATCATATTATAATTAAATTACTGTTTAAACATATAATGAAAATGAAAAATCCTAAGTCATACATCCTATATGCAATGCATATATATACAGTATAATAACTCACATGTTAGCGCTCCACGAGACAAACTCGGCGGGCTTGATCCGTTAGGCCTCGGTCTCGGCGCAACTAAATAAACAAACGATAACATGAAATCAGAACAAATTTAATGGAAATTCTAAAGACTCGATCTAGAATTTTGGACATAGAATTAGAATAGGGATTTGACTGGACATCATGTTTTACGAGAATTCTACCGAAAATTCGACAAAACCTCCCCTGTAAAACAGATATCTCTCTACTCAAAGAGTAGAGCTGGTCCTGCAAAGAAATACACTTCAAGAATAAACACAGAATTTACAATCATAATCCTTCGATCGAACTCCAACTACAATTCACCGATCGAGGTCAACAATTCACGGAATATTTATAAAATACCAAAAATATCCTTTAATAATAAAAATACATTTTATAAGTCCAAATTACATAATTAACCCTAAAACACATTAAAAACTGATAAAAACTCATTTATTTAGAAAAATCGTATAATATATATATAATTTGAAAATAATTTACGAAAAATAGTTTTAATTAGTTAAAAATACTAAATAATTTGTAGAAATCATTTTTATACCCTAAATAACTATTAAAACTGATTTAATTACATTTTTAACCAATTTAGTGTAAAATTACCAAAATACCCCTATATATATAAATTTACTAAAATAAATCCAAAAATTCACCAAAAATAATTTAATTACTAAAAATTAATTTTCTCAATATATAACTCAATAATATCAATAAATATACTTAATTAACCATTTAATTTCAATTAAACACATAATTAACCCTATTTTTCAAAATTACATAAACTTAATAAATTCCAAATAAATATATAAAAATTCAAAAAAATTACAAATAAATTTCTATAATTCATTTCAACACCTATAATCACCATAAAATACAATTTCATAATTTAATTAATTTATTTTCGAAAATTAGAAAATAATAATAAAATAATAAAAAATTCACAAAAATCAAAATAAATTCCAAAAATTCTACAAAAATTACAAAATGTATATTGAGCTTCCAGGAACAAAGTTTGTGAAGGAAGTTTTCATGAATCAATCAAATTGAAGTTAAAAAAAATTCAAAACCTAAATGGCTGAAATGAAGAAATTGAAACCTAAGCAATTCTAGACCAAATCAAGTGAAACAAAGCTTGAAATCACACTCACCAAAGCTCAAGGAGAAGATAGAGACTAGTGGCATCGAATTTGGTGGCCGGAAATGGCTTGATAGGAGTTGACTTCAATTTTCGGCCTCCTTGAAAAATCCGACCAAAACACACCGGAAAAAGGGAGCTTCAGGTGGTGGAAATGGCTGGAGGTGGAGGAGGAAGGATGAGAGGCACAGTGACAGCAAAGAAATCAGCTGAAAATGGCCAGAAATGGTGGAAACCGTTTGGGAGGAAAAAATGAAGGAGACAATGACATTTTGGTAAATAATGCAAACTTTGTAATTTTGATAATAAATTATGTATATATGTATATATATATATATATGCACACTTATATTATAATATTATATATATTCCCACACACAAATAATTCTCACCACATAAATATTTTATTATATTTAATAATTTATACACTTAAAATTAATTAATTAATATTAAAACTAAATAATAAAAATTAAGGTAATTAATTAAATCCTAATTAATTTAAATAAATACACATATATACATTTTATTTTAGCACTTAAAAATTATGCATGAGTTCATGCAAATTCGTAAAACTGGTCAAAATAATTAATATTAAATTATTTACATGTCAATTTCTCTGAAAATACAATTCCCGGGAAAATTTTACGTAAAGTACTTAAAATAATATAAAATAATTAAAATTAGCTTTAAACAAACAACAAACTCATAAAATATCATAAATATATACAAAAATTATTAACACTGCATATCCCGATGCAGTATAAAAATATTTAAAAACTCAAGATATTGCAGCTCTCCCACAAATGTATATCTTAAATGGTTAGGTAGTGGCTTAAGCTCTAACTTTGGTGACTTTTCAATGGAGGGGGATGTGGGGTTTTCATTTCTCACCAATAACTCAGGTTTGGTGAATTCATGCTCATGCTCTTCCTTACTCTCATGCCTATCACTTGGTATCTTATCTCCCCCACTCACATATGACGCATTCATCAATTTCACAAATTTTTATGCATGATCCATCATCTAAAGGGTATTTCATTAATTTAGACATTATAAAACCAACCTTTTCATCTCCTACCCTTAATGTTAACTTGCTTTCATGCAGATCAATTATAGCCTCACTTGTGTTTAATAAAGGTCTATCTAATATTAGTGGACAGGATTTTTCTTCCTCAAAATCTAAAATAACAAAATCAATAGGAAAAATAAACTTGTCTACCTTTACTAGGACATCCTCTGTCACTCGATGAGGTTTCTTTATAGAGTGATCCGCAAGTTGTAATGGCATATTAATGGTCTTCATGTTACCCAATCCTAAGCTCTTGAAAATAGGCATTAGATTAATACTTGCCCCTAAATCACATAGGCTTCTAGGAAATTCACTAGTACCAATAATACATGGAATAGTAAACTCCCTAGATCTTTTAATTTATGTGGAATTTTACGTGAAATGATCGAACTACATGTCTCTATCAAAGGTACTGTTTCATTATTATCCCAATGCCGCTTATTTGTGATAAAGTCCTTCAAGAACTTGGCATACTTAGGCATTTGCGCCATTGCTTCAAAAAAGGGCACATTGTTCTACAACTTCTTGAAGATTTCCAAAATTTAGAAAATTGCTCTTCATCTTTCTATTTCTTTAATCTTTAGGGGAATGGTAGCTTTGGCACAAAAGAAGAGGATGTAGATTTAGGAACTTCTTTTTGCTATATTTTGCTCTCCTCCTTCACCTTATCCTCCATCATGTCAAAGTGCTCCTCATCCTTTTTCTCATCCTCCTTTAAAATTTCAGCTTATGTCTTTACCTCTTTGCCACTCCTTAAAGTTATAATCTTCAATCCTTAGGATTTGACTCCGTAGTGCCTGAAAGGTTTACTTGTGCATTTGATATCATGGTATTAGAAAGTTGTCCATGTTGTACCTCAAAATTATGGATTGAAGAGGAATGATTCTTTACAATTTGATTAAACTTGGTCTCTATTTTCTTTTGGTTCTCCTCATGGCTAGTTAACTTGTTCGTGATGACATCTAAAAATTTATCTAACTTATCCTCTATAGATGCCATCTTATCCTATGGTGCATGTTGAAATTCTTATGGTGCTTATTGTCTTTACAAGTTATTATTATTTGGGAAGTTTAGTGCAACCATATTCTTATTATTACTTCATAAAAAATTCAGATGATTTCTCTACCTTGGATTATAAGTGTTAGAGTAGGGATTGTTAGCTTGCCTCCCTTGAAATTGATTGCCCACATAATTCACTTGCTCTTAGTATCCATCTCCTACCATACATGCATGACCGAAACCAAATTCATTATTAGAGTAACCCAAGAAATTGTAATTTTCACCATTAAGGGTTGAAGTATTTTTATGAGCAAGGTTGCCAAGTTGCTTTGTTAATGCAGAAATGTGAGCTTGGAAGGTTGTCACTGTGTCAACTTCTAGCCTTGTTATTTGTTTTAGAGATTGAATTCTCTCAGAAGACCATAGGCAATTCTTAATCGCCATCCTTTTGTAAAAGTTCTGCAGCCTCATCCACTATTTTCCTCATAAAAAATCCATTAGCCTTAGCATCAATAAAATCTCTTGTAGAACTTATGACTCCATTATAAAATGTTCTTATAAGCACATCTTTTGGCAGTCCATGATATAGACATCTCCTCTATAACTTTGCAAACCTTTCTCAAGCTTCACTCAAGGATTCATGCTCAAATTATTGGAATG
This sequence comes from Mallotus nudiflorus, assembly GCA_947683625.1. Taxonomy (NCBI): domain Eukaryota; kingdom Viridiplantae; phylum Streptophyta; class Magnoliopsida; order Malpighiales; family Euphorbiaceae; genus Mallotus; species Mallotus nudiflorus. The sequence goes on along the minus strand of CANTUR010000189.1, from coordinate 192,145 downwards.
AAGTGAGCTCTTTCACCACCTTTGCTATCTAAGATGGTGGAAAATATTTAGCTAGGAACCCTTTTGCCAAATCATTCTAATTAGTCAAAGAACCGGGTGGTTGAGATTTTAACCACACTTTAGCCTTGTCCTTTAATGTGAATGGAAACAATCTCAGCTTTAGTGCATCACTAGACATGCCATTATACTTGAGCGTGTCACAAATCTCCAGAAAATTGGCAATGTGGTCATTTGGATCCTCATTCAATATCCCATAAAATTGAATGATTGATTGGAGCATTTGTAGCAAAGGAAGCTTTATCTCGAAACTATTAGCTTAAATGGTTGGCCTTGTTATGCTCTGCCTTGTTCCACTTAACCTAGGTAATGATGTGTCTAACAACACCCTTGTGTCAGTAACTTGATTCCCATTATTGTTTACCATTATGCTTGACTCTTCTCGTGATTGTCTTCAGTTTTCCTTTTCAAACTTAGTTAACTTTGGTATGTATGTGAGTGGCTTCTTCCCTAGCTTTCAGGTATTATGCATGCAACAAAAAACTCTATAAATAAAAGAAAAAATAATTAAAAAAAAAAGAATTAAAATTTTTTGTTTTAATCCAACAAAAATCAAATCAATTATGATTTTAGAATCTAGTCCCCGACAACGGTGCCAAAAACTTGTTTGTGAAAATCCACAAGCGCACAGTGTCAGACAAGTAGTAAAAATTTATTCCCTCGGAGACTAGTTCTAACCATCTATTAACCTAATTTTTTTTATTATCTAAGGCTTTTAATTATGAGAAATAAGAAGAAAATTAAAATATAAAATAAATAAATTTTGTAAATAAAAATAAATTATAGAGCAAAAGATTAAACAAATGATTAACACAATGGTTAAAAATTGATTTTCGTTCACAATCCTTAGTTCTCTTTAATTAATGAATCTCTTAATCTTGCAAGTCCTAAGTCTTTCTAAATTATCAATTAATCTCTCTCAAATATTAACCAATTTTAATTCATAATTCTCAATTAAGAACATTAAGCCCTAATTCTCATTGTAAACTTAATTCGTTAAATCAAACCATAAATTTATTTGCCCACTCCAATTGAAATCTAATTACTTATGATATCTATACCTCTAAGCAATTTAAACCAATGTTTATATATACATTAAGGTTTTGATATCTCAATCTAAAACCCTAATTTTAATTTATACTAATGGTGATCAAACATCAACACAAAATAAGCACAATAAACATAGCTTGCAATTAACTAATAAACTTCATTAATTAAAGAAAAACTAATTCATGAGTAAGTTATCAATTCCTAACCAAAAGAAACTTAGCCTATCATTGTCACGACCCAAAACAGGGGCCATGACCGGCGCTAGGGAACGGGAATTCTTTCGAATCCGGAACCCGTAGCAAGCCTAAAAAAATAAAATAAAATAAAGCATGCCATAATAACAATAAAAATATAATATGCAGCGGAAATAAAAATCATAATATCATTTTTTCCATAACAACTGGATTTAAATCAAATCTTATCTCATCACATAGATGTATATAATCTTTATACAAATCCAGTTTCAATATAGTACATCTCTTTAAAATAAAGTACATGAAATCCAACACTTTAATTCACAACTACTGCAGTGTCTAGATAAAATAAATAAGACTCAAGTATATAATTTACACAAAGAAGCCGGGGCGGAAGAAATCCGGCGTATCGACCTGCTACTGAGGTCTGAGGATGTTGACTCTCCTGAAAAATAGTCAACGGAGGGGAGTCAGACCTCACTGAGTGAATTACTATAATATATATACATACACACTAAGTGATAATGCATACAGTCAACAGTATATATATATCTAATATATATACAGGCAAATACACACAAATGCAGAAAAATCATTTTTATATATTTTACTGAAAATCCCAATTTATGAAGGATCACATAGAACCCTAGAATATCGCAACCTCAGAAAATAGTGTTAAACAACACTCTGGCCATACAGGCTCACTTATTCCAATATATATCCACTTAATCCATTTGGACAGTAGACTGGCCCCGAGACACTAAGTCAACCGAGCTCCAGCAGTCTGACTGCCAGTGTGATTGGCCCCGAGACACTTGGTCAACCGAGCTCCAGCAATCACACCCACAAACCACATCTCACACATCAATAATCATAATCAAATCAATATCCACAAATAAGTTAGTAATATAGCCTAAATACTATAGGCGTACCGGTACGTACTCGGTCCTAGTGCTGCCCACTAGGTAGCACGTTCTATTGATATCCTTCATTAATAATATAAATCATTCATTCACAATAAATGATGCATGAATGTAAGTGAAATAACAATATAAACCATATATATACCGAAAATATACCAAACATAAACCAGGTATATTTTGAGTATATATATGTCAAATAAATCCAATCAAATCATGAATTAAACTAAAAATATATTTAAAAACATTTTAAATATATTTTATTAACAAAACATGTATATAATTTATTATATACCAAAAATATACTTGAATATAAATCACATTATTTATGCATATTCAGTCAAAATAAAACATGCATTTTCTAAATCATGCATCCTAAGCATATATATATAATATAGTAACTCACCTAATGCGCTCCACGAGACAGGTCCGACGGGCCTGGTCCACTAGCCCTCGGTCTCGGCGCAACTAAACAAGCAATAAATAACCGACATTAGAATAAACCTAACAGAAATCCTAGAATTCAATCTAGAGTATTAAACACAGAATCAGAAATTAGGGTTCGACTGGATATCACGTTTTACGAGAATTCTACCGAAAATTCGGCAGAACCTCCCCTGTAAAACGGACATCTCTCTACTCAAAAGAGTAGAGCCGACCCTGCAAAGAAACACACTTCGAAATTCAAGCTCAACACAATCAAAATCCCACGGTCGAACTCCAAACTACAGTCCACCGACCGGGGTCCACAAACACAGAATGATTCCAGATACAACAAAAATATCCTTAAATCACAAAAATACATTTCATACGTAGAAATTACATAATTAACCTTGAGACACTATAAAAACCGATTAAAACTCATTTTATTAGAAAAACCGTATATTATATATATAATTGAAAATAATTCCCGAAAAATAGTTTTAATTAGTTAAAAATACTAAATAATTTGTAGAAATCATTTTTATACCTTAAATAAATATTAAAACCAATTAAATTACATTTTTAGACAATTTAGGGTAAAATTACCAAAATACCCCTATATATATAAATATACTTAAATTACTTCAAAAATTCACCAAAAATCATACACTTATCCAAAATTAATTTTCTCAACATATTTATCAATAATATCAATATTTAAACTCAATTAACCAATTAATTTCCATTAAAAACACAATTAACCTAATTTTCCAAAATCACCTAAACTTCAATAATTAAAAATAAATACTTAGAAATTCATAAAAATTCCAAATAAATTCCTATAATTCATTTCAACACCCAATTCAACCATAAACTCCAATTTCATAATTTAAATAATTAATTTCCGAAAATTAGAAAATAATATTAAAATATTCAAAAATACCCAAAAATCCAAACAATCTCCAAAAATTCTACAAAAATTCATACATGAAGATTAAGCTACTAGGAACAACATTTGTGAAGGAATTTTCCATGAATCATCCAATTCGAAGCTCAAAAAAATCGAAAACCCTAATAGGCCGAAATTTACAAATCGAAAACTAAGCAATTCTAGACCATTTTAGCTCAAACCAAAGCTAGAATCACACTCACCGGAGCTCAAGGAGAAGAAAGAGACCGGCGGTGTCAAAAACGGTGGCCGGAGGAGGGAGAAACGGCGGTAGCTCGACTTTCGGCCTCCTAAGCTAATTCCGGCCAAACTCGTCGGGAAAGGGGGCTGCTGGCGGCGGGGAACGGCTGGAGACAGAGGTGGCTCACCGAGAGGCACACCGACGACGAAGGAACGACAGTTGCAGACGGTGGAGGTGGGTGGTGGTCATCGGGCGCGGGAAGGAGAAGAAGAAGAAGAAGAAAAAAATGTCGGGGGTAATTTGATAATTTTGCAAAAATTTTTAATTTTTGATGTATATATGTATATATATATACTTTATACTATATATTAAAATAATATTAAATTACACACATCAAATATACACCACACACATAAAAATATTAATATTTTAATAATTTTTACCAAATAAAATTAATTAAATAACAATTAAAACAATTAAATACTTAATAAAATATTAGGGAATAATAAACCCTAATTAAATACATATACACACACAGGCTTTATTTAATAATTTAATAATATGTATGAGTTCATGCAAGTCCGTAAATATATTTAAAATAATTAATAATACATTGTTTACGTGAAAATTTCCCCGAAAATGCAAGTCCCGGAAAAATTTTACGTAAAACACTGAAAATAATACACAGTAATTAAAATAGATTTTAAATACATATTAACTCGTAAAAAATATCATATAAAATACAGAAATCATTAACTCTGCATATCCCGGTACAGTGTAAAAATATTTTAAAAACACGGGATATTACAATCTTCCCCCCTTACAGGAATTCGTCCCCGAATTCCAAAAACAAGATTACAGAATCAGGAAGGAAAGAGATACGGGTAAGAAGCTCGCATCTCAGCTTCAGTCTCCCACGTATGCTCTTCAACCCTGTCGCTACGCCACAGAACCTTGACCATCGGAATCTGCTTCGATCGCAACTGTCGAACTTGAAAATCAACGATCGCCACAGGTTCTTCCACAAACGTCAAATCTTCACTTACTTCCACACTGTCAGGCTGTAACACGTGAGAAGGGTCTGAGATATACTTCCTCAACATCGAGATATGAAATACTGGATGCACTTGTGACATATTCGGAGGCAAACCCAACCGATATGCAACAGTGCCAACTCTCTCCAGAATCTCAAACGGTCCAATGTATCTCGGTGCTAACTTACCCTTCCTACCAAATCTCATCACACCCTTCATCGGAGATACCTTCAGAAAAACGAAATCTCCAACCTGAAACTCCACATCTCTGCGCCTAGGATCCGCATAACTCTTCTGTCTGCTAACTGCGGTCTTTAATCTGCGCTTGATCACGGTGACTTTCTCTGCAGCATCCTGAACCATCTCTGGTCCAGTCAAAGCTCTCTCACCAATCTCATCCCAACTCAAAGGGGATCTACACTTCCTTCCATACAATGCTTCATACGGTGCCATACCAATACTGCTATGGTAGCTGTTATTATATGCAAACTCAACAAGCGACAAATGATCATCCCAGCTACCTCCCAAATCCAAGACACACATCCTCAACATATCTTCCAGTGTCTGGATCATCCTCTCAGACTGACCATCTGTCTGAGGATGAAAAGCAGTACTGAAGTCCAACCTAGTGCCCATCGCTTCTTGCAACTTCTGCCAAAAACGAGAAGTAAACACCGAACCTCTATCTGACACAATGGACACAGGTACTCCATGAAGGCACACAATATGCTTCACGTACAACTTCGCCAATCTAGCAACTGAATATGTAGCTTTCACAGGCAAGAAATGTGCAGACTTCGTCAATCTGTCTACAATCACCCAAATGGAGTCGTATCCATCCTTCGAACGAGGTAAACCGACCACAAAATCCATAGCTATCCTTTCCCACTTCAACTCGGGAATAGGGAGAGGCTGAAGCTTCCCAGAAGGCTTCTGATGTTCGGCTTTCACTTGCTGACACGTCAAGCACTTAGCAACATAATCGGCGACATCCTTCTTCAATCCATCCCACCAGTATAGATCTCTGATACTGTGGTACATCTTAGTATTACCTGGATGAACGCTGTAGGCTGTAGAATGTGCTTCCTCTAAAATCTCCTCTCTCAAATCATCCACATCAGGAACACACAATCTACCACTGATCCACAACACACCATCATCATCGAGTGTGAAATCAGTGAACTTCCCTGCTCTGACATTCTCTGCGAGCTCTTCCAGAATAGGATCTCGGCTCTGAGCTTCTTTAATCCTATCCCTCAGTACAGATCATACTTTAAACTGAGCTAACAGTCCACCTGATCTACTAATCTTCATCATCAAACCTTGATCCACCAACAACTGCAACTCCTGGATCAATGGTCTCCTCTCAACACCGATGTGAGCAAGACTACCTGAGGACTTCCTACTCAAGGCATCTGCTACCACATTAGCTTTACCCGGATGGTAAAGAATCTCGCAATCATAGTCCTTCAACAGTTCCAACCATCTTCTCTGCCTCAAATTCAAATCTCGCTGCTGGAAAATGTACTTAAGGCTCTTGTGATCAGTAAATATCTCACAAGTCACCCCGTACAGATAATGTCTCCAAATCTTCAAAGCAAAGATCACTGCAGCCATCTCAAGATCATGCGTAGGATAATTCTGCTCATGCTTCTTCAACTGCCTCGAAGCATAGGCTATCACCCTTCCATTCTGCATCAACACACAACCAAGACCAATTCTAGAAGCATCACAGTAAACTGTGAACTTATCCACACTATTAGGCAAAGCTAATACTGGCGCTGTGGTCAACTTCTCCTTCAATAACTGAAAACTGTTCTCACAAGCTTCTGACCACTCGAATCTAACATTCTTCTGAGTCAAGCGAGTCATAGGGGCTGCAATCCTAGAAAAATCCTGCACAAATCGCCTATAATACCCGACTAAACCCAGAAAACTCCGAATCTCAGTGACCGAAGTAGGTCTAGGCCACTCAGATACTGCCTCAACCTTCTGTGGATCAACCTGAATACCTTCTTTAGACACTACGTGTCCAAGAAAAGAAACACTCTCCATCCAGAAATCACACTTCGAAAATTTAGCATAAAGCTGATGATCCCTTAGTGTCTGTAGTACAGTCCTCAAATGATATACATGCTCTTCCATACTCCTCGAATATACCAGTATATCATCAATGAAGACTACTACAAACTGATCCACATACGGTCTGAATACTCTGTTCATCAGGTCCATAAAAGCTGCTGGTGCATTAGTCAAACCAAAAGACATCACCAGAAACTCATAATGACCATATCGAGTGCGGAACGCTGTCTTAGGAATATCGGATTCACTAATCCGCAGCTGATGATAACCCGAACTCAAGTCGACCTTAGAAAAGAATTGTGCACCCTGAAGCTGATCAAACAAATCATCAATCCTCGGAAGAGGATACTTGTTCTTCACTGTCACCTTATTCAACTCTCTGTAGTCAATGCACAGTCTCAGGGTACCATCCTTCTTCTTCACAAACAAGACTGGTGCACCCCAAGGAGAAACACTAGGTCTAATAAAACCCTTATCCAACAACTCTTGCAACTACTCCTTCAGCTCTCTCAACTCTGCAGGAGCCATACGATAGGGTGGCATAGATATAGGAGTAGTACCTGGAACCACATCTATACAGAACTCAATCTCTCTATGAGGTGGTAAACCTGGTAACTCCTCGGGAAAAACATCAGGAAACTCACAAGCAACAGGAACATCTGTGAGTGACAACTTCTCCACTGACGTATCCCTAACCAATGCCAAAAACCCCTGACAACCTTTCCTTAACAACTTCCTAGCTGCAATAGCCGAAATAAGATTCTGAGGTGCTGAACTCCTGTCACCAACAAACTTAAATTCTACTTCACCAGGAATTCTGAAAATCACCTCCTTATTCCTGCAATCTACCACGGTATAGTGCTGAGATAACCAATCCATTCCCAGAATAACATCAAACTCCATCACATCCAACAAAATCAAATCAGCGGGTAATTCTCTATCTCCTACGAGAACTGGACAACCAGAAAGAACAATATTGACGTCCAAAGAATCGCTCAGAGGAGTGGCAACAGACAAAGGAAAAGCCATCCTCGAAGCTTGCCAACAAGATTTAGAAGCAAAAACAGGAGAAACAAACGAATGCGTGGCACCCGGATCAAATAAAACCAAAGCATCCAGGTAACAAACAGAAAGAATACCTGCCACGACTGCATTAGATGCCTGAGCATCCTGCTGAGTCAGATGGAAGACTCTGGCCTGACCTCGACCTCCCTACTGACTGGTAGAAGCCTGGCTAACACCTCTGGCACCTCCTCTAGTACCTCTACCACGACTCTGCTGTGGAACAAACTGAGTAGAACTCTGATGCTGGGCTGGTGGCAACTGAAATGGCACGGGTGCTGCACTAGCAATCGACTGCTGTGGGAATCGCGGAATCTGCTGCTGCTGATATCCGGAATAAGGACATGATCTGGCAAAATGTCCTGTCTGCCCACATCTGAAACATGTCAGTGGTGTCAGATAACACGGTCCCTGATGGACTCTACCACAAGTCTGACAAACGCTGGCCGCTGATCCAGAACTACGACCACTGCTGCTGCTTGAAGCACCTGACCCAAATCTAAACGATCTACGCTGACCTCCACGGCCATGTCTACTGCTCCGATGCACTCGCTGCTGCTGTCTCTGACTCTGCTGAGTCGAACCTCGCTGCTGACTACTCGAACCAACATGAAAACTCGAATATGGAGTAGCCTGCAATCCACTCGACTGAACTCCCAACTGGTAATAATCAGGCATCGCTCCCTGCCTAACTAACCTCAGCTCGATCTCCTTAGCTAGCTCAATCACAGACTCGAGAGTAAGACCTGCTGTGGGCATACCAGCAAAAGCTGAACCCAAACCAGTAACATACGTAGTAACCGCGAAATACTGATCTCGCATCAGATCCTCAGCATATCTACCCAGACGAAGAAACTCTCGGGTATACTCCTCTACAGATCGATCTCCACGAGAAATACTAGTCAAACGGAGACGATAGCTCAAACGAAGAGGCTCTGGACAAAATCTCCTCATGAATCGCTCTCGAAACTGAGCCCAGGTCATCGTCATCATATAAGGCTGGATCATCTGAATGAACCAATCCAAGGCTGGTCCCTCAACAGACAACTCAACAATCATGATCCGCTGGTACTCGGTATGAGCAGTCCGAGTCCTAGTCTCAATCGCATGCAGAAAATCTAACGGATCGGAAGTACCATCAAAAATAATCCTGCCAACTCGGGTATAGAACAAAGCTGCCTCAGGGTCAGACATACCCTGCTGATAGGCAGGCTGAACAGGCTGAACAACTGGAGGAACAGGAACATCAAACTCAGGCTGAACAGGCTCCTCATCCTGTAACTCTCTCTGCCTACGGCGACCTGCCGCTCCTCGAGGTCTACCTCTGCCACGACCTCTACGTCTAACTGGCTGCTCAGGAGGTAAAACCTCATCCTGAAAAGACTCATCATCCTCGGCCTCAACGACCAGTGGAGCGACACGCGCTCGCCTCCTCATTCTGAAAAGACAAACGGAAAGATTCAGACAAAACAGACAACGAAGGAATAACGCTGAAAACTAAGCAAGGAATACTTATCAAGACATACTCGAACCTAATACACTGCAGTAGTCCAACAGAAAACACAACTTTAAAACTAGGGCCACAACTCACATAACTAAGCCCTGACACAGAATTCCACTCTGATACGAACTTCGCTCTGATACCAACTTTGTCCCGACCCAAAACAGGGGCCATGACCAGCGCTAGGGAACGGGAATTCTTTCGAATCCGGAACCCGTAGCAAGCCTAAAAAAAAAAAAAAAATAAAGCATGCCATAATAACAATAAAAATATAATATGCAACGGAAATAAAAATCATAATATCATTTTTTCCATAAAAACTGGATTTAAATCAAATCTTATCTCATCACATAGATGTATATAATCTTTATACAAATCCAGTTTCAATATAGTACATCTCTTTAAAATAAAGTACATGAAATCCAACACTTTAATTCACAACTACTGCAGTGTCTAGATAAAATAAATAAGACTCAAGTATATAATTTACACAAAGAAGCCGGGGCGGAAGAAATCTGGCGTATCGACCTGCTACTGAGGTCTGAGGATGTTGACTCTCCTGAAAAATAGTCAACGGAGGGGAGTCAGACCTCACTGAGTGAATTACTATAATATATATACATACACACTAAGTGATAATGCATACAGTCAACAGTATATATATATCTAATATATATACAGGCAAATACACACAAATGCAGAAAAATCATTTTTATATATTTTACTGAAAATCCCAATTTATGAAGGATCACATAGAACCCTAGAATATCGCAACCTCAGAAAATAGTGTTAAACAACACTCTGGCCATACAGGCTCACTTATTCCAATATATATCCACTTAATCCATTTGGACAGTAGACTGGCCCCGAGACACTAAGTCAACCGAGCTCCAGCAGTCTGACTGCCAGTGTGATTGGCCCCGAGACACTTGGTCAACCGAGCTCCAGCAATCACACCCACAAACCACATCTCACACATCAATAATCATAATCAAATCAATATCCACAAATAAGTTAGTAATATAGCCTAAATACTATAGGCGTACCGGTACGTACTCGGTCCTAGTGCTGCCCACTAGGTAGCACGTTCTATTGATATCCTTCATTAATAATATAAATCATTCATTCACAATAAATGATGCATGAATGTAAGTGAAATAACAATATAAACCATATATATACCGAAAATATACCAAACATAAACCAGGTATATTTTGAGTATATATATGTCAAATAAATCCAATCAAATCATGAATTAAACTAAAAATATATTTAAAAACATTTTAAATATATTTTATTAACAAAACATGTATATAATTTATTATATACCAAAAATATACTTGAATATAAATCACATTATTTATGCATATTCAGTCAAAATAAAACATGCATTTTCTAAATCATGCATCCTAAGCATATATATATAATATAGTAACTCACCTAATGCGCTCCACGAGACAGGTCCGACGGGCCTGGTCCACTAGCCCTCGGTCTCGGCGCAACTAAACAAGCAATAAATAATCGACATTAGAATAAACCTAACAGAAATCCTAGAATTCAATCTAGAGTATTAAACACAGAATCAGAAATTAGGGTTCGACTGGATATCACGTTTTACGAGAATTCTACCGAAAATTCGGCAGAACCTCCCCTGTAAAATGGAAATCTCTCTACTCAAAAGAGTAGAGCCGACCCTGCAAAGAAACACACTTCGAAATTCAAGCTCAACACAATCAAAATCCCACGGTCAGACTCCAAACTACAGTCCATCGACCGGGGTCCACAAACACAGAATGATTCCAGATACAACAAAAATATCCTTAAATCACAAAAATACATTTCATACGTAGAAATTACATAATTAACCTTGAGACACTATAAAAACCGATTAAAACTCATTTTATTAGAAAAACCGTATATTATATATATAATTGAAAATAATTCCCGAAAAATAGTTTTAATTAGTTAAAAATACTAAATAATTTGTAGAAATCATTTTTATACCTTAAATAAATATTAAAACCAATTAAATTACATTTTTAGACAATTTAGGGTAAAATTACCAAAATACCCCTATATATATAAATATACTTAAATTACTTCAAAAATTCACCAAAAATCATACACTTATCCAAAATTAATTTTCTCAACATATTTATCAATAATATCAATATTTAAACTCAATTAACCAATTAATTTCCATTAAAAACACAATTAACCTAATTTTCCAAAATCACCTAAACTTCAATAATTAAAAATAAATACTTAGAAATTCATAAAAATTCCAAATAAATTCCTATAATTCATTTCAACACCCAATTCAACCATAAACTCCAATTTCATAATTTAAATAATTAATTTCCGAAAATTAGAAAATAATATTAAAATATTCAAAAATACCCAAAAATCCAAACAATCTCCAAAAATTCTACAAAAATTCATACATGAAGATTAAGCTACTAGGAACAACATTTGTGAAGGAATTTTCCATGAATCATCCAATTCGAAGCTCAAAAAAATCGAAAACCCTAATAGGCCGAAATTTACAAATCGAAAACTAAGCAATTCTAGACCATTTTAGCTCAAACCAAAGCTAGAATCACACTCACCGGAGCTCAAGGAGAAGAAAGAGACCGGCGGTGTCGAAAACGATGGCCGGAGGAGGGAGAAACGGCAGTAGCTCGACTTTCGGCCTCCTAAGCTAATTCCGGCCAAACTCGTCGGGAAAGGGGGCTGCTGGCGGCGGGGAACGGCTGGAGACGGAGGTGGCTCACCGAGAGGCACACCGACGGTGAAGGAACGGAAGTTGCAGACGGTGGAGGTGGGTGGTGGTCGTCGGGCGCGGGAAGGAGAAGAAGAAGAAGAAGAAGAAAATGTCGGGGGTAATTTGGTAATTTTGCAAAAATTTTTAATTTTTGATGTATATATGTATATATATATACTTTATACTATATATTAAAATATTATTAAATTACACACATCAAATATACACCACACACATAAAAATATTAATATTTTAATAATTTTTACCAAATAAAATTAATTAAATAACAATTAAAACAATTAAATACTTAATAAAATATTAGGGAATAATAAACCCTAATTAAATACATATACACACACAGGCTTTATTTAATAATTTAATAATATGTATGAGTTCATGCAAGTCCGTAAATATATTTAAAATAATTAATAATACATTGTTTACGTGAAAATTTCCCCGAAAATGCAAGTCCCGGAAAAATTTTACGTAAAACACTGAAAATAATACACAGTAATTAAAATAGATTTTAAATACATATTAACTCGTAAAAAATATCATATAAAATACAGAAATCATTAACTCTGCATATCCCGGTACAGTGTAAAAATATTTTAAAAACACTGGATATTACAATCATAATGTAAAAACATCCCACATAATCATAAAAATAATCCATAACAATTACAAGAATAGAGAATAGAGAAGAAAATAAAACTAGGAATTCTTGTTATTCAATTCTTCAACTCTTGATATATCTTGAGTTCTTCTCTAATTATTGCGCCTTTCCAGTGTTTTTCTTCCCTTAAAATCAACCCTAAAGTGCTATATTTAAAACCCTTTGAAGGGTAAACATGTTGTCCTCAAAACAAGCCAATGCTAAGTCATTAAAATTAATATGTTAGAGGGCTATGACCATAGAAAAGTTGCGATGGCGACAGCCCTCATGACCTTTTAGAGCTCTTTCTCTGCTATGGTTACAGCTTGGGCTGTGACCACAACACGATCAATGAAAATTCTAGGTACTTCTCTTGGCTGCTACCATAGAATAGGCTATGATGGCAGCCTTGACTTCACACTAATCTCACTTTCAAATGTTGCAATCTTTACTTTTCAATGACCAAAGCTGGTTCTTTTCACCCAAAATGTAATTTTTCATCCAAAGTCCTTCACCAATAGTCCAACCAACCTAAAAGCATATAAGTTAAAATTAAGACCAAGAAACTCACAAAATAAAATCACTTAAGACATAAAAATTACTAAATAACAAAATAAAATGCTTTACTAATAACAAAAATTTCACACAAACGCTACTATCCACATAACATGTGTTGAAAAAATGATAAGGTCATCAGTCGTGTATCAAAGGGGTTGAGGTTAAGTAATTGAAATTTCTTGCCATTTTAGATATGCCGCTTTAATGAATGTAGTGATAAGAGATGTGGCCCGTAAAATTTCATTATAAGATTCTAGTGTTTGATTACAGATTTTTTTCTTTAGTTACTACGTTCTTCACCATTAGATTTGTAATTTTATTTATTTCCACATATTTATTATTCATTTTCATATTTGTTTAATGCTTTAACCTTAAGTAAATTACCTTCAAGTTCAACATAAAAAAAAAACAACATCAAAGTTATTAGAGAAGTATTATTATACTAGAAACTTTATTCATTTTTACCAATTTATCATATTTTTAAAATTGTGACGAATTGATATATTGTCACGACCCAAAATAGGGGCCATGATCGGCGCTAGGGAACGAGAATTCTTTCGAATCCGGAACCCGTAGCAAGCCTAAAAATAAAATAAATCATGCAATAATAACAATAACCATAATATATATATGCAGCGGAAATAAAAATCATAATATCATAATATTATTCACATCAACTGGATTTAAATCAAAATCTCATCTCATAAATATATAATCTCTTTAATACAAATCCAGTTTCAATATATTACATCTCTTTAAATAAAATACATGAAATCCAATACTTTAATTCACAACTACTGCAGTGCCTAGATAAAATAAATAAGACTCAAGTAAATAATTTACATAAAGAAGCCGGGGCGGAAGAAATCCGGCGTATCGACCTGCTACTGAGGTCTGAAGAAGTTGACTCTCCTGAAAAATAGTCAACGGAGGGGAGTCAGACCTCACTGAGTGAATTACTATAATATATATACATAGTGAATTACTATAATATATATACATAGTGAATTACTATAATATATATACATAGTGAATTACTATAATATATATACATACACTCTAAATGACAATGCATATAGTCAATAATACATATATAATATGTATATATACAGGCAAATTCATACAGATGCAGAAAAATCCTTTTTTTATATATTTTATTGAAAAATCCCAGTTTATGAAGGATCATATAGAACCCTAGTATATCGCAACCTCAGGAAATAGTGTTAAACAACACTCTAGCCATACAGGCTCACTTAATCCAAATATATCCACTTAATCCATTTAGACAGTAGACTGACCCCGAGACACTAAGTCAACCGAGCTCCAGCAGTCTGACTGCCAGTGTGATTGGCCTCGAGACACTTGGTCAACCGAGCTCCAGCAATCACACCTCCAAACCACATCTCACATATCAAATAATCATATCAAACCAATATCCACAAATAGTTAGTAACATAGCCTAAAGCTATAGGTGTACCGGTACATACTCGGTCCTAGTGCTGCCCACTAGGTAGCACGTTCTATTGATATCCTTCATTATTAATAATATAAATCATTCATTCACAAGAAATGATGCATGAATTTAAATGAAATAGCAATATAAACCATATATATACCGGAAATATACCAAAAGTAAATCAGGTATATTTCGAGTATATATACGTCAAATGAATTCCATCAAATTATAACTCAAGCTAGAAATATATTTAAAAACATTTTAAATATATTTTATTTACAAAACATGCATATAATTTAATATATACCAAAAATGTACTTAATATAAACTTAAGAAATAATCAAATTATTTATGCATATTTAATCAACATAAAACATGCATTTCTAAATCATGCATCCTAAGCATATATATATAGTATAGTAACTCACCTAATGCGCTCCTTGAGACGGGTCCGATGGGCCTGGTCCACTAGCCCTCGATCTCGGCGCAACTAAACAAACAATAAATAATCGACATCAGAATAAACCTAACAGAAATCCTAGAATTCGATCTAAAGTATTAAACACAGAATCAAAAATTAAGGTTCGACCGGATATCACATTTTACGAGAATCCTACCGAAAATCCGACAGAACCTTCCCTGTAAAACGGACATCTCTCTACTCAAAAGAGTATAGCCGACCCTGCAAGGAAATACACTTCGAAATACAAGCTCAACACAAATCCATAACCCCTCGGTCGGACTCCAGACTATAATCCACCGACCGGGGTCCACAAACACAGAACAATTCCAGATATACCAAAAATATCCTTATAACATAGAAATTCATTTTATAAGTAGAAATTACATAATTAACCTTAAAACACAATAAAAACCGATAAAAACTCATTTTATTAGTAAAACCGTATATTATATATATAATTGAAAATAATTCACGAAAAATAGTTTTAATTAGTTAAAAATACCAAATAATTTGTAGAAATCATTTTTATACCTTAAATAACTATTAAAACCAATTAAATTACATTTTTAGACAATTTAGGGTAAAATTACCAAAATACCCCTATATATATAAATATACTTAAATTACTTCAAAAATTCACCAAAAATTATAAAATTATCCAAAATTAATTTTCTCAACATATTTATCAATAATATCAATAATTAAACTCATTTAACTAATTAAATTCAATTAAAAACATAATTAACCTAATTTCTCAAAATCACATAAACTTCAATAATTCAAAATAAATACTTAGAAATTCATAAAAATTCCAAATAAATTCCTATAATTCATTTCAACACCTAATTTAACCATAAACCCCAATTTCATAATTTAAATAATTAATTTCCGAAAATTAGAAAATAATATTAAAATATTCAAAAATACCCAAAAATCCAAAAAATCTCCAAAAATTATACAAAAATTCATACATGTAGATTGAGATACTAGGAACAACATTTGTGAAGGGAGTTTTCATGAATCATCCAATTCGAAGCCAAAAAAATCAAAAACCCTAATAGGCCGAAATTGAAAATTCGAAACCTAAGCAATACTAGACCATTTTAGCTCAAACCAAAGCTAGAATCACACTCACCAGAGCTCAAGGAGAAGAAAGAGACTGGCGGTGTCAAAAACGGTGGCCAGAATCGACGTGATCGACGATGGATCGACTTTCGGCTTCTCCGGCCAAAAATGGCTTCCAGGCACCGGAAATGGCTACCACAGGCGGCGAGGAAGGCTGGGGAAGGTGGTGACACACCGGATGGCACACCCACGGTGAAGAAACGGCAAGTAGCAGCGACCGGACGGTGAAGGGAACGGTCGGGAGGAAGAAGAAGCTCACGGGGGGCAGTTTTGTAATTTTCCAAACTTTTGTAATTTTGACAATTTTTAATGTATATATGTATATATATATACTTTACACTATATAATAAAAATAATATTAAATTACACACTTTAAATATACACCACACACATAAAATTTAATATTTTAATAATTTATACTAAATAAAAATAATTAAATAACAATAAACTAATAAATAATTAATATAATATTAGGGTAACATTAAACCCTAATTAAATAAATATTTACACACATAGGCTTTATTTAGTATTTTAAAAATACGTATGAGTTCATGCAAGTCCGAAAATGCATTTAAAATAATTAATAATACATTGTTTACGTGAAAATTTCCCCGAAAATGCAAGTCCCGAGAAAATTTTATGTAAAACACTGGAAATAATACACAGTAATAAAAATAGGTTTTAAATACATATTAACTCATAAAAAATATCATATAATATACATAAATTATTAACACTGCATATCCTGGTACAGTATAAAAATATTTTAAAAACACGGGATATTACATATATGAACTTTTTGATTTATTACAAATTCTATCCTCGGTTAAAATAGTGTGTATCCATGTTGAAATGACATACTAACATTAGTGCAAAATTATTTGTTAAAAATAAGAATATATATGCAAAAGAAAATGAAAGATAAGAACATATTTTAAAAAAAAAAATGAAATTTAAAGATGGAAAAATTACTAATTTTGTTTCTAAATTTTACATCATCAAATAAATTTACACATGCATATAATATTAGTATGAGTATATACTATATTGACCATGGATAAATTTAAAAAAAAATGAAAAATTTATATATCAATTTACCATAATTTTAAAAATAGAATGAATGGATAAAAAATGACTAAAATTTATAGTAGAATTACGGTAAAATTATGCAATAACCTAAGTTGTTGTTGTTATTGTTATTATTAGGAAATCAAAAAATGTACCCTCTTTGTTCAAATAAAGTTAAAATTAATTTTGAAATTCTGCAAAGTAGCCACTAAAATCAGTCTAATATTCCTGACGTCAAAGTTTATATATATCCATACGTTAACAATGAATTAAGTCTTGACATTCATTTATATGGCAATGACACTTATATTGGGGAGAGGCCCAATTTAGAGTTTGACCGAGGATCACATTAAATTCTATGTTTTGAAATCTAAACACATTAGAATATTATTGAATACAATTAAATTTTATAATTTTTTAGTACAATTAAATCCTATAAATTAATTAAAAAAATTATAATAATAAATAAAATTGATAATTTTTTTAGAAATATATATATAATCTAGTTATTAAATTTTAAAAGTTTTTAAATCTATAAAATGATTTTTAAAAAAAAATTCTTAAAATTTTAAAATTTTTACAATTAAGTGGTATAAATTTCAAAAAAATGATCAAATTTAGTCATTAATATAAATAAAAAATTGATAATTGAGCTAAAAATTTAATTTAAATTTATTCGGCATTGATAATAGTTGAATAAAATTGAGGAAAGGATGACTTTGTATTTCTCCTGCTTGAGTTTTTTTACACCTAAATCTACGATATCAGCCCAAGAGACTCCATCTTTAGACTGACATACATTATCATCAGATGCATCAACCATCAACCATCAGACTGGCATGTTCAGACAAAGGCTAATCCATTTCCGTAACAACAATAGCCCCTATTGGTGGGTTTGTTCCTGCATTATCAGCATCCTCCTTAAGCAAAAAGTCATCTTTCCTATCAATTGAACTATCAACAATTGTCTTTTCTTGCTGAGGAGGCTTATCAATATCACAAACAATCAAAGCACCTTCATGACTCGTATATTTATCCAAGCCTTCCATGTCTTTATTTGTTTCATCCAGACAGGCAGTAGCATTATCCATTCCATGTAGCTCTAATCCAGTTTGGAGTTTTTTGAAAGCAATACTAATAGGAACATCAGTACTCGGATTAATTTTTGGCTTCCAGATTCTTTTCGGTTCTTTAGGCCTTTAAGTCTTTAACCGAGGAGCTTCATGATGCATTGTTGGTTTTTTCCCCAATCTATAATCCTATGAAGTATGCCCAATGTTAGAACATATATTGCAAAAAGAAGCTAAGTTTTCATATACCACATTAATGAAGAAGCTTTTCCAATTCTTTCAACAAGAAGATTTTCAAGTAAAGTAGTAGACAAATCAATATCAGGCCCGGGCATAATGCCCACACTCTTCATTAACAGTAGCACTATCTACTTTAGAGAAACCCCAATTCCCCTAGCAATAGATGTCAAAATTTGTGGATGCCAATATTCCTATGGAAGTTTATAAAATCGATCTCAAATCTAAGTGTTTGTTGATTTTTGACCTGAAGGATCAAAATCTGATGTCTAAGGCTGCAAGCATAGAATCCCTAGTTTTAATGCTATAGCCCCTAGGCCCCATACGAAATTCTTTTCCATGCTGGAATTCAAAATCACATGATAAAATCCACATCCTAATGAAATCAATTTCCAGTTGTTAGTAATCCCCCAAACTGATGATAGTTTCTTCTTTAAGTCAACGAGTTTCCGTGGTGAATCCCCTTTTGAAAGGACAATTCGAGCAATAAGAGCATGTTGACAAGCAACCAATTGGTGTTTATAGATCTGCTGATTAATCTTGATAGCAATATAACCTCCCTTATTGGTTGCAGAGGTACCATCAGACAGAATTGAAGATCCTGTTACTGCCATCGCATAAGATGGTTTTTCTTAAGGATTCGATGTAAGAGGAGCAAACATATCCTTGTGACTAGGATAGTGCATATCAGAGGCGGAGATCAGGGCAGCCTGACGGCAGCGCCTAGTGCTGGAGATCACAAGAAAAAATTCAGGCAAAAATAATTTTGCTAAACACCCCCTTCATTGCTAAAAGACAAGTGTTGATGTCGGGTAATTATAAATCTAATGGTGAAGAACATAGTAACTTCAAAAAAAAATCTGTAATCAAACACCAGAATCTTATCATGACATTTTGCTAGCCACCTCTCCCATCAGTGCATTCATCAAAGCGACATATCTAAAATGGCAAGAAATTTCGATTACATAACGAGAAGCATATATACCCTTTCAATTTTGTTTGGACTATTTAAATACAGAAATTTATTTTTTCTGTAATTTAAGCCACTAGATTAACGGAGAAGATTTAAAAATGTAAAAGAATTTTCTTTTCCAATTAATTCAAAATAGAAATAAAAAAAACACTCCCTCTGTTTTCAAGTGCAGCTAGAAGAAAATGAAGCCCCACCGCCACCACATACACAGTGGCTTCACCTATAGATCACCGCTAAAACCGTCGTACAAATGTGGGTCCTTTTCTTCACAGCTACTTCTCCTTCGTCAATTCCCTTTCAAAACCTTCCCACGCATCCGTAATCTTTCAATCTGTTGCGTCACACAAACTCAAAACGCTCCTTTTACATGATAAAGATAAACGCTCCTTTTACATGATAAAATTTAAGAGTAAAACGCTGCGTCTGATAACTCAAATTTTGATTTGTTGAGAAAATTGGAAAAGATGATGATGGAATTTGATGAGAAAATTGCAAATTTTGTGCAAAGTGTGGGGTTATGGACCCCAATTCTTTTACATAATCGTCACATGGGCTGAGTTACAAATGAGGTTAATTTTTAAATCTTCTACCGTTAATCAAGGGACTTCAATTACAGGAAAACTCATTTTAAATGTTCCAAAAAAAGTAAGGATCAAATGAGTTCCTCGATATAAACATTAAAGAC
Organism: Mallotus nudiflorus; assembly: GCA_947683625.1. Taxonomy (NCBI): domain Eukaryota; kingdom Viridiplantae; phylum Streptophyta; class Magnoliopsida; order Malpighiales; family Euphorbiaceae; genus Mallotus; species Mallotus nudiflorus. Next base: position 171,638 of record CANTUR010000189.1, on the reverse strand, counting down.
AAAAATGCACCTTTGCCCAATGATAAGATGACGAAAATTGTTAGACCCTTATCTTTTCATTTCTTAAAATTATTTTTTAATATATTATATTTTTGAAAAAATAATTATTTTATTTTTACAAAGTAAATTTTATTGTACAAATAATCTATATATATATATATATATATATATATATATATATTAAATGTTGAATTTTAAAATTATTAAACAAAAAATTTAATAAATATTTATCTTCATTTTTAAATATTTACCCTAAAAAAATAATGTGTCAAACATTAAAAGTCCTAATTTTTATTAAAAATAAAATATATATTATAGTTTTTTAATATCATTTTTTAACTAAAACATTAATATACATATTCTAATACTACTCAAATTCTAAAGATTTTTTATAATACATTTTTTTAATCTCAAATCACTCAATCATTTTTCCTAAACTATCAGAGATTTTATTTTAATTTTTTTTACTAAAACACTATTATACATACTCCAATAGTAATCTAATAGTTACCTTTTTCTCTTTGTAAAAATTCTTATTTTAAAAGACATATATTTTATTCTATATAAAATATTTTAATTATACTACATTTAAAATAGTATTTTTTTTATTAGAAATTATATCTTTTATTCTAATTAAAATATCTAACATTTATTCGATTAAAAACACAATATGCTGATTGATGACTAGTTATTATTAATTGCGTGAATAAATATTATTTAATGGTAATAAAAAAACATAATGAAAATAAAGTTTGAATAAAAAATGACTTTTTCAAGATGTGCTCATGAACTCTATTTGTTATAATTTATATAAAATATTCTTAATTAATATTTAGTTATAGAGTAACGATAAACGCAGCGGGCCGCGTCGTCTTTTTTTTTTAATAAAAGGATGAAACTACCCGTCTGTGCAGGGGTAGTATACTTGGGAAGCTTCTATGTTTATCATTTCTATTTGTTATAATATAGATATTTATTTTTAAATTCTGTCCCTTAGTTTTAAAATCACATCTCCTTGACAAGAATTCAGAACCCATTAAAAAAAAAAAGTGAAGCTATTCCTTGCTTGGATGCTAAAAAAGAAAAAGAAAAAGTGAAAGAATATATAATTTACTGCAATCTTGAAAAATTTGTTTAACTATCAAGCAATCTTACATTCTAATTCTAACACTTCAAATAGCATATATAGTTTTCATCTAAAAGAAAATTACAAAGAAAGAGAGTCAGCTAAGCAACAAGAGCCATTGATCATAGTAATGAAGGGTTCGTCCCATAACAAACTACAAAACTATTTTGTTATTTTAATATTTATTTCTTATGCAGATAAACATTAAATTCTAGTTAATAATTAACAATACAAGGAATTTATAGGATTTAGATCCTTCATGTTGAATATGAACATGATCAACCATGTTGACAATTTCAATCATTAATTTTTAATTTATAGTTGAGATTTATTGAAAATTTTAATTTTAAATTAAAAAAAATAGATGCTTATTGTTAGGTAATATAATCTCAACCGTTGATTTTAAATTCAGTGGCTGAGATTGTATATACATGAGAGATCATGTTCATGTTTAACATGAGAGGATGAAATCAGAATTTATATATCGACTGTTGTTTGTTGAGGTTTTGTCACTTCTATTACTTTTCGACTCTTTATTGGTTGTAAATAAAAACCAATTGAATTCAAATACAAATCACTGCTGCCATGGAACCCAACAATCTTGTAATGTCCTCCATTAGTTCCATGTAAAGAAGAAAAATATGTTCCCTTTGTACTATCACCAAATGGTCCATATGTTCTTTTATTGCTTTGGAGTGTAAGTGAAAGAACCACAGTGTCATCATAGGTTCCATGGACTTCTTTAAGGTACTCATTTGACTGATTAAACATTACTTCGACCTGAAAATATAAAATCGTTTTTAGAGTATTTTGATACTTCAATGTTGGGATTAGTTATTAATATAAAATATACAAAATTTAAGCACATATATTTTACCACCTACAACAAGTTTTGCCATGTGGTGGTATTACTTCTAACCATTTTTCTAATGTGTATATTTTATTTTATTTTTCACTTTACAAAATATTAATGAGCATTATTTTCTTTTAATATTTTATGACCTTTCAAATTCCTAATTATATCTATTTTTTTTATAACTTTCATATCTTATATTCTTAATTTTTTTTTTCACAACATATTATTTGGAATTAATTTTTTTTTATATTTTAATCCTCTCATCTTTCTAATCATATTGTTTTAATTTTTAAAATCAAATACTTTTATAATTTTAATCTTTTACCATTTAATAAACAAACTTTATGTCTATTGTAGTTATCAATTATTTATTTAAATTTTTTATTATATCATATTAAAAATTTTCTATTTTAAAATAATTCATATTCATTTAATTTTTACATCATCTTCAACATTTTGTGATTTACAAATATGAATTTATCTAATCACATATATCAATTAATATTTTGAGTGTTAATTTTTTTTTATATATTTTTTTTTTCAAATTTTTTTTAGTTTTTAGTGAATATTTATTATTTACTTAATATTTTAATAGAAATTTTAAAAAATAAAAGTAAAAAATTCAGATAAATTCAGTAAAAATAAATGTCACAGATAAATTCAGTAACTTTAATTTAAAAAAACTTTCTTTGATCTAATATATTTTAAAAGTTATAATTTTTAATAAAATAATAAATTATCTGTGTAAAATAAATAAAGTTAAGGATACATATTTCACCATCTAGGACAAATAGTACCATGTGGCAATTTTACTCCAAATTATTTTACTATTTATTTTATTTTATTTTATTTTCACTCCAGAAAATATTAATGTAGCGTTAATTTTGTGTCTTTTATGATTTCTAATATTTCTAATTATATTTAATTTTTTAATTTTTTTCACTTTACTACATAGTATTCTATCTATATAAAATTTATAAAAGTTAATGATACACATTTTGCCACGTATGGCAAATTTATTTATTTATAATATTTATTTATCCCTTTATTAAATTTAATGAAAAAATATTTTAGATAACCTGCATCATGCGGGCTCTAAATTAATTACTTTTAATCTGATACAAATTTGTATTTTTAAGGAGTTAGTTGAGATGTGTTTTTATCTATTAATTAAATAAGTTTTTAATGCATCCAATATTTGTCAGAAAGTTTTTGAGGTGGAGATTTTCGAACACCACCACTTTATATTCACATATATATAATTTTCTCTGTTTTTTAGTTACCCAAATAAATTATAACTCTTATAAAAAAAGTTAATTTATTATAATGTCTAGTATTTAAAATATGTTCATATTAAAAAGTTATTTTTTATTTAAATAACTTATATATTTATGATTTTTCAAGAAAAAATTATTAATATATTAAATAATAACTATATATGTATATATTATTTTCTGTAAATAATTTATTTCTAACAATTAAATATACATAAATTCTAATTTAATTTTTTAATATAAAAAACAAATTTATTAAGTATTTATGCCTTTTGTGAACCTCAAAGACTAAATTTTTTTTTTTCATAGATGTGGTTTAATTTTTAGCAAGTAATTAATAGATTTTAAAAAATTTTGTTGATAAAATCTCCACCCACGTTTAAAGGCAAATGCTTGATGTGTTATTTGGTAGGTTTTATATATATATATATATATATATATATATATATATAGACTCTAAACAATAAAAAGAAAATACTGTAAGAATGAGAAAGAAAAAGAAATGATCCTTTCTTCGAATACTTCCTCTAAAGTAAAAATTTTATATTTTATTTTACTTTCACTTTACAAAATTTTAATGAGCATTAATTTTTTTATATTTTTGTGACCTTTTAAATTTAATTTAATTTATTTTAATTTTTATGATTTGAATATCTTATATTCTTTATTTTTTTTACTAATTGAGCTTTATTATTTTTATATTTTTATCCTCTTACATTTCTAATCATACTGTTTTAATTTTTTTTAAAATTAAATTTTAAAATCAAATACTTTTGTTTTTTTTTTTAATATTTTACCTTTTAACAAACAAACTTTTATGTTTATTATAGTATCCAATTATTTATTTAAATTTTTTTATTATGTCATAGTGAAAAATTTCTATATTAAAATTTTAAATTATATATATATTGAGTATTAAATTTTTTATATATTTTCTTTTTAATTTTTTTAGTTTTTAGTGACCATATATTATTTACTTAACATTTTTAATAGAAAAAATTCAAAAAAATTCATAAAATTAAGTTATTTTTATTTTTGAAAATTGTATTTGACATAATATATTTTAGAAGTTATAATTTTTAATAAAAATAATAAATTATCTATGTAAAATAAATAAAACTTAAGGATATATATTTTACCATCCAGGATAAATAGTACCATTTGGCAATTTACTCCTAACCACTTTTCTAGTTATTTTATTTTCACTTCAGAAAGGTATTAATGTGCTTTAATTTCTTATATTTTATGAATTCTAATATTTCTAATTATATTTATAATTTTAAAAGTTTAAAATTTTTAATTTTTTACTTTGCAACATATTAATCAGTCTATATAAGATTTATGAAAGTTAACGAAACACATTTTACCATGTACAACAAATTTTATAATATGATATTTTTACTCCAAACTACACTTTCTAAATTTTATAGCAAATAATTAAAATTATAAAAGTTATAAAATATAACTTTTTTTGTATTTTCTATGTCATGAGTCATCAATTACCTATATTTGATAACCCTTCATATTTATTCATTATTATTATAATTCTTTATCATTATGTGTTTTTTATTTTTAACTTTCATAATCTTTATAATATACATATATATATTATCCGTTGTTTAGTCACCCAAATAAATTACAACTCTTATGAAAAGTAAATTATTTTTAATTTCAACTATTAAAATATTTTCATATTAAAAAGTTATTTTACATTAAATAAGAACCATATGTATATATTATTTATCTATAAATAATTTATTTCTAACAATTAAAATAAAAATAAATTCTAATATACATAAATGCTATTTCAATTTTAATTTTTTAAAATAAAGAGGACAAATTCATTAGGTATTTATGCGTTTGTGAACCTCAAATACTAATGTTTTCCAACAGTTCTGGTTTAATTTTTATAAGTAATAAATAGATTTTAAAAAATTTGGGTAATAAAATCTCCACCGGCCTTTGAAGGCAAATGCTTGATGTTCTATTGGGTGGGTTTTGTTTATAGACTCTAAATAATAAAAAGAAAATATTGTAAGAATGAGAAAGAAAAGATATGAACCTTTCTTCGATTACTTCCACTAGGATCTCCATGCTCCTTTGACAGAACGAGTTTTTCTTTATCAACATACTCGATCTGGATCATGTCAATAGAATTCTCATTATAAACTATTAACAATCTCCTAATTGCGAAATGTGCTCCATCATCCCATCCATTACCCCTATCACCACCCCAAGGCCCAGTAACAATCTTCGTGTAATACTCGAGGTCAGGGCTCTGTGGTAATATCATTAGAACTTTTCATTAATTAATTCATTTACCCAATTGCACATATTAAAATTTGCACACTATGAATTAAAAATATATGCTATGCAAATTCGGTAATAATTTGAGTTACCTCTTTAATGGCACAAAAGACGTGAAAATCCATGTTGCAGTCGTAACATTTATAGCCGATGAACTTCCCATATTTGCTACAAACAATGCATTTATATTGATAATCACACCAAAATGGCATGATAACAAAACTTAGTGGGTGTTCATGACTTTTATATCTCCAAATTGTCGGTACAACTTGATTTTTTATATGAGTTTGAAGCAGACAATTGTTGCAGTTTGAGGAATAGTCTTGGCAGCTTCTGCAATTGTTCTCCTCTGGAAACTCATACTCAGATGGGGTTGGGTTTGATTTTAGGTAGAATATGAGACCCTCTCCAAAAATGGCATCAAAGTTGGTATAAAATTCTGCACACCATTTATGAAGAATGAATTCGTCGCATTCAGTGCATTGATAGGTTGGACCTGAAATGATTTCATCACAATAATTGCAACACTGGTTCAATTTACTACTAGAAGCAGAACCCTTCTTCATCTTAGGTTCTTCAGTGAAGAAAAACTCATGTGCATGCGCTTCAGTGAAAATTCTTTGAGGAATGATTTTATCCTCCTTCAAAAATCCCGTTGATGTTGATTGGTGAGTACCTTTACGACCACCACGAGCAGGCTTCTGATTACCTTTTAGCACATCCACTATCTTTTTGGCAAATTCTTCCATGTTAACTGGCTTTGTAAGGTCAATACTAGAAATCCATGCGTATCCAAACTCATAAAAATCATGAATCTGATCACCTCTGTCTTTACATTCAATGATGAATAATCTTGCCCTTTCAGACATTGCTAGATCTAACAGCTCGTTGTTTTGGGAGTGTGAAGTATTGATGATAACATGAAGTTTGAGCCGGAGTTGGGTTTTGGTGATATCAATGAGGATTTTGAAAGACGACTCATCCAAAGAAATGTTATTAGATTCAGAATCGCTAGAATAAGAAGTAGGTGAAAGAAAGTTTTGAAGGTGTACAATGATATCTTCTTCATCAATTAGAGGATAGTGAAGAAACTCTGCTAATTTAGCAGCTATTTCACGCTTTCTTTTATGGGAAGGACCCTTCACTGCTATGAGTATTGGATTTTGTTGCTTTGCAGACTCCATTTTCTCTCTTTTATATGAAAACTACGATATTTGAAGTGTTAGAATTAGAAAACTATGATATTTGTAAGATCTTGGCAGGTGAAACAAAACTTTCTAATCACAAAGAGAAGAACAAATGTTTTCAAGATTGCAGCAAATTTTATATTCTTACTCTTTTTCTTTTTTTGTCTTTTTGTTGCATTCAAGCAAGGAATATCTTCACTTTTTTTTTTTTTTTTGAATGGTGTTGCATTCTTAGCTTGTCCCCATTGCATTCTATGGCAATTTTCTATTTTATTTTTTTACTTTCAAGTTGTAGAAGTCACTGATTAGTTTTTATTTTTTTTAAATATTAATTATTTTTTAAATTAAAATACTATTAAAATCAAATAAATAAAAAAATAATTTAACATTAGCATACAATAAAATTTTATGCATTTTTTAAATTAAAAATTGGAAAAAATTAAAAGTTGAAACGAAATTATCTAGCAAATAAATTCTTTGAAATTAAAATTTGAAAAAATAAGGAGAAACTTTTTTTATTGGAAAAATAAGGAGACGTGACTTTATAAATAAGAGAGAAAAATTAAAAAATAAATATTCATATTATAACCAAATATTAATTCAGCATATTTTATTCAAATTAACAACCTGAGTTAATGAAATCATGTTGCAAAAATTATTTTCTATTAAAACTGTATTTTCATTTTGTTTATGTTTTTTATTACCATAAAAAAATAAAATAATTATTTTTCCAAAAAATAATATAATAAAAATGGATTTTAAGAGTTGAATCTATAGGAATCTAATTTCCTTCACCTTGTCATTCATCCTAGCTAGATACTTTTATCAAAATTGACCTTTTCTATGTAAGATTGCTTGTTAGGTGAAACAAAACATTCTAACCACAAAAAGAAGAACAATTTTTTTTTAAGATTGTAGTAAAGTATATATTCTTACTCTTTTTTTTTCTTTTCTTTTATTTTCTTTTCTTTTTTATCATCAAGCAAGGTATATTAATTTTTTTTTTTTTACTTTTATGTTGTAAAAATCATGGATTATTTTTATCAAATATTAATTATTCTTAAATTAAAATACTACTAAAATCAAATAAATTTAAAATAATTCAATATTAGAATATAATAAAATTTTATGAATTTTTTTAAACTCAACAAAAAGGGAAAAATTAAAAGTTGGAAAGAAATTATGTATGTAATATCCCGAATTTTTAAATATTTTTATACTGCATCGGAATATGCAGGGTTAATAAGTTTTTTATATATTTATGACATTTTTAAGAGTTGTTATTTTTTAAAAGCTAATTTTAATTATTTTACATTATTTTAAGTACGTTACGTAAAATTTTCCCGGAAATTATATTTTCGGAGAAATTGACACGTAAATAATTTCATATTAATTATTTTGACTAGTTTTACGAATTTACATGAACTCATACATAATTTTTAAGTGCTAAATAAAATGTATGTATGTGTATTTATTTAAATTAATTAGAGCTTAATTAATTTTCTTAATTTTATGATTTAATTTTTTTGTATTAATTAATTAATTAATTTTAAGTGTATAAATTATTAAATATAATAACATATTTGTGTGGTGAGTATTATTTGTGTGTGGGAATATATATAATATTATAATATAAGTGTGGATATATATATATATATATATATATATATATATATATATATATATATATATATATATATATATATATACATAATTTATTATCAAAATTATAAAGTTTGCATTATTTATCAAAATGCCATTGTCTCCTTCATTTTTCTTCTCAAACGGATTCCACTATTTCCAGCCATTTTCAAGCTGGTTTTCTTGTTGTTACTATGCCTCTCAGCCTTCTTCCTCCACCTCCAGCCATTTCCACCACTTAAAGCTCCCATTTCCGGCGTTGTTTAGCCAGATTTTCATTAAGAGGCCGAAAGTTGCTCCAAACTCCGATCAAGCACTTTTCAGCCATCAAATTTGATGCTGTCAGTCTCTATCTTCTGCTTGAGCTCTGGTAAGTGTGATTCCAAATTTTGTTTCACTTGATTTGGTTTAGAATTGCTTAGGTTTCAATTTCTTCAAATCAGCCATTTTGGGTTTCGAATTTTTTTTAGCTTCAATTTGGTTGATTCATGAAAAATTCCTTCACAAACTTTGTTCTTGAAAGCTTAATCTACATTTTGTAATTTTTGTAGAATTTTTGGAATTTATTTTAATTTTTGTGAATTTTTTATTATTTTATTAATATTTTCTAATTTTTGAAAATTAATTAATTAAATTATGAAATTGTGTTTTATAGTGATTATAGGTGTTTAAATGAATTATGGAAATTTATTTGTAATTTTTGTGAATTTTTATATATTTATTTGGAATTTATTAAGTTTATGTAATTTGGAAAAATAGGGTTAATTATGTGTTTAATTGAAATAAATTGGTTAATTGAGTATTGATATTATTGATATATATGTTGAGAAAATTAATTTTGAGTAATTATATTATTTTTGGTGAATTTTTGGATTTATTTTAGTAAATTTATATATATAGGGGTATTTTGGTAATTTTACACTAAATTGGCTAAAAGTGTAATTAAATTGGTTTAAATAGATATTTAGGGTATAAAAATAATTTCTACAAATTATTTAGTATTTTTAACTAATTAAAACTATTTTTCGTAAATTATTTTTAAATTATATATATAATATACGATTTTTCTAAATAAATGAGTTTTTATTGGTTTTTAACGTGTTTTAGGGTTAATTATATAATTTGGATTTATAAAATGTATTTTTATTATATAAGGGTATTTTTGGTATTTTATAATTATTCTGTGAATTATGAACCTCGGTCGGTGAATTGTAGTTTGGAGTCCGACCGAGGGATTGTGATTGTGAATTTGGTATTATTCTGAAGTGTATTTCTTTGTAGGACCGGCTATACTCTTTGAGTAGAGAGATGTTCATTTTACACGGGAGGTTCTGCTGAATTTTTGGTAGAATTCTCGTAAAACGTAATATCCGGTTAAATCCCTATTCTAATTTTGTGTCTAAAAATCTAGATTGAGTCTTTAGAATTTTTGTTAAATTTATTCTGATTCATATTGTCATTTGTTTGTCTAGTTATGCCGAGATCGAGGACTAACGAATTAGGCTCGTCGAATTAGGCTCGTCGAATTTGTCTCGTAGAGCGCTAACATGTGAGTTATTATACTGTATATATATGCAGTGCATATAGGATGCATGACTTAGGATTTTTATTTTCATTATATGTTTAAATACTAATTTAATTATAATATGATTTGGTATATTTTCGTTTTATTTTTAGTATATTTTGATATATGTATGTTAGATATTTAGGTTTATGTTTGTTATAATTTAATATCTATACATGATTTAAATGTATATCGAACCATAATTATTTTATTAAATGATTAGTATAATTTAGGTTTATTCTTAAATAATTACATGCTATATTATAAACCTACACTTAAATTATTTTTAAGTTTATTTTTGGTATATTTTTATTTATTTCCAAATAAATACATGTTTTATTATTAAATTAAACCTAACACATTAGTGGTATATTTAGGGATTATTTTTGATATATGCATGCTAGATAATTAGGTTTATTTTTAATATATTTGTGAATATATGTTAAACCTAAACACATATTTAAATGAACATTTATACATAAATGTTTTATTAAATGATTTGTATACTTAGGGCATATCTTTTGTATATTTAAGTATATTTTTAAGAAAATGCATGTTATATTATTGTTATACATTTAAATTATTTTTAACAATATTAATGATTTATCTTTATCTTTAGTTTATTTCATATTTTATTTGACATATATATATATATTGGTTTTACTATTACGAATATTTTTCTACATTAATTATTTTCCGAATGAATGATTTATTCTAAGTAAAGGATATCAATAAAACGTGCTTCCTAGTGGGCAGCACTAGAGCCGTGTACGTATCGGTGCGAAAGAATAAGGTTGAGTGAGAGTTAATTTTAGGTGATTATAATTGATTTGACTAAAATTAATGGTATGTTAGATAGTGTGATTGCGGGGCCAATCACATTGATAGTCAGACTGCTAAAGCTCCATTGACTTAGTATCTCGAGGCCAGTCTATTGTTCATAAGTGGATTGAATGATCTATTGGGTTGATTGAGATGTGAGTTGATAGATAATGTGATTGCTGGAGCTCGGTTGACCAAGTGTCTCGAGGCCAATCACACTGACAGCCAGACTGTTGGAGCTTGGTCGACTTAGTGTCTCGGGGATAGTCTGCTGTCCATATTGAAATAAGTGTTCTATTTGGAATCAAGTGAGCCCGTATGGCTAGAGTGATGATAGGATTGTTTGGGGTTGTTATTATTAGGGTTCTATAGATCCTTCATGAATTTAATTAAATGTTTTCCTACATTCTGTATATTTATAAAGGTAGGGTTTGACATTCGTGTGAAATGTGTGTATATATATATATATATATATATATATATATATATATATATATATATATATATATATATATATAAGAATGTCTGATTGTTATGGTTTAGATTGCATGTATATATAGTATAATAATTCACTTAGTGAGGTCTAACCCCCCTTAATTATTTTTTTCAGGAGATCCTTTATCGTCAGACCTTAGTTGTAGAGTTCCTCGCCGGTGTTCTTCAGTCTCGGCTATTTTATGCAAATGTATATTCTGAACTCTGATTTATATTCTAGAAACTGCAGTAGTTGTGTTATTGAATCAGAAGAGTATTATATTGTTTTGATATTGTTTTGATATTGTATACTCTGAAAAATTGTATTTGAACATTGTACGAATATGTATACATTTATGAAAGGATTTGGAAAATTTATTTTATATATTGATTCAAAAAATTTTAATTATATCGTACTTTTTATTTATTTATTTAATGATTTTATTTTCTTTGGCTTGTTACGAGTTCCGGATTGGAAAGAATTCTCGTTCCCTAACGCCGGTCATAACTCCTAATTTGGATCGTGACAATGTAGCAAATAATTTCTTGAAAAAATTGAAAAATAAGGAGATGTAATTTTAAAAATTGAAGGGAAAAATTTTAAAATAAATATTTAAGTTATAACAAAATATTATTTAAGAATATTTTATTTGAATTAATAAATAGAGTTAATGAAAATCATAGTGAAAAGTTATTTTCTATTAGCCCGGGAGTCTTTTTGAGATAGTTAATGTGACCGGCGAAGACATACTGCCTATATTAATCCTCATGTGCAGCAAGTAAAAATCTAATAATCTAAAATTCATGTAGCAAGTCTATATGTATATATATATATAACCCAAATTATTAATCGACTAAAATAACTAAAATTCATGTAGAGTTATGCAATAATCCAAATTATTATTATTATTATTATTAAATCAAGAACTATACCATCTTTATTCAAATAAAGTTAAAATTAATTCTACAATTCCGCAATGTAATACTACAAGATCCCAAAACAAATACCATGGAATCAATACACCTAATACTGTATTGCAAAGCACCGATATTTTCTCTCCTCTGTTTTCTGTTACTGGTTATAGCCTCCATATTCTGTGTTTACAGGATTTGGGTGGTTTTTTGTCTATTAACAAAAAACAACCCAAATCCATTGGTGTTTTCTTTTGTTCCTTGTGTTTCTCTTGTTAATAAATAATTCTGTGGGCATATAGCTCTATGTCTATGGGTTTTTTGCAAATGGTGATAGCTCTTATAATAGCTTATCTAATAGTTTTTGTGAGGGATATCTTGTAGATGGATCAAACTAAGGATAGAAGACTCAACGAAGCAGCTAACATTTCCAGCCTCCATTCCCAATATGCATCTTCTTTGCTTTCCAACACTAATGGCTTCTTCAAGACCATTGTTGGTTTATTGAGTTTCCAAAAAATCATTCCTAAGCATCTTATGTCATTACAGCCATGGCTTATGTTGCTGCTGATGACTCTATTGTCGTTCCTCCCTCTCCATATTAGCATGTGTAGGGTTTCTTTGGAGAAGAAGATGATTATTATATATTGAGCTTGTAATGGCATATGGACTTGTATTGGTGTGGGCATTTATTTTCCTTACTTATTGGTCTCAATGTAATACCTTTTTAATTTAATATTGGTAAAAAAAACATATACCATCGAATAACACAAAATCAAAATGTAAACTATGTACAAGGGAAGGGAGGTCAAATGTGTAAAAAATAAACACTAACAGAGCATCATAACAAAAGGTAATATAAAAAACCATCAAAATTAGCTGCACTAGTAATCACATAATCCCTACAAACCTCTGCAAATCCCTAACTTCTTTATGCATAAATTTGGTAGCCTTCTTTTTGGCAATTGCGAAAACAACATAATCTATTGCATCATCATTCATATAAACCTCAAAAGTAATCTCATCCTTACAAGGAATAATCATATTATAAATCCTAGAAATCAAACCATGCCTACTCTATAACTCAATTGTAGCTAACAGCCCTTGACAGTATCTCCTTCCGCTAGCATAAAATTTAAACACATTTTGCCCTTCTTTCAAGAACAAGGGTGAATCATCTCCATCTCCTACTTCAAGAATACTAAAATTCTTCTCAAAAATTGAATCTTTTATGGTAAATTTCGCTGCCCATGATAACACCAAATTCTCACTCTCCCGCTTGCCAGTGAAATAATTGATGGTAAAGCAAATCAAGACCGACACACAATCTCAATTATATACGATTGCTTCTTCGAAACAATTTGAGAAATTTTTGGATATGAACTTTTATTACTCTCAACAGTTGCAGATACCATAATTTTAGAGGTTTTTAAGGGATGTTGATGAACAGTAGTAGCAGATTTTGAGGGTTTCAAAAGATCTGATTCGGGTTTGAACGATTCTAGATTGGAATTCCGGTTTGGGTCAGGGTTTTTCGATATAGGATCTAAGATTAGAGTTGTGGACGGAGAGTCAAACCGAGTTAAGGGAAGATCGGTAAGTTCATCTTCAGCGACGTCATCTTCTTCGACTTCAAAACCTTCAAAGTGGGAATTAGAGGCGATGAAAGAAAGAGAGAGGATGAGAAGGAAGAGGGAGAGGCAGAGGAGGAGGATGAGGGAAACAAATCTAGGTCAGCCCATTTCGAAGGATTTAGCTAGGCAAAAACTGGCTAATGGATTTAGAGAGGAGAGGAAGACAATGGTGGTGTCATTATTTTCTATAGAAGAAAGCAAGCAAAATGGTCTCATGTTATAATTTGGAGAGGACAGGACGAAGTTATGAACTGGCTACTGTTAGGTGCCACCAGCAGTGTATTAGAGGTAATTTTGAAGAAAAAAAGTTAAAAATTTTTAATTTTTTTATTGAATTGGGAATTTTTAAAATTTTAATTTCAATTTAGTCCAATTTATTTAATTATTTATATATACAAAATTGATCAAATTTGCTTATAATTCAAATTTATATAAATCCTCTAAAAATATTGTACCCAAACTTGAAATTGTTTTGGGATGGGATGGCAAGGCCTCCCAGGGCAAAGCACTTGTAGAGGGGAGATTGAATTCCCCACCCCCTCCCCTCTCAGGTAAAAACAAATTGAAAATTTTTAAAATTAATAAAACCTTTATTTTTTTATAATAATAAACTATTTCATTAATAAAGAGTAAGGATATAACAAGCATTGAAAGCTACTGTCGCACTTAACTGTCATAACCCAAATCAGAGAATCATGATCGGCGCTTGGAAACGAGAATTTTTATGAATTTAGAACTTATAGCAAGCCTTAAACACAAAATCTATAAGCTATATAACTATAAAAATGCCTCAAAAATAAAAATTTTTAGAACATAAAGAAGTCTCCATATCATATTAAAATAAAATATGTTTATACAATATTCAGATACACAACTACTAGTAACATCGACACAACTTACCACCACAAGTAAATACTACTACTACAACATCTAATAAATATAAGGAGTGAAAGTCCAAAATTTACATAAATCAACCGATGAGAAAAGAGTCCAACGACGAGAACTACTATGAGAGGTCTGATGAAAAAGATCTTGAAAAATAATTGAGGGGAGGGGGGGGGGGGAGGGGGGTTCAGACCTACTGAGTGAATCATTTTTATATAAATGCATACAATGTAAGGACACATACATTCAAACATTAGTATAATAATATTTATTTATTTTATACATGTATTTCATACATATGCTCGAAATCACATTTTACTATAAACAAATAAATGCATAAAAATTTTGGATGGAGGATTATAGCAAAACCCTAAAATTTTTCATACCCTTAATCACTGAACCTCACTAGCCAATAGACTCACTTAAATCCAAAAATATTTTTCTTCTCAAATTTGACAGTGGATTAACCTCGAGATATTAAGTCAATTGAGTTCCTACAATCTCATTGCCGGCATGACTGGCTACGAGACATTAAGTCAATTGAGCTCTTATAGCCACACCACTCTCTATTCACAATCTTAATAATTAAATCTTTATTATAACTCAAATTAATCGATATCATAACCTAGTATCTAGCGTACTATTGTGCAACAGTCCTAGTGTAGCCCACTAAATGGCACGTTCTACGGTTATCCTCTAAAACATCATTTTATAAATAAAATAATAAAATTCATATTAAAATATGGTAGCATCCATTAATAACCATTAATATTCACATTTATATATAAAAACATATATATTTGCAATAACAAAAATAAATAACATTTAATGCAATATAGCATAATAAAAATTCATATTTATTCAAAATATGGATACCAACAATATTTTTTACATGTAATGCATACATATAATAATAACTCATAGGTAGAATGCGCTACTCGGTACTGACTCGACTGACCCTATCCTGAAGGCCTAGCTCTCGGTGAGGCTATGGGGGAAAAAATAAAATAATTTGAATAAAAATTATAATCTTATATATTATAGATTTCTAAAGAAAACTCGACTCTAAAAACTCAAAACTTAGCAGTAACCCGATCTCACGTTTTATGAGAAATCTAGCAAAAATTAAGCAGAGTCTCCTTTGTAAAACGAATATCTCTTCACTAAAAATAGAGTCAATCCTGCACAAAAACACACTTCAAAATATTCCAAAACTCAACATATCAAGTTGGGCCTTCATGCTCAACTGAGAACCAACATCACAATATATATAAAAAAATAATATAATTTTCTCAAATCACCAAAATATATTATAAAAATATTAAAGAAATTATTTTCCAAATAAATAATAAAATTCTAGTTTATAAGTAATATTTTGCTAATAAAATCCGTTAATGGAATAAAATTCCATTTTACAATTAAATTAGCATAAATTGTAAATAATTATCAAAATCACTCAATTATATCATAAAAATAATAAAATGCTCATTTAAGCTTGGAAAATAATAAATAAACTTATTTTTCATATATTTTCCCAAAATTACTAATTAATTAAAATTGGAAAATAATTATAAAAATTATTTTTCGTACTTTTATTAATCAAAATAGTCTAAAACAAAATAATTAACAACAATTTTAATTAAAATTAAATAATTTATTAATTTCCAACTATTTCTCAAAAATACATATTTATACATAACCTTTAAAAGTTCATATTTCAAATTCTACAAAGAATCTCACAAAACTTTCTTCACAAAGTTTACTCTACATAATTAATAGAATTTATTAAAAATATAGTATTTTCCCAACCCCAGAACAATAGCCTGAATAGTAACTAAGCCCGAAAAAATTAAAAAACAAGCATTGAAAATAAATAAAAATCACCATTAGCAATATCACAACCTCAATTACACTTAATCTCAAAGCAACTATATCTAATTAATTTTAATTCAAACTCAATTTAAACAAAATTAACTAAAAATGACCCAAAATCAGTTACTCAAAATCAAACTTGTTACCAGCTAAGATCAATAAAATTGAATGAGGGGAAATAATGCCTAAGAGGAGGACTTTTAAAAGAGACCGACGACATCATTTTAGGTGGCTGAAAACGTTATTGGTGATCTCCAAAGGAAATTGGCTTTGAAGAGGAAAGAAGAGGAAGGAGAGGAGGAAGTGTCGCTAGTGGTTGGAGGTACTAGAGGTGTTAGGTAGCTTGGTGACGTCGGCAAGTGGCGGTCCGATACGATGGCGGTGGTAGTGGCCGGTGGGAGGAAGAAGGAAGGAGAAGAGGAAGGAGAAGAAGAAGGAAAAGAAAAAGAAAGGGAGGGGGAAGGAAAAAGAAAAAAAAATATTTTTAACTATTTTTTTAAATAATCATACAAAGTACAAAAGGTACATATAAAATATTTTAATAATTTAAAAATACAAAATATTAAATCTCACCCAAATATTTATACCATGCATAAATAAATAATTATCAAAATGTATTAAAATATTTCATTCAAAACTAATTAAATAAAATAATAATTAAAACTCAATAATTTCTCTTTTAAATTAATAAATAAAAAATACAAGTCATAACAATCTTCCTCCCTTAAAAAAATTCATCCTCGAATTTTAACAACTAAAGGGTTTCACTGGTGAAAAAGATAGGGATATGCCACTCACATCTCTGCCTCAGTCTTCCATATGTGCTTTTCCACATTATTGCTCCTCCATAAAATTTTAACCATCAGAATCTGCTTAGAACACAACTGTCAAACTTGACAGTTAATAATGGCAATTAGTTCTTCTTTGTACATCAAATCTTTATTTACTTATACATGATAGGGTTGTAAAATGTACGAAGGATTCGAAATATACTTACTGAGCATCAAAACATGGAACACTTGATGCACCTGAGATAAATTTGAAGGCATAGCTAACTGATGCAACCATACTAACTCTCTCCAAAATCTAAAAGGTCTTATGTATCTCGATGCCAACTTTCCCTTCTTGCAAAATCTCATAACACCCTTTATTGGTGACACTTTCAAGAATATATAGTCTCCAACTTGAAATTCTACATCCTTATGCTTCAGGTCTGTATAACTCTTCTGTTTGCTAGCTGCTGTTTCCAATCTCCTTCTAATCAAAATGTCCTTCTCGAATGCATCCTGGATAATTTTCGGTCTAGTTAGCTCTTTTTCTCTAACTTTATTCCAACACAGAGAAAGTTCTACACTTCCTTCCATACAAAGCTTTATATGGTGCCATCTTAATACTACTATGGTAGCTATTATTATAAGCAAACTCTACTAATGGCAGATAACCATCCAAACTGCCTCCAAGATCCATTACACACATAATCAATATATCTTTAAGTGTTTGGATCATTCTCTCAGACTAACCATCTGTCTGTGGATGAAAAGTAATACTAAAATCAAGCCTGGTACCTATCGCTTCTTATAACTTCTACCAAAATCGAGAGGTAAACACCAAAACTTTATAAAAAAATAATGGAAACAGGCACCCCATAAAAGACACATAATATTCTTGATGTATAGCCTAGCCAACTTGGCCATTGAAAAAGTAGCTTTAATTGGTAGAAAATGAGCTGACTTGGTTAACTTGTCTACTATCACCCAGATAGAATCATATCCATCCTTTGAAGGAGGTAACCTTGTCACAAAATCCATAGTGACTCTCTCCTATTTCCACTTAGGAATCAAAAAAGATTGAAGCTTCCCAAAAGGCTTCTGATGCTCTACTTTAACTTGTTGATAGGTCAAGCACTTAGAACTAAATTCAACTACATCTTTCTTTATTCCATCCCACCAGGAACACACAATTTCCTACTGATCCATAGCACACCTTCACCATCAAGATTAAAATCAGTGAACTTCCCTTCGTGAACTTTCTCCACAAGCTTAACTAAACTAGGATCTTAACTTTGAGCTACTTTGATCTTATCACTAAATATTGATCTAACTTTAAACTGAGCTAACAATCCTCCTAACTTGAATATCTTCATCATCAACCTTTGATCCACCAACTTGTGCATCTCTTAGATCAATGGTCTCCTCTCCACACTAATGTGAACAAGACTACTTAAGGACTTCTTACTTAAGGTATCTGCTACCACATTAGCCTTGCTTGGATGGTATAAGATATCATAGTCATAGTCCTTCAGAAGTTCTATCCATCTTCTTTGTTTGAGATTCAAATATCTCTGTTTAAAATTATAGTTCATACTCTTGTAGTTAGTGTAGATTTCGCATGTTACCTCATACAACTAATGCTTCTAAATCTTGAGAGCAAAAATTATAGTGGCCACCTCTAGATCATGAGTAGGATAGCTCTACTCATGCTTCTTTAACTGCCTAGGAGCATAAACCACCACCCTTCAATTCTATATCAATACACAACCTAGGCCAACTCTGGAAGCATCACAATACACAGTGAACTTATCTACTCCATTGGGCAAAGTCAACACCAGAGTTGTAGTCAACTTCTCTTTTAACAGTTGAAAGCTATTCTCACATGTGTCTGACCATATAAACTTCACATTCTTCTGAGTTAGGCGGTTCATAAGTGTTGCAATCCTTGAAAAATCTTGGACAAACCTCTTATATTACCTTGCCAATCCTAAAAAACTCTAAATCTCAGTGACTGTTGTTAATTTAGGCCACTCATACACTACTTTAATCTTCTGTGGATTAACCTTGCCATTCGTAGACACTACATGCCCAAGGAATGCTACACTTTCCAACCAAAAATCACTCTTTGTGAACTTAGCATAAAGCTCTTATTCTCTTAATGTCTACAATACTATTCTCAAGTGATATAGATACTCTTTGAATACATCAATATATCATTAAAGAAAACAATTATAAAACTAATCCAAGAATAGTCTGAACATCCTCTTCATCAGATTTATAAAGGTTGTTAGTGCATTGGTTAATTTAAAGGACACCACTATAAACTCATAATGACCATATCTATTACGGAATGCCATTTTAGAACATCGGCTTTATTGATCCATAACTTATGATAGTTCGACCCCAAGTTGATCTTAGAAAGAACTTTATCCCCTAAAGCTGATCGAACAAATCATTTATCCTCAGAAGAGGATACATGTTCTTAATAGTCACCTTGTTCAATTTTCTATAATTAATGCACAGTCTTAGAGTACCTTCTTTCTTTTTCACAAATAAGACTAGTGCACCCTAAGGAGAAGCATCGGGTCTTATGAAACCCTTGTCTAGTAAATCTTACAACTGCTCCTTTAAATTTTTCAACTCTGCAGGAGCCATCCTATAAGGTGTCATAGAGATAGGAGATGTGCCTAGAACCACATTAACGCAAAATTCAATCTCCCTAGTAAACCCGATAATTTATAAACTCACATGCTACATGACCATTTGAGATGGATGTCGGTTCTGTTGTAGTATCCCTAACCAATTCCAAGTATTTTTGGCACCCTTTTCTCAGCATTTTCCCTACTATAATAGCAAAAATCAGATTCTAAGGGGCATAACACTTATCACCCACAAACTTGAATTCCTCTTCACCTAGAATTCAAAAAATTACCTCCTTGCTATAACAATCCACAATAGCATGATGCTGAAATAACTAATCCATACTTAGGATTATATCAAAGTCCATTACATCCAATAGGTAGCTCTCTACCTTTTACCAACATAAAACACCCATAAAGAATCACGTTGGTGTCTAACGAATCACTTAGAGGCATGGCAATTGATAAAGAAATTGTTATCCTCGTAACTTCCCAACTTGATTTTGAAGCAAAAATAGGGGACACAAAAGAATGGGTAGCACTCAAATCAATCAAAACTCTAGCATTATAATAACATATCGAGAGTGTACCTGCTACCACTACATTGGATGCCTGAGCATCCTACTACATGAGAGTGAAGACTCTAGCCTGGTCTTCATCTCCCTTCTGACTGGTAAAAGCCTGTCCAAATCCTTTAGCGCTACCTCTACCCCCTCTACCTCACTCCTACTAGGCTATAAGTTGAGAAGTGCTCGGATACTGAAATTGAGCTGGAACCACACTAGTTGAAGATGATTGGGGAAACTACTGCTGAAAACCAAAATAAGGACATGATCTAGCGAAATGTCTCATCTATCCATATAAAAAACATGCCCCCAGATCCATATAACATGGACCCTAATGGACTCTCCCATATGTCTGGTAGTCAATGGCTGTAGATCTTATGCTACTGTATCTAGATCTCTACTAACTACTACTGGTAGCACTTGAACCAAATCTAATAGGTTTATGGGTCCCACTATGGCTATGTCTGTTGCTCCTATAAATTCTATACTGAGGTCTTTAGTCCAACTGAATAGATGAAATTACAAATATGGAGTATCCTGATATCCCCATACTCTGGTACCTCCCATCTTGTAGAAATCAAGCATAACTCCTTGCCTAATGAGCCTAAGCTCAATCTATTTAGCTAGCTTAGTCATGGACTAGAGAATTAAGCCTATAGTAGGCATCCTGGTAAATGCAGAACCCAATCCAGTTACATATATGGTGGTAGTGAAATATTGGTCCCTCATAATGTCTTCGGCATATCTGGACAACCGAAGAAACTCTTCAGTATACTCCTCTATTGACTTCTCACATTTGGAAATTTGTTAATTAGAGTCTGTAACTCATTTGCATCAGCTTTGAGCAAAATTTTCTCATGAACTGCTCTCTAAACTAAGCCCACATCAGTGTAGTCATACTTGAACAAACCAGTCCAACATTGGCCTCCAACTGACAGCTCAACAATTAAAATTCTCTAATACTCAATGTATGCAGTCTAAATCCTCAACTCAACCACGTGAAGAAAATCAAGTAGGTCTAAAGTCCTATCAAAGGAAATCCTGCTAAATCTGGTGTAAGTAAGACATATGTTGAACTCCTTGTTAATATAGAGCCTGGATAGGCTGTATAGCCTAAGGTATAGTTGTTGTACCCTCCTAAACTCCTAGTGCAAAAGTGACTTCCTTATAATCTTGGCCTACAAGTTCTTTATCCTACAACTCTTTTTGTCTATGGCTACTTGTCGCTCTTTTGGGTCTACCTCTACCTCTACCCCTACGCCTAACCAATGGCTCAAGGGGTAGAATCTCATCTTGGTAGGACTCCTCATCTTCGGCCTCAACGATTGGTGGAGCGACTTGTGCTCTCCTCCTTATTTTGAAAAGAACATAAACAAATAGAATTCAAACAAAAATAAACGCCCTAATAATTACACAAAATTCTAAAGCAAGGAAGACTTTTTAAGACATAATCGAACCTAATTATTGCAGTAGTTTCAAAGAAAATTCAAACGTTAGCAACCTAGGTCCAACCATACAAAACCTAGGCTCTGATACTAACTTTGTCACAACCTAAACCTAAGAATCATGACTAGCACTAAGGAACAAGAATTCTCACAAATCTGGAAGCTGTAGTAAGCCTTAAACACAAAATCCACAAGCTACATAACGATAAACATGCCTCATAATTAAAATGTTTTAGAATATAACAAAGTCTTTATATCATATCCTAATAAAATATGTTCATACAAATATTTATATACACAGTTACTTGCAATATCAACATAAGTTACTACTATAAGTAAATACTACTACTACAACGTCTAATAAATACAGGGAGTGGAAGTTCAAAATTTACATAAATTAGCTGGTGAGGAAAGGGTTCAACAAAGATAACTACTATCAGAGGTCTGATGAAAAGGAACCTGAAAAATAATTGGGGGGGTCAGATCTCATTAACTGAATCGTTATTATATATATATATATATATATATATATATATATATATATATATATATATATATATATATATATATATATATATATATATATATATATATATATATATATATATATGCATGCAACATAAGGACGCATACATTCAAGCATCAGTATAATAATATTTATATTTATTTATTTTATACATGCATTTCATACAAATGCTCAAAATCACATTTTATAAAAAACACATAATGTAGAAAGATTTTGGGTGGAGGATTATAGTAGAACCTTAAAATTTTTCGTAATCTCAATCACTGATCTTCACTAACCAACAAACTCACTTAAATCCAACAATATTTCCCTTATCAAATTTGACAGTGGACTGGCCCCGAGACACTGAGTCAATCGAGCTTCTGTAGTCTCACTACTGGTATGATTGGCCCTAACACTGAGTCAACTGAGCTCCCATAGCCATACCATTCTCATTTCACAATCTTAATAATTAAATCTTTATCATAACTCAAATTAATTAATATATCATAACTTAGCATCTAGCCTACTGCTGCGCAATGATCCTAGTGTGGCCCATTAGGTGGCACATTCTACTACTATCCTCCAAAACATCATTTCATAAATAAAATAATGAAATTCATATTAAAAAATGGCAACATCCATTATATATGAATACATATATATTTGCAATAACAATAGTAAATAACATTTAATGCAATATAGCATAATAAAAATTCATGTTTATTCGAAATATGGATGCTAAATATATTTTCTACATGCAACACATACATATAATAATAACACACAGGTGGAATGCGCTCCTAGGTACTGACTCAACCAACCTTGTCTCGAAGGCCTAGCTTTCGGTACGGCTATAGGAAAAAAATAATAATGAAACAATTGGGATAAAAATTTTAATCTTATATATTCTAGATTTCTAGAGAAAACTAGATCTCAAACTCGACTCTAAAAACTCAAACCTAGCACTGACCCAATGTCATATTTTACAAGAAATCTATCGAAAATTCGACAGTCTCCTTTGTAAGATGGATATTTGACTACTAAAAGTAGATACAATCATGCACAAAAATACACTTTAAAATATTCCAAAGCTCAACTTCTCGAGTTGGGCCCCTACACTAAATTCATGCCCAACCAAGAACTGACATCACAATATATATAAAAAATAATATAATATTCTCAAATCACCAAAATATATCATAAAAATATTAAAGAAATTATTTTCCAAATAAATAATATAATTCTAATTTATAAATAATACTTTGCAAATAAAATCCGTTAATGGAATAAAATTCCATTTTACAATTAAATTAGTATAAATTGTAAATAATTATCAAAATCACTCAATCATATCATAAAAATAATAAAATGCTCATTTAAGATTGGAAAATAATAAACAAACTTATTTTTCATATATTTTTCGAAAATTACTACTTATTAATTAAAATTGGAAAATAATTATAAAAATTATTTTTCATACTTTTGTTAATCAAAATAGTCTAAAATAGAATAATTAACAAAAATTTTAATTAAAATTAAATAATTTATTAATTTCCAACAATTTCTAAAAAATACTTATTTATACATAACCTTTAAAAATTCATATTTCAAATTATACAAAGAATCTCACAAAACTTTCTTCACAAAGTTTACTCTATATAATTAATAGAATTTCTTAAAAATATAATATTTTCATGAGCCTGGAACAGTAGTATGAACAATAACCTAGCCCGAAAAATTTGAAAAAAATCATAAAAATAAATAACAATCATCATTAACTAGATCAGATACCTCAATTACATTTAATCTTAAAGCAACTATATCTAATTAATGCAAATTCAAACTCAATTTAACAAAATTAACCAAAAATAACTCAAAATTGAAGTTATTACCAGCTCGAATCAACAAAATTGATTGAGGGGAAACAATGCATAGGAGGAGGATGTTCAAAAGAGACCGGTAGCATCATCTAAGGTGGCTAAAAACATCACCGACAATCTCCAAAGTAGACTGGCACCAAAGAGGAAAGAAGAGGAAGGAGAGGAGGAGGTGTCGCCGGTGGTTGGAGGTGCTAATGATATCAAGTGGCTTGGCGATGTCAACAAGTGGCAGTCAAATGTGATGGCAGTGGCAGTGGCAATGGCAGGTGGTGAGGCTGTTGGGTGGGAAGGAGAAGGAAGGAGAAGAGGAAGGAAAACAAAAAGAAGAAGAGGGGAAGGAAGGAAAAATTTTTAAAAAATCATTTTTAACTAATGTTTTTTAAAATAATTATACAAAATACAAAATGTACATATAAAATATTTTAAGAATTTTAAAATACAAAATATTAAATCTCACCCAAATACTTATACCCACACATATATAAATAATTATCAAAATGTATTAAAATATTTCATTCAACAATAATTAAATAAATTAATAATTAAAACTCAATAATTCCCCTTTTAAATTAATAAATAAAAAACACAGGTCATAATGATAACTCAGCCTTAAGAAAAGCAGAAGATAGATCATTCTTATAAAAGTAAGATTTCTCATGAAAATCACCAGAACATGTTAACTGAGCTATTGTATATTGTGTCCCATTCTGATCGCTCTATTTAGTGGTATGCAACCACAAATTAACTTTCTGTTGTCTTTAATCGAGCCCGTCAGAAGACAAACATACACATGTAGGTAGATGACTATGATTAAAAAAGTGGTGGCTCAGAGCACACATCACCCAGTGGTAAATCTCCCATAATGAAGATCCATGTAACCCTCAAGTAACCGACCTCTGTAGTACCATATCAAAGTACAAAAAAACACAAAATAGATATAGATCTAAAGGAATAAGAAAAGAAGAAAGAACAAAATAGAAATTAACAATCACCACCCCAAAAGCTAGATCTAAATCTTGGTTTTTATTTTTAAGAGAAAAAATTTTTTTTAGAGAGAGAAAGTTATATAGAAGGGAGAGCATCTGCTTAATTTGAAGTGAAGTTACTATAATAAATCCTTTATTAATAATCATCAAACTCTCCATAAGAAGAAGAGGAGGTTAATAAAATACATAGAAATAAGTACAGAAAAGGCCTGCTCTAGTAAAAGTATGATCACACCTATTAGCTTGTCGTCTTACATGACATGATAAACATAAAAATCAACTCTACTATTCATTAGAGATAAGTATTCCTGAATAAGCATACCAAACTTTGATAAATCTTCTATCTGAGCACTAAATCCATTAACCACAGACAAAGCATCCAATTGAAAACATATATTGTGCAGTTCTAATGCAATACACAAAGTCATTGCCATTTTCAAATTCAAACACTTAACTTCATATATCTGCATAGGACCCTCTAAACACTCCCATTTACCTTTAACAATTGAACCTAAAGAATCTCAAGTAAGAATATAGATTCCTACCTGAGAACCATCCTCTGATTAAGCCATGTCAGAGATATATGTAAACCATCATTTTTTTAGTTTTCCTCCATCTGACTTTTGGTTGTGTAAAAAGAAGATCTTTCTTCTTCGTATGCAATTATTTAAGAGCTTTAAACCAGTCTTCTTAGAATTCAAATGCTAGATGAATTGCTTTAGATGGTAAAATACATTCGTTCTCCCTAAATTTTTTACTTCCTTAGCTCCAAATACACCATAAATTCAATACTAATTTAATAAGTAACTCTCTTGGAGTAAATTAAAAACAATATAGTAATCAATCTTGAAGCTTATTAGATTAAATGTAGGCCTGGATCAAGTGAGTATGGGTCCTGAGGCAAATGGCTTAATTTTTTGAAGCCTTATATACCCTAATTTTTTTGGGGGCCTTAGATTTTTGGGAGCTTTATATGCCCCAATTTCTTCTGGGGTCTTTTTTTTAAAGGGCCTTATATATACTCTAATTTTTTTTGGGGCCTTAATGTTTTTAGGGCATGAGGTAGTGGCCTCATCTACGTCAAGATAGAACCGACCCTAATTAAATGAAAAATTAAGCCCACCATATTCCTAACATTCTTTGGAAAAAAGAATAGTCGTAAAAAAGGTGCCAAAAGTGCTCCATATCAAGGCCATATAGAACACAAGATAAAGTTGCCAAAGGAAATTGATAGTGCGAATAAAGCACAATTCAATTAGTTTAAGCCTCCTTGGCCTTTCTTTTTTTCTAGGAATTTTCTAACAATATTCACGACTATATATATATATATATATATATATATATATATATATATATATATTACACCTAGATTATTATTAATAGTGCAAAACCTAAAAGAACGTGCCAAAAAGAGAAATAATTAATATCACCAGTCGTAACAAGAATAGTATTATTGTGACCTTACAAAATGACAAAAATACTTTTTTTTCCTTAGTTGATTGAATTCCTATATATGTGACAAATACCTTTGCCAAATGTCCACTTAGAGTAGACATAGAAAATAATACATATATATGTAATACTATTTAGGGCTAAGTATGAAACGGAAAAAAATTGAACAAAACTAAACTTGCAAACTGAAAGACATTAAAATTGTACCAAACTAAACCGAATTTAATGACTAATTTAGAACGATACTGGATATTTATAAAAAAGCCGAATCAAGAATTGTACCGAAGCAAAAACTGAATATAGTACCAAGTATTAATTTAGTAAGTAATACATAGATGTTAATAGATAGAATTAACTTAATTATATACTTATAATTATATGGTCAAGTACTATACATATATATAATAATATATGATAAAAATTAATATGTTTTGTGATTAAAATATAATAAAAAAGTTGTTAACAAAATATTTTTATTAATTTTATTATTATTAATATTATTATCATTGTTACTAATACTAATACTATTATTCAATTAACAAGTCAAAATATGACATATTTATTATATTACAATTTGAACTTAAGATATAAACATAAAAAATTAACATTGCATTAGTTTCAAATAATTCAATTAACAAACAAGAATGTGAAAATGTCCATTATAACATACTTTAAACTTAAACTATGAGAAATAAGAAAATTATTATTATTATTATTATTATTATCAACAACAAATAAAAATGTGGAATACTTATTATTTTTCTATTTAACTAAAAATATTTGAATAAAAAATTAACATTGTATAATTTCAAATTTTATAATTTTTAATTAAAATATGTTGTTATTATCGTGTTTGATAACTTATTAATTTTTTTAGTAATTAACATAATCTTTTTGATATTATTTCAAATTAATAAGCTAAATAATATTATTATATATAATAACTTATTAATTATTTTTGTTATTAAGTACCACAATCTTATTGATATTATTTAAAATTAATGAGGTAAATAATAATATTATAATTATTATTTTGCTATATAATAATATGTAAACGTATATTATAGATAACCAACACGACATAGTTTTGCCTAAAACTATGCCGTTTTAATTAAAGTAAGTAATAATCTTACAAAAATAAAAAAAATGGATGAGTACAATTTTGATTCTTGTGATTTTGCCTTTTGACAAAATCAGTCATGTGTTTTTTTTTTTGGCTTTTAAGTATTATGTATTTCACATTTTTTTACATTTTAGTACCTTTTAACTAATATTATTATTATTTTTTGAGAAAACATATAATTGATATCCTAGATATGTATTCCTATTTAACTAAGGTTTTTATTTTCCTGAACAGGGTTGCTTGCAGAAGAAGGACACCTAAAACAAATACAAAAAGGTTCCTAATTAAGGAGACTCCTGGATGAGA
The DNA here is from genome assembly GCA_947683625.1 of Mallotus nudiflorus. Lineage (NCBI taxonomy): Eukaryota > Viridiplantae > Streptophyta > Magnoliopsida > Malpighiales > Euphorbiaceae > Mallotus > Mallotus nudiflorus. Next base: position 143,409 of record CANTUR010000189.1, on the reverse strand, counting down.
AGAAACACTCTCTTAGTATGCATAGGACTCTCATCAATAAGGAATCCTATTCCTCTTAGGTTCGAGCATCACTATTATTATAAATGGGACCTCATATCCCTCATTCTCATTCATTTTATTATTTTACTCTCACTGCTCTATTTATCTCTTTAAAATTCTCTCTATATTCTCTGACTTATGCATCTAAGGGTTTGTGGGGATCCTCCCCACCTGTCACTTGCCTTTCGTTAATCACTTGCAAGGTAGCCAACTCAAGAGTTCTTGAAATAATTTATCAAGTGGCGGCATCTGTAGGAACTTTTGAGTTAAAAGCCATTTAAGCATTTACCAACAGAGACATTGGTATCATGACTTCCAGTCCCCCACCAATCTCAACTGCCAATACACACATTAGTCCATCTACTCCCATTCCTCCAATTAACTTGCCAACATCTATTTAGACGATAATCCCATCTGCCCCCTTTCAAAATGTTGGACAACCCTCTTCTCAGGCTCAAACTAGTACATAAATTACACCTAGTAATACTCAGTGGTGGCTAGCTCTTGGCACCGACCTCCATTATTATGCTCCCCTTCAACATCATAATATACCCATACCTTATATACCTTTTCCAAGCCTATTAGAAACTCTTACCATAAACACACTTAACCTAAACACAGTTACCTAGACACTTAATTTATCCCCATTTAGCAAAGAAGCGATGATTCAAAATAATCAAACCTAGATGACCCTAATACAACAATAACTGAATGCCTTAATTCAAAGTAATAATCTTGGAGCAACCCACACAGGAAATAATATAATGCTACTAGCAGCAACTCTAGAGGTATTTATTGGAAATAAAGAAGAGCATAAAAATCTTGAAGGAAAGTCTAACACAATAATCCTAGCCTTAGACGATTCAAAGATAGTTTAGAAAGTTGAAGTCATGCATAAAGTTCATACTGGGCTAAGGAAAGAAGATGAATATGTCATGGAAGGAAAGACACCCTTTGTGAGAGGAATAATATGAACAGAGATTCCAACCAAATTCAAAATACCTCAATTAGATCAATTTAATGGAACTAGAGATCTAATAAACCATATATCCTCGTTTAGAACCAGAATGTTAATCTAGAATATGAATGACGAAATCATGTGTAGAGTCTTTTGAGTACACTCACAAAAAATGCTCAAAAGTGGTTCCACTGACTTCTTGAGAATTCTATCTCCTCATTGGAAGAGTTGGCCAAGAAATTTTGGACTAAGTTCATGACCAACGTCCCTCCAGCTAAAAATATCAATGATCTTTGGATGTGCCGACAGGAGGTCATTAAGTTATTGAGAAGCTATTTAGATCGATTTAATGAGGTAGCCATGCAAATCGAGAATCTGGTCGATGAGGTAGCCATATAGGCTTTAAGGAATGGGACCTGATTAGGGAAGCTCAAGGATGAGATAATGACAAAGGAACCTAGAACCTTTGTTGAGGTAATGGCTATGGCAATAAAGATGATAAGGATGGAAGAAGATAAAAGGATGCACCAGGATGACAAGAGAGCACCTGCTAGGAAAGATGAAAGGTCAAGATCCTGAAGGCCAAGCTTCCAGCAATTAAACTTCAAACATTCAATGGAAGAATTTGAAAAGGGGGCTAAGAAATATATACCATTAAACACTTCCAGATCTGAAATCCTAATGTGGGTTAGACAGAATGGCTTGGGAATAGCTTCAGCTAGAAGATTAAGTCCGATCAGGAGAGCCAAGCAGGATAAATGGTACTACTGTCAATATCACCAAGATTATGGGCATGAAACTGATGCATGTCGAGAATTAAAGATTGCCATAAAAAGATTAATACAAAATGATAAATTCGGCAACTTCACTAACACAGCCAAAAGGAACGAAGATCCAAATGATCAAGACAAGGATAAGCCAAAGAAAGCTCAAAATGAACAAGCCAGCATTATTAACATGATTGTCAAAGAAAAAGCCACGGAGAAGAGGCCTAAGAGATCATGTGGAGAAGAAGGGCCCACCCATGAAAAGAAGCAAACTATCATGTTTGGTCCAGAAGACGGGAAATATGTTTAGCACCCTTATAATAATGCACTTATGGTAAATGCTTTCATTAATAAATCCTAGTAAAAAGATTAATGATCGATGATAGAAGTACTATCAATGCACTCTTTTGGAATGCCTACAAAGCAATAGGAAACTTTGTTACTAATTTGAAAGCTATTCAAAATCTTATCATAAGCTTTTGCAGAGGAACCACCCAACTAATAGGACTGATAGAGTTAAGTCTAGAGTTCGACAACTGAACACTAGAGAAGTAAAAGATGTCAGAACTCATTTCAATATGGTAGATCTCCCTTTTGCATACAATGGCATCATAGGCTGACCAATACTTTATGACATCAATGCAGTCACAAGTATCCAGTGCCTGATCATGAAGATTCCTATTAAAGGTCAAGTCCTAACAATTCACGGAGATCAACACATGGCCAAGTAATGCTACCAAATGGTAGTTAAACCCTAAATGGAGGCATTCCCTCTAGAATCCTAGGAAATAGAGAAGCAAGGAGCCAACCCTAAGCTAGTTCATCATGTTTATGTTAGTATAAGGTATGCCCTAGTGACATTCTTATAATTATTTAGACATTGTATATAATCCCTATGGCAATAAAATATTCTTTTAAATAAATATGTTATTTTTTTTAGTATTGTTCCTTTAGTATTATATTGAATAAATTTATTATCAAAGAGTTGATAATATGAGTTATAAATTTATTCAGTACATTCACTATAAATTGTTCATAGTCGATTAATTAATATTTGGATAATATTATTTAGACTATCACCTCTGTCTATTTTCCTTGATTAGTGTGAGAAACTAATATTGGGAGGTAGTGAATCTCATGCTACTTGACATGAGTGATCAGATGGACATGCGGATACTCATTGAATGGGTTAATTGAATAGTGACATTAGTATTATGATTGCAAGGATATTCATATATAATCAACAATCACAATCTAGATTATAATGGTGCATATAGTCCTTATACTTGAGGTGACATAGTCATCCACATTTAGGTGATTAGAGTTTGTTACTGCTTACATACTTGTGTTAATCATCATATGGGTATATGGTGTATGGTGGCTCTAATTAGTTAAATGTATGGATGAATGTTTAACCAAGATGGAATTCATTACCTGGTGTGAACCGGGATAGATCCGATGCTATCTAAGCTTATTCTTGACGAATAAATACCTGGCCAGGATAAATACAACACAATCTGAAAAAGAGTTTCAGTACTAGAAAGATTTCTAGTATTTGTTGTATTTTATCAAGAGTTAAAACTTAAGATGAGGTCATATAATAAAGCTATTAGAGTTTGATAATACCTTGACTCTAGGCTATATTAGGATCTTTAATGAAAGGAATTTAATGCACGGTAATCATGATCAGGTTCATGTGAATTATAAATTGCATTCATTTCTAATTGGGTAGCTATGATATTGATACTAAGGGTCACTCATAGCTTTTGAGAACTAAATATGAATAATTGGGATTTTCACATTTAGAATTGAAAAGAGTTTCAAATAATGTTAAATGTTAATATTATATTTTCTCATTGCCATTTAGACATGAACCTAGTAAGTCACACCTAATATTATAGTTTTATTTATTCACTATAATATTAATCTAATTATTGATTAAAAGAGTTTAATCAATTAATCAAGATTAATAGAATTAGATTTATGTTTTGAACAATGATTCTAGTATATCATGAAATCTAGTGTGTGTGTGTATATATATATATATATATGTTGTTATTTATTTATGGACTTATATTAATGGTCCAAATTGATTTGGACATAGGCCAAAATTTATTTTGGACCAAAGATTAATTAAAGTCCATATCTATGTATAATTTAATATGTAAAATAATACATTTGATGTATACTTTACATACAAATTTATACATTAATATGTGTAGGTGGCAAGCTCAATTATTGAATTAAGAAAGGTGGCATATTAATTAAGTGGATATTTCTAAAGTATGCCTAAGGTGTCATTTTTAATCATTTAGATGGTTAGGTGTATACCTAAGGTGGCATACTTAATAATCACTTAATTAATTAATGCATACTTTTCCTTAGTGGGAAATTACTACACATATATCATTTCATATATATAAGGTAAGTCAAGTGACTTGGTAAGAGAAGGAAAAGGCAAAATAATGCTTAAGTGAGTTTTTACTTAAAGAGTTAATAAAAATCACTAACTGATTTTGGTTGTGATAAGATCATAAATAAAAAATAAACACAACATATACTACGCATATACCTTATACTTGTGCTCTTAATTAAATTAATACAAGTTACTAAGTTTAATTAACACAAGTAAGTGATAGATAAGGCTTTGGTGTTTCAAACTAAAGGCCTTACATTTGGAGGGCTAAACATTTGATTCAAGGAATTGAACAAAAGGAAGGCTAAGTTCTACAATAAGTAAGTTTACAAACTTATAATTAATTAATTATTTGTTTGTATATTGCTTGATTTATTTAGTTGTGTATTTCAATACAATTTGAATCCTGGGCAAATGAAATTCTTCATTTTATGAAGGGTTATAATGAGTAAATTTTTGAAATTTACTCTAATTAGACTTGTGCTTACTACACATGTATTTATGTCTAAATACCATAATTGATTTCTAATAGTTTAGACCTTACAAATCACCAAAGGAAAGAGAGTAAGGATCGATAAATAGCTCAATAGCGAAGTTAAGCATTAAATAAACAAGGTCCTCATTAAACACTCAGGCAACTTTGCTTCTCAAGCATCTAAGATTACTATAGTAGACCCTCAGATTGCCTTGTATAGTTTGAACATCAAGCCAGTTGTCTAGAAAAAGAGGACCTTTTATATGAAAGACAAAAGGTAGTTGTTGAAGAAACAAAGAAGTTTCTGGAAGCTAAATTCATTAAAGAAGTAACACATCCAGAGTGAGTAGCCAACATTGTGCTAGTAAAAAAGTTCAATGGAAAATACAAGATATGTGTGGATTAAACTGACCTTAACAGAGCATGCCCCAAAGATAGCAATATATTGCCAATGATAGATTAACTGGTAGACTCCACTACAGGTCATTGTTTATATAGCTTTGCGGATGTTGCATAAGCGTACCATCAGATACCAATAAAGAAAAAAGATTAGGAAAAGATGTCATTCATCATCCATGAAGGTCTTTATTACTACAAAGTTATGCCCTTTGTGCTGAAGAACGCTAGAGCAACATATCAATGGCTGATGAATCAATGTTTTAGGATCAAATTAGAAAGAACGTGGAGGTATATGTGGATGACATCATCATCAAGAACCAATATATAGAGCTACATTCTGATGACCTCAACCAAATCCTTCAAATATTAAACCAATACTAGACCAAGCTAAATCAGAGAAGTATGTTTTTGGAGTAAAGGCATGCAAATTCCTAGGATTCATGATATCCTATAGGGGAATTGAAGCTAATCCAGAGAAGATGGAGGCTATTCTTAAGATGAAAGCTTCGACATCAATTAATGAGTTGTAAAGACTAAATGGCAGAATAACAGCCTTAGTGCATTTCATCTTTTGCTCAGCCAAGCAATGTCTACCATTGTTTCGAGCCTTAAAAAATTCTAAGAAGTTTATATGGAATGAAGAATGTCAAGTTGCTTTTGAAGATATAAAAAAGTTCTTGTCCTCACCACTTTTACTCAACAAGCCAATTCCCAAAGAAATATTGTACTTATACCTCTTTGTTAGTCATGAGTCAATTGCCTCGGTACTAGTAAGAGAATAAGGAAGTCAACAAAATTCAGTATACTACATCAGCAAAATATTTAGAGGTTTAGAAATTTGGTATCCCAAACTGGATAAGTTAGCTATGGTCATCATCCACACATCTCGAAAACTCTAGCACTATTTTTAGGCCTATTCAATCATTATAAGATTCAGGTTCCCTTTAAGGAAAATCTTACAAAGACTTGAAACATCTGGCAGACTAGTTCAATGGTTAATATTGCTCAGTAAATTCAACATCAGCTATGAACCTCGGTAGCAAATAAAAGCTTAAACCTTGGCAAACTTCGTTCAAAATATGACAATGGAAGATCTCGCTCCTTCCAAGTATCAAGAATGAAAGTTATATATTGATAGAGCCTCATCCATCCAAGGATCCAGTGTTGGTATTATTTTTAAAGGGCCATATAAAGTCACTATAAGATATACAATTCAAATAAAGTACAATGCCACTAATAATACAATCGAGTATGAAGCACTCATCATAGGATTAAAGTTAGCTATCAAGGTTAAAGCCTAGCATCTCAAAATATACTCAAACTCACAACTAGTGGTAAACCAAGTTAAAAGGACATTCCAAATCAAAGACCCAAGCATCACCAAGTATGTTGAGAAAGTCAAACAGCTCTTGAAAAATCTCGAGCAAGAAGGGAAACAATGGGAAATCATCCAAATTCCCATCAATAAAAAATTTAAAGCAAATCTACTGACCAAATTAGTAACTGAAGATAGTCAAACATTTAAAGAACTTAAGGTTATTAAAGCATTAATAAAGCCAAGCATCGAGGAAGTAGAGATCATGAATACACAGGAAGTAGCAGAATTGATAAAATCGATCATTCAGTATCTCGAATATGGGGTACTTCTAGAAGATAAGTTAAAAGCTCAGAAGTTAAAGATAAAGGTTGTGCACTGCTCCATCTATCGTGGAGAACTCTATAGAAGGTCCCTCCCGCATCCATTATTTAAATGTGTATTGCCAAAAAGAGATAAATTATATGCTTAGGGAAATCCATGAAGGAATTTTTGGAGCACATGAATCTAATCATTCATTAATCAGAAAGGTGTTTCTACAAGGATACTATTGGCTTACCATGTCCTAAGATGCTCAGGAACTGACTCAAGAATGCCATAAATGTTAGCAATTTGCTTGCCGCAGCCATAAACCTTATAATCCTCAGCATCCAATTGGGAGTCCCTGGCCTTTTATAGTATGGGGGATGGACATCCTAGGTCCATTTCCTATATCAACCTCCTAGAAGAAGTTTCTAATCATGGATATAGACCACTTCACTAAGTGGATAGAAGTTGAAGTTGTACTAACCATCATTAAGACCTAGATCCAACACTTTTTTTGAAAAGAAATTATCTACAGCTTTAGAATACCACACACCCTGATAACAAATAATGGTAAATGGTAAATGGTTTGATAATAAGAAATTTAGAAAGTTATATTTGGATTTTAGAATAAAGCTCTGATTTTCCTTAGTAGCCCATCCGTAAATAAATGGCCAGATAAAGGTCACCAACAAGATCATCATGCAAGGGCTAAAGAAAAGACTAGATGTCACCAATAGGATCATCATGTAAGGGCTAAAGAAAAGACTAGGAAAAAAAAGGGAACTGGGTTGCTGAACTCAATAACATTGTCTGGGCCTATAGAACCACACCTAGAACTTCCATTGGAGAAACGCCCTTTAGACTCACTTATGGGATGAATGCAGTAATCCCAGTTGAGATTGGATTAGCCAGTTATTAGGTCATTGAGAATATAGATAAAGAAGTCAATAACATCAATACCTGAATATGTCTAGATTTACTTGAAGAGAGGAGAGAGAAGGCCTTTATTGTAGCGAAAGCCCAAAGGCAGAGGGTCATGAAATATCACAATCAACGAATCCGGGTAAGACATTTTAAAGTCAAAGACTGGGTACTTAGAAGAGCTTACATTGGCAAACATAACTCCAGTACAGATAAACTCGGACCTAATTGGGAAGGTCCTTATCAAATCATTGAGAAGATGACCAAATGGGCATATAAGATCAAGGATAGACAAAGGAAAGAATTACCCCAATATTGGAACTCGAATAGTCTCCAAAGAAATTATCAATAAATATACTCAGAATTTCTTTAAATAAATACTTCATTTATCATGGAAAATGTTGTACTACAAAGTATATTCCAAAATACAACTAAAATTATCAACTAAAGTAATTTACAATTGACTATTAGGAAACTCAGAAGATGGAAGACTCATATCATGAGACTTGGACATAGAGGTTGGATTAGATCTAGTGAAGAAATCACTAGAAGACATCTTCCCAGTAGGTTTTGAATCCTTGGTTGCTCGAAAGATGACTTATCAGCAGTAGATTGGTTATTTTCTTAGTATTCTTTGACTGCTTAGAGGAAGCTTTATTTTGAGCATCTTCTTCAGTAGCAATTCTAGTAAGATCAGTAGGCGATATTTTATCTAAATTTGGGAAGTCCATATTCGGGTGTTTCATGAGTAAGGCTCTTCAACATTCATACTTATAAGCTTTAAGAAATCCTACAACTATATTATGATAGCTTCTCTTGTCATAATGGGATTTCTCAACCTTAGCAAGTTTCTTCTCCAAAATCATAATTTGGGAGTCCTACCCTTCAATTTTTTGTTATAAGTTGAGCTTGGTTATACTCTAACTCTTCCACCCTCTTTTGGTTCACCTAAGCCTCAGATCTTGCTTTAGTATGTTTGGTTTAGCAAAGTTCCAATGCTACTTTTGCCTTCTTCAATTTCTTCTCAAAATTGATGGCTATGGTGCCAACCTCTATCTCCTTTAAGCTATACTAACTCTTGATGTAATAATAGTTATTCTTTATTAGCATTAAAGTCTAAGTGTTGTATTTTAAAACCCGTAAGCGCACGGATCATTAATTGCAGTATAAAGAGTTATCATTCTCAAGATAATTTTATATTAAGTACTAATATTTTTACATATTTTCTTAGCTAGCAAGTCAAAAAAAAAAGTAATTTAGCAAATAAAATATAAAAAAGTAATTTAAACTAAACTAAATTCAAATAATTAAAAGCTTAGAGCCTAGGTTTAGTTTCATTATTCCAATATGATCATGAACACATTAACAAACAAAAAACATTGATTTCAGTTAAGGGTAATTGTTCTAAAAAACCTAAAGACTCTCTCGAGTTCAATTAAGCATGTTAAGATTAAAGTTTAACCTACTCTTGTGATTAAGAAGTTAATTAAAACTCATTAAGTTCTTTAATAATTATTAGTTTACCATTATAGACCTCTACCTACTGTCATGGTTACTCGAAGAGCTCACCTACTCTCATGGTCAAGTGGTCTAAATCCTATGAGTTTAATGCTAATAAATTTTCCTAACTCTCATTAGTGAATTTACCCATAAACATGCAATCAATTGGGCCCTTAATTGAATACAAGACTTGAAGAACAACTCATAAAATTAACTTAAAATCAAATTAATAAAAGTTGTATTCAATCACATTATAGAATAGCTACTCCTAACCTAAAGCCTAAAATAAAGTTTAGCCAAACATGGCTTTAAAAAGAATCACAAATATAAAATAAATAACAAAAGAATGAAAAAGAAGAAGAATAGATAAAACTCGTTGAAGTGCACTTCAATCTTCAATCCTTATTAAGCTCTTCAATCCTAAAATGGCTCTCTTAACTTGGCTCCCCCCTTTCTCTCCCCTTTAACTTAGAGCCAAAATTCTCTATTTATAGAGAAAAATACCCTAAATTCGTCCAAGGATCAAAACGATAATTTTTCTCCTTCAAAATCTCCTCTAATTAGGAAAATAACTACATAAAATAGCTCCTTAATTATAGGCTTGAATCCCAAACTCTTTAGGAAAACAAAATTCCAACAAAAACATACCAAAAATGCATAAATTAACTAGGAAACTCAAAAGGAAGTAAAATCAAGCTAATCCTAATAAAACACTAAGTATAAATAATAAACTAAATAAAATATAATGAAATACTAATAAATCCTATGGAAATTAAATAGAAAAACTATGCAATAATTTACACTAACAAATTCCTCCACACTTAAATCTTTGCTTGTCCTCAAGCAAGCATTTAAGAACACCTATCATCACAACAAACTTAGCACATTGATAAATTTTAACTTATCCATCCTCTACAATCTTTAGTTAATACAAAGCTTATAACTCAAAATTAAATTGATAACTCAAGGTCAAAGATCGAAGTTTTACCAAGTGAAGAGCAAACTTAACCATTGAATTTTCAAAAATATATAAGTTGACAATCAAGAAAAACAAAAGCAAGTGATACTATTCAGTCAACCCTTAGCAACCCCTCAATTATAACACATAAAAGATAGCCACACCATTATTATTTTTTTTAACGAGTGCATTTTATGTTCCATCTCACATTTTTTTATTCTATCTAACCAACCTTCCTACTCTTAGTAATCCCTCACCGTTCCCTTACTACTAAGCATGAATACCAGTAAGTGGGTCGTTTAGATACTCTTACTCTATTTAGAGCATTGGAGTATATTTGGACTATATCCTTATTAAAATAGAGATTTTTTTTATGAAGCTACCATTTCATATGCTAAACTTAAAGATCAAGTAAGAATCAAAAATTGAGTATCACTTACAAGTATTTTCTTAACTATCAACTCACAAAATTCAATTACTCAAAAGCAAGTAAGCATTAAGTTCATTAAATTTTCAAAAGTCCTTAACCACAAATTATCAACCTAACTTAAAAATCACAAATTAAGCATTAACAAAAGATTATGAAACATTTACAAGAAAATCATATTCAATGTGCTCTACTCATCATAAGGATAGGGTGCAAAAATTTAAATATGTATATGCTAACATGCAAAAGCAAATATAGTTCTAAAAAAATTAAAATTAAAATAACATAAAAGATAAAAGTATAAAAATAAAATCTAACTAAATGCAAAATACATGTAAATGTACCCCCCCCCCCCCCCCCCACACACTTAAATTTCATATTGCCCCCAATGTAAAAAGACCAAACAAACACAAATAACAAATAAACATTAATAAATACAATTAAAGGAAATAAAGGAAATTAAAAATAAAAGTAAAAGTAAAAGTAAAAGTAAAAATAAAATAAAACCAATACTCCCCTAGTGTCATGCTTTACTCTTCGCCTAATGGTGGTGGGAAATTGATAAGCACATGAGAGTCAAGAGCTAAGAACATCACCAAGGAAAAATGAGAAATTAAATAAAAATTAAATAAATAAACACACAAACTAAATTAAGCATAAATTCATGGAAATTAAGAGCAAACTATATAAAGCAAAAATAGAAATTGAATATAAATGTATAGATTGAGAAATTATGCCCAAAATTTAATTTTAATCAAATGAATGCAATTCCTAAATAAAATTGATCATTGCACATTAATAATCATGAAAATGATGCTTTATAAAAAAATAAAAAATACCATCTAAAAAATAAATGAAATAAATATATTTGGAAAAAAATTAAAGAAATAATAAAAAAATTATTAAATGGTTGTTAACATAAAGAACAAATGTAGAGGTTGACAAAATTAAGGCAAATGCTTCCATGTCATGCTATCATCATTAACAAGCTATGCCATTGTCATCATAACATGACTTTCATATTGTGCCTTCATGCCCTGTCATTCTCATGCTAACACGACATCTTTAATGCCATGCTATTCTTTTCCATTTTATCCAAAATGTCACATGGCATGCCAACACGGCACCCCCATGTTGTGTTAGGACATTAAAAACCTATAAAAAATAAATTCAAATACCTAAAAAATTAAAAAATAAAAACAGGATTAAAAAAATGTAAATAAAATAAATTTGGGTTGCCTCCCAAGAGCACTAATTTAAGGTCATTAGCTTGACCCCTAATTATATAGTATCAATGATGCAATCAAACACGAGGAAGTATTCTTGGAAGCATCTTCCTTTCCTTTCTTTTGCTAGGCTCTCTTATGGTTAGGTAGTAAAGTGCGAACTCCACATGCCAAATTTTTTATTCTATAATTGCTTGAAGAATATAAGGCATTTCATGTGGATTCTGCAATAATCCAACACTTTTCAGGGATCCCTCATGTATGACCTTAATAGGTTGTAGAACATATGTATTGTCACTTATAAATGGCTCATCTTCATCCCATATAACTTCAAGGATTGTTATATTTTTCTCATCCACTTTATTATGAAATTGAGTTGAGTGACTTTGAACCTTATCATCCTTGATGTTTATAGGTTAATTCTTGCACTTGGAGATTTCTTCAATTTCCTCTATGATTAATTTTTGCTTATCATGACACAACTCGAAAGTGACTTCATCATCTTGACAAAAAGTGTTCTCATCATTCCACACACTTTCTCCTTATGTTTCCATTGAGTAATTTATGGGTACACACATTTGAAGTTTTTGGAAGCATCTTTTTTGAATTTCTGCAATTTGATTTGTTTGCAACTTGAGCCTCATTAAAGCTTCTCTTTATTCATCCATTACAGACATTATTTATTTCATCTTGATCTCAAATAAGTGTTCCTCATACTTCTTGGTCTTGAAATTGTGTATTTGAAGTTTTTGGAAGCATTTTTTTTTGAATTTCTGCAATTTGATATGCTTATAACTTGAGCCTCATAGAGCTTCTCTTTGTTCATCCATTACAGACATGATTTGATTCATCTTGATCTCCAATAAGTGTTCTTTTTGGTTCTTAGTTGCTTCTTAGATGAAGTTTTCAAACATTGCCTCATAATTCAAATTAGGCTCTTGTTGATAACCCTAATTATGATCCACACAATTACTCTAAGATGGGTTGTAGTAAGGTTGTAGAGGTGAGTATGAATAATATGGACAAGACGCCCCATTATGGTTCTCTCCACACCAATTACAAACTTGAAAAGATGATGGAAAATCATTAAATGACATATATTCTACATTATATACAAGATCATATGTATTAGAACCAAAAAATTGATAAGAAAATCTAACATTATCCATGAAAAATTACTTATAAATATTATAAAGAAAATAAAATAAAAATGCTAGTCTAAAAGAAGTAAAAGTTAAATTAATATCAATATTGTCAATCCCCGGCAACGGCGCCAAAAACTTGTTGCATTTTAAAACCCGCAAGCACACAGATCGTGAATTGCAGTATAAAGAGTTATTGTTCCCATAAGGATTGTATATTGAGTACTAATATTTTTACATATTTTCTCAGCTAGCAAGTCAAATAAAAGTAATTCAGTAAATAAAATATAAAAAAGTAATTTAAACTAAATTAAATTCAAATAATTAAAATCTTAGAGCCTAGGTTTAGTTTCACTATTCTAATATGATCATGAACACATTAACAAACAAAAAAGATTGATTTCAGTTAAGGGTAATTGTTTTAAAATACCTAAAGACTCTCTAGAGTTCAATTAAGTATGTTAAGATTAAAGTTTAACCTACTCTTGTGATTAAAAAGTTAATCAAAACTCATCAAGTTCCTTAACAATTATTGGTTTACCACCGTAGACCTCTGCCTACTGTCATGGTTCCCCGAAGAGCTTACCTATTATCGTGGTTAAGTGGTCTAAGTCCTATGAGTTTAAAGCTAACAAATTCTCCTAACTCTCATTAGTGAATTTACCCATAAACATGCAATCAATTGGGCCCTTAATTGAATACAAGATAGGAAGAGCAACTCATAAAATTAACTGAAAAATCAAATTAATAAAACTTATGTTCAATCACATCATAGAATAGCTACTCCTAACCTAAAGCCTAAAATAAAGTTTAGCCAAACATGGCTTTAAAAATAATCATAAACATAAAATAAATAACAAGAGAATGAAGAAGAAAAAGAATAGATAAAACTCATTTAAGCGCACTTCAATCATCAATCTTTGTTGAGCTCCTCTTAAATTGGCTCCCCCCTTTCTCTCCCCTTTAACTTAGAGCCAAAATTCTCTATTTATAAAGAAAAATATCCTAAATTCGTCCAAGGATCAAAATGGTAATTTTTCTCCATTAAAACCTTCTCCAATTAGGAAAATAACTCCATAAAATAACTCCTTAACTATAGGCTTTAATCTTGGACTCTTTAGGAAAACAAAATTCCTATAAAAATATACCAAAAATATATAAATTAACTATGAAACTCAAAAGGAAGTAAAATCAAGTTAATCCTAATAAAACACTAATTATAAATAATAAACTAAATAAAATATAATGAAATACTAATAAATTCTATGGAAATTAAATAGAAAAACTATGCAATAATTGATACCAACACTGAGTCATCTCAAAGGAAAGACAAACATTATCAACTTGGGTAGGCATGAGCACAAAGTGAGCAATGTGGAAAATAATTACCTGTAGTGAGTGCTGATCATGGAGTTGTACATCTCATCTTTATCGACATCCATCCAGCATTGTTTATCTGCAGGAAGCTGTAAAGACTCGGTATATTGGTCCCTTACTTGAGCATTTAAGACACTCAGAGGCTTTGTGTTTTTTAAGATCTAGGACCTAATGTCTGGACACTCGAATAGCTTTGGGCACTTCATAAAGACCTCCTCACAAAACTCTTTAGCATCTGAGTCCTTGGTTAAGGCTTGTTTTCTCCAACCTTCAAACTTCTCCACTTACGAAGATTCAACCATAACTTTTTCTTTCTAGTTAGGCATATCTTCAAATGGGACCTCTAGATCAAGAGGATCAGAAGCAAGAGAAGAGATCTACACATCCTCTTGAGTATCCAGCTTGTCATCTATAAGTTAAATACCATTCATAAAGGCAAAAAAGTCAGCCATCTATAAATAAAGAAGAAAAAATAGAAGTTATAGTGATACCTTCTGAATCTTAGAACTTACCATTAAGTTGTATGCAGTATGAATAGACTCTCTGAAGATATCTCTTAGATAAATTATTGGCAGATCTTGCATCAGCTATGCCATAAAGATGATGCCTTATGACCATCTATGTATCCTTATCGGATAGCCTTTTAAACCTATGCTTATAGATCCACTAAGGTGTTGATCTCTCAATCTAAAATCCTAATTTTAATTTATGCTAATGGTGATAAAACATTAACACAAAATAAGCATAATAAACATAGCTTGAAATTAACTCATAAACTTCATTAATTAAAGAAAAATGTTTAAGTCATCAATTCCTAACAAAAATAAACTTAGCCTATCATAATGTAAAAATATCTTACATAATCATAAAAATAATCCATAACAATTACAAGAATAGAGAGGAGAGAAGTAAAAAAAACTAGGAATTCTTGTTCTTTAATTCTTTTATTCTTGATATCTTTAGAGTTATTCTCTAATTCTTGCACCTTTCCAATGTTTTTCTTCCCTTAAAATTAACCTTAAAGTGGTGTATTTAAAGTCTTTAAAGGGTAGACATGTTGCCTTCAAAACAAGCCAATGCCAAGTCATTAAAATTAATTCATCAGAGGGCTGCAACCATAGAAAAGTTATGATGGCAGTAGCCCTCATGACCCTTTAAAGCTCCTTCTCAGCTATGGTTAAACCTTGGGTTACGACCACAACACCATCAGTTATAATTCTAGCTATTTCTCTCAACTGTGACCATAAAATGGGCTGCGATGGTAGCCTTGACTTCATGCTAATCCCACTTTCAAATACTGTAATCTTTACTTTCCTATGACAAAATTCAATTCTTTTCACCCGAAAATGCAATTTTTCATCCAAATTCTTTCACTAATAGTCTAACTAACCTAAAAACACATAAGTTAAAATTGAGACCAAGAAACTCACAAAATAAAATCACTTTAAACATAAAAATTACTAAATAACATAACAAAATGCTTTACTAATAACATAAATTTCACACAAACACACACCCCCACACTTAAGTTCTTTCTTGTCCTCAATCAACAAACATGAGAACAACTATCACAACCACAAATGTAGCACATTTATAGGCTTTACTTGTCGATCCATCATAATCTTAGGTTAATACAATATTTAAAACTCAAAACTAAATTGATAACTCAAGGTCAAAGACATAAACATTACCAAGTGAAAAGCAAACTTTACCATTGAAATCTCAAAAAATTTATGAGTTAACACCTAAGAAAAATGGAAACAAGTGGAACTATTATTTCAACTTATAGCAACCCTTAAACCTAACATATAAAAGATAGCCAAATTTTTACAAGCTAGTGCATTTTACGCTCCATCTTGCAAAAATTTTCTTCTCTCTAATCAAATTTCCTACTCCTAGTAATCCCCCGTCATTCGAGCACTACTAAGTATGGATACCATAAAGTGGGTCCTTTGGATATTTTTACTCTATTTAGAGCATTGGAGTAGATTTGGAGCATATAAAATTTTGAATTTTAAATATTGGCTCCTTGTCATAAGGGATTTTTTTTATGCTATATGCTAGATCAAGAATCAACTAAAAATTAAAGTTAAGTACCATTTATAAACATTTTTCTTAAATATCAACACATTAAACTCAATCATTCAAAGGCAAGTGAGCATTAAGTTTATTAAAGATTCAAATATCCTTAACCAATAGTTTGTCAACCTAGCTTATAAGTTAAAAATTAAGCTTTAACAAAAGATTAAAACACATATACAAGAAAATCACAAACAATATGGTCAACTCATCATAGTAATAAATTTTAAAAATTTAAGTGCAAACAATCCTAAAAATTTAAAATTAAACTAAGACTAAAAAATAAAATAAAATTCTAACTAAAACATGAAAATTAAAACCTCACTGAATGTAAATGCAAAACTACCCTCCCACACTTAAACGTCACATTGCCCTCAATGTGAAAAAATAAGTGGATGACATAATAAACACACAAGAAAATTAAATAACATAAAAATAAATGATTTAAAAGAACTCCCTCAATGTGGTGAAGTAGGTGGAGAAGGAATGTTATGACTCAATGCTTTAATGAAATGCTTAAGGTAAACCTCTTAAGATAATTGTCGATGTGCAATGGAATTCATTTGGGCTTTAAACTCATCAAATCGAGCATTCATGCGTAGCTCAAGTTGATCAAACCGATTCAAAACTTACTATCACCCATAAGAGGAACTAGAGCCAACAATAGAACTACCACCTACATCATGCCTCTCCTCATCCCCATCTTTACTCACAACATCATCATCATTGGCATCCTCACTAGCATCCTAACCCATAATGGCCTCATAGAGATTTGTATTTTTTCTCAACATATAACATCATTAAGTATTGTGATCCCTAAGCTCCATATTTTCATAAATGATCTTAGCACATGATAGCATATCCTAATTAATTTTTCCAGGATTAATGGCAACCATATGAGGCTTAGAGGAACTAAAAACCTTAAAGTGCATAGATAACCCAAAGATAATATGTCCTAGAGTAAAGAGAGATAACAACATACAATAGTGTGTGAAATATAAAAAGGGAAGTGCAAATCTTAGTTTTTGTTTATGCATACCATAACATGAGTAACTCAGGATGAGTAATTTTATTGCTCTCTAATTTTCTAAAATGCAATAAGCCATGAATTTATGAAGAATGAGATAATTATGCTTCATAATCAACTCATTAGGAGTGAGATGGCCTCCTAAGTGCTTGAAACCCCTAGAAATTTTGCTCCAAAAGGCACAAGTTTTTGCAAAAACCAAAAACTTGAGACATCACTTCATATAATTTTTCCAGGAGTAATGGCAACCATATGAGGCTCAAAGGAACCAAAAACCTTAAACTACATAGCTAACCCAAAGATAATATGTCCTAGAGTAAAGAGAGATTTTTGGCCTTTAATAACATGCAATAGTGTGTGAAATATAAAAAAGGAAGTGCAAATCTTAGTTTTTGTTTGCGTATACCATAACATGAGTAACTCAATATGAGTAATTTTATTGCTCTCTAATTTTCTAAAATGCAATAAGCCATGAATTTATGAAGAATGAGATAACTATGCTTCATAATCAACTCATTAGGAGTGAGATGGCCTCCTAAGTGCTTGAAACCCCTAGAAATTTTGCTCCAAAAGGCACAAGTTTTACAAAAACCAAAAACTTGAGACATCACTTCATATAATTTTTCCAGGAGTAATGGCAACCATATGAGGCTCAAAAGAACCAAAAACCTTAAACTGCATAGCTAACCCAAAGATAATATGTCCTAGAGTAAAGAGATATTTTTGGCCTTTAATAACATACAATAGTGTGTGAAATATAAAAAAGGAAGTGCAAATCTTAATTTTTGTTTGCGCATACCATAACATAAGTAACTCAGGATAAGTAATTTTATTGCTCTTTAATTTTCCAAAAATGCAATAAGCCATGAATTTATGAAGAATAAGATAACTATGCTTCATAATCAATTCATTAGGAGTGAGATGGCCTTTTAAGTGCTTGAAACCGCTAGAAATTTTGCTCCAAAAGGCACACAGGTTAAAATTAGGTGGAGCTTCTTTTAAACCCATTTTGCAAAACCAAAAACTTAAGACATCACTTTATAATCTAATTGATATTTAGAGCCCAAGAAATGAAAACTACAAATCTTTCTTGCCCTATCCACTACTTGCAAAGTGGTACAAAATTCCACCACTAAATCATGATAGACATAAAATTTAAGTTCTATAAATTTTGTCCACCTTAAGTTAGCACATAATTGGTGTATCTTATTTTTCAATCCTATGACTTACAATGTATCATCATCAAAATACTTTGGCAAAATTAAATTTCTTTTGGAAAAAGATTAAAATTTTTTACCTTGTTTATGTGTGTAAAGTGGAAAAGGTGCTTGATAAATTGGAGCCAAATCTTCTTTATTTTGAGGAGGATCTTCTAAAGCAACTCTCTTTCTCTTGCCTTTTTCACCAATACATTTATCTCTCAGCATGGTGAAATCTACAACAAAGATAAGAAATGAAAATAATAAGCACACAATAAAAGAAAATAATGATGAGAAAATGAAAATAAGTTATTGGTATGTGAGACTAGGTGGTGGGTGATGAAGATTGATGAATAATTGAAGAAAAATAAAAGAAGAAAGAAAGAATTGGAGGAAGAAAAATTTAGGAATTTAGGGATTGAAAGAGAAGGTTTAAAAGGAAAAGAAGGAGTTAGGAAAAAGAAAAGAGGAAGGTTTAGAATAAAAGAAGATAGGTAATGTGTAAAATAAAATAAAAGCTGTTGATTTTTTTAATGAATATTGTGTGTGTGTACAGGTGGCTGCGGTCACAGCATAGGCCATAACTACAGCTGAGAGCGCTCAACAAAGGGCCTGCTCTCATTGCAATGGCAGCGTGCACTGCGGTCACAACCAAGAGAGCCCCAAAACTGCACTGCTTTGGTTATAGTTGTAGCACAGGTTGCAATGGCAACCAAGAGCTACCAGATTTTTTCTTGCTTTCTCCACCACAGATTTCTGCCAAAATGCATTTTTGGGCCAAGAGTCCAAAAAATTTGGGTCAGGTCATAATTCAGTTTGCGCACACAAAATTTTATTCATTTAATAGTAACTAAAAAGTTTGTAAAATGTTAACTAAGGAAAGGAACATAAGTTTTATTATTATTTTTTGTACAATGTAAGCCAAAAAATAAATTAAGAAAATAAGAATGTAAACATGCAAATAAAGTGAGAAAAAAATATTAAGAACACATGTTAGCAATTAAAAACAAAAGCTTCTACACAAGAAAAAAAAAGCTCAAAGAATAGAAAGCACACAAAATCAAAATTAAAACATGAAGGAAAAGAAGAAAAAATAAATCGTATAATTAAGGAAAAATTAAAAAAAAAGTTATAGTTCTAAGTTAAGGTCATTAGCTTGACCCATGTTTATTTTAGTGTTGTGATTGAATTTTAAGAGACTCTCTCTTTATGGGCATTAATCCTCCATAATAGATTTTTCATCTCTAACCATTAACTTTGAATGTCTCTCCTTTATTATTTGCTAACTCTAGAGCTCCATAATTGAACACTTGAATCACCTTGAAGGGCCACTCCATCTAGACTTGTGTTTCCCTAGAAACAAACGCAACCTATAGTTAAATAATAATACAAAATCACCAACACTATAATTTTTCTTTTGAATATGAGCATCATGCCACTTTTTAGTCCTCTCCTTGCACAATTTTGCATTTTCGTAAGCTTGAAAGTGCAATTCATCAAGTTCATTCAATTACAAAAGCCTTTGTTCACCATTAACCTTCATATCAAAATTTAAAAACTTGGTAGACTAATATGCTTGGTGCTCTAACTCTACAGGAAGGTGACAAACCTTTTAAAAAACAATGGGTAAAGTGACATGCCTATAGGTGTTTTGAAAGCAGTCCATTATGACCATAATATATCATCCAATTTTAAGGACCAGTCATTTCTTGAAGTGGTAACTATTTTCTCAAGAATCTTCTTTATTTCTTAGTTTGTCACTTCTACTTTGCCACTTGTTTGTGGATATAATGGGGTTGTTACTTTATGGTGTACCCTATATTTCCTTAATAAAGCTTCGAACTTAGCTTGAATCATGACAATAAAAGAGAATACTATAAATTTCAGCCTCTAGAATGCATCTCATAATCAGTTCATCTCCATAAATTTTGTAAAGATAGGGCTCCTCCTATAAATATTGCTTAACTTGATGCATAAATCTTATCTTTTCTTGATATGAGAGGTCCTCGGGTAACACTCCACCTGCCAAATAATTAGCAACGCTAGTATACTAAAGTGGAAAAATTCTTTCTAAAGCTAACAAAAATTCATTAGGAAAGCTATCATGTATTAGGGGTTCGTTGCTAAGAATATCCTTTTTCGCCAATCTTAACAATTAGTTTGCAATAATGTTCTCTAACCCTTTCTTATCTCAAATTTCCAAGTTAAATTCTTGAAGTAGCAACACCCATCTAATGAGTCTCAACTTGGCATCTTTGTTAGGTAAGAGGTACCACAAAGCTGAATTGTCTGTGTATATAATCACCTTAGAGCCAAGTAATAAGCACGAAACTTGTCTACAGCAAAGACTACCACTAACATTTCCTTTTCTATGGGGGTATAGTTGAGTTGTGCATCTGCCAAATTTCGACTAGCATAATAGATGACATGTAAATTCTTATCCTTTCTTTGACCCAAAACTACTCCAACAATATGGTCACTCGCATCACACATGATCTCAAATGGTAAAGACCAATCTGGAGGTATAATGATAGGTGCTGAAATTAATGCTTCCTTCAACCTATTAAAAGCACTTAAATAAGCATCATTAAATTCAAAAGACATATCTTTATTCAGCAAATTGGTTAGAGGTTTGGCAATAAGTAAGAAATCTTTAAATATCGATAAAAATTGGCATGCCCTAAAAAACCTTAAATTCCTTTAATTATCGTAGGAGTGGTAACTTTTCAATCGTCTATGTCTTGGCTCTATCTACTTCAATTCCTTTGCTAGAGATTTTATGTCTCAAGACTATCCCTTTATCCACCATAAAGTGGCACTTCTCCCAATTGAGCATAAGGTTAGTCTCTTCTCAATGCTTAAGCACCCGGTCAGGTTAGCTAGACACAAATCAAAAGAATCACCAAAAACTAAAAAATCATCCATGAATACCTCCATAATATCCTCCACTAAATCAAAGAATGTTGCCATCATACACCTTTGGAAGGATACATATATATACACAATCCAAATGGCATTCGCTGGTAGGCAAAAGTGCCATAAGGACATGTAAAAGTTATTTTATCTTGATCCTCAGGAAAAATAAAAATTTGGTTATATCCAGAATATCTATAAAAAAATAATAAAAAGAATGTCCTACAATCCTTTTTAACATTTGATCAATAAAAAGTAAGGGGAAGTGGTCATTTCTAATGGCATTATTCAATTTTCTATAATCGATACACACTCGCCATCCATCAACAACCCTTTTTGAGATCAAATCACCTTTTTCATTCTTTATGACTATCATCCCACCCTTCTTAGGAACACATTGAATTGGACTCACCCACTCACTATTGGAAATAGGATAAATGATACCTGTGTCTAAAAGCTTCATAATTTCTTTCTTCATTACTTCTTTAATATTTGGGTTAAGTTTTCTTTATCTCTCAACTATAGGCCTATGTCCCTATTCCATATAAATCTTACACTTGACAATAGAAGGACTAATTCCCTTTATATTAGAAATTTTCCAACCTAAAGCTTGAATTCTACCTTTTACTACCTCATAAAATTTTTTTTCTTCCTTAATGGTTATTTTATTAGAGATAATAATAGGTAGGTGGTAGGCTCTTCCATAAATGTATATCTCAAATGGTTAGGTAGTGGCTTAAGCTCTAACTTTAGTGACTTTTCAATAGAAGGGGATGTGGGGTTTTTACTTCTCACCAACAACTCAGGTTTGGTGAATTCATGCTCATGCTCTTTATTACTCTCTTGCCCATCACTTGGTATCTTGTCTCCCCTATTCACATATGAAACAAAGTTAACTTCTTAAATGCATTTATCAATTTCATAAATTTTCATGCATGATCCATCATCTAAATGGTATTTTATTAATTTATACATTATAAAATCAACCTTTTCATCTTCTACCCTTAATGTTAACTTGCTTTCATGCAAATCAATTATAGCTATACCCGTGTTCAATAAATTTCTACCTAATATTAGTGGATAAGATTTGTCTTCCTCAAAATCTAAAATAACAAAATCAATAGGAAAAATAAACATGTATACCTTTACTAGGACGTCCTCTATCACTCCATGAGGTTTCTTTATAAAGTGATCTGCAAGTTGTAATGACATATTAATGGTCTTCATATCACCCAATCATAAGCTCCTAAAAATAAAAAGAGGCATTAGATTAATACTTTCCCCTAAATCACACAAGCTTCTACGAAATTCACTAGTACTAATAATACATGGAATAGTAAAACTCCCTAATCTTTTAATTTAGGTGGAATCTTGTGTGAAATGATCAAATAACATGTCTTTGTCAAAGGTACTATTTTATGATTATCCCAATGCCACTTGTTTATGATAAGGTCCTTCAAGAACTTGGCATAATTAGGCATGTGTGCCATTTCTTTAAAAAAGGGCACATTGATCTGCAACTTCTTAAAGATTTCCAAACTTTTGGAAAATTGCTCTTCATCTTTTTGCTTCTTTAATCTTTAGGGGAATGGTAGCTTTGGTATAAAAGAAGAGAATTAGATTTAGGAACTTCTTTTTGCTATATTTTGCTCTCCTCCTTCTCCTCATCCTCCATCATGTCAAAGTGCTCCTCATCCTTCTTCTCATCCTCCTTCAAAATTTTAGCTTGTGTCTTCACCTCTTTGTCACTCCTTAAAGTTATAACCTTCAATCTTTAGGATTTGACTTCGTAGTGCCTAAAAGGTTTACTTGTGCTCTTGATATCATGACATTAAGTAGTTGTCCAAGTCGTACCATAATATTATGGATTGAAGAGGAATGATTCTTTACAATTTTATTAAACTTGGCCTTCATTTTCTTTTAGTTCTCCTCATGGCTAGTTAACTTGTTTGTGATGGCATCTAAAAATTTATTTAACTTATTTGTCTACAAATGCCATCTTATCCTATGGTGGATGTTGAAATCCTTATGGTGTTTGTTGCCTTTACAAGTTGTTATTATTTGGGAAGTTTGGTGCAGCCATATTATTATTATTACTCCATGAAAAATTTAGATGATTTATCCACCTTGGATTGTAAGTGTTAAAGTAGGGAAACATGTTTGCCTCCCTTAAAATTTATTGCCATAAAATTCACTTACTTTTGGTATCCATCTCCCACCATATACACATGACCAAAACCAAATTCATTATTAGAGTAACCCAAGAAATTGTAATTTTCACCATTAAAGGTTGAAGTTTTTTTTAGTGAGGTTGCCAAGTTGCTTTGTTAATGCAGAAATTTGAGCTTAGAAGGTTGTCTCTATGTCAACTTCTAGCCTTCCCATTTGTTTTGGAGGTTGAATTCTCTTAAAAGACCATAGGCAATTCTTAATCGCCATCCTTTCCAAAATTTCTACAGCCTCATCTACTATTTTCTTCATAAAAAATCCACCAGTCTTAGCATCAATGGAATCTCTTGTAGAACTTATGACTCCATTATAAAATGTCCTTATAAGCACATCTTTTGGTAGTCCATGATGTGGACAGCTCCTCTGTAACTTTGTAAACCTTTCCCAAGCTTTACTTAAGGATTCATGCTCAAATTATTGGAATGAAGTGAGCTCTTTCACCACATTTGCTGTCTTAGATGGTAGAAAATATTTAGCTAGGAACCCCTTCACCAAATCATTCTAATTAGTGAAAGAAACGGGTGGTTGAGATTTTAACCATGCTTTAGCCTTATCATTTAATGTGAATGGAAATAATCTCACCTTTAGTGCATCACTAGACATGCCATTATACTTGAGTATGTCGCAAATCTCTATAAAATTAGCAATGTGGTCATTTGGATCCTCATTCAACATCCTATAAAATTGAATGATTGATTAGAGCATTTACAGCAAAGCAGACTTTATCTTGAAACTATTAGCTTCAATGGTTGGCCTTATTATGCTTTGCCTTGTACCACTTAACCCAGGTAATGATGCGTCCAATAACACCCTTGTGTCAATAACTTAATTTCCATTATTGTTTACCATTGTGCTTGACTCTTCTTGTGAGTGTCTTCGGTTTTCCTTTTCAAACTTAGTTAACTTTGGTATGTATGTGAGTGGCTTCTTTCCTAGCTTTCGGGTATTATGCATGCACCAAAAAACTCTACAAATAAAAGACAAAAGAATTAAAAATTGGTGCTTTAATCCAACAAAAATCACATCAATTATGATGTTAGAATCTAATCCCCGACAATAACACCAAAAACTTGTTTATGAAAATCCGCAAGGGCACTGTGTTAGACAAGTAGTAAAAATTTGTTCCCTCGGAGACTAGTTCTAACCACTTATTAATCTAATTTTTTTTATTGTCCAAGGCTTTTGATAATGAGAAATAAGAAGAAAATTAAAATAGAAAATAAATGAATTTTGTAAATAAAAATAAATTCTAGAGCAAAAGATTAAACAAACGATGAACACAACGGTTAGAAATTGATTTTCGTTCACAATCCATTGTTCTCGTTAATTAATGAATCTCTTAACCTTGCAAGACCTGAGTCTTTCTAAATTATCAATTAATCTCTCTCAAATATTAACCAATTTTAATTCATAATTCTCAATTAAGAACATCAAGCCCCAATTCTCATTGTAAACTTAATTCGTTAAATCAAACCATAAATTTATTTGCCCACTCCAACTGGAATCTAATTACTTATGATATCTCTACCTCTAAGCAATTTAAACCTATGTTTATATATCCATTAAGGTTTTGATATCTCAATCTAAAACCCTAATTTTAATTTATTCTAGTAGTGATCAAACATTAACACAAAATAAGCACAATAAACATAGCTTGCAATTAACTAATAAACTTCATTAATTAAAGAAAAACTAATTCATGATCAAGTTATCAATTCCTAACCAAAAGAATCTTAGCCTATCATAATGTAAAAATATCCCACATAATCATAAAAATAATCCATAACAATTACAAGAATAGAGAAGAGAGAAGAAAATAAAACTAGGAATTCTTTTTCTTAATTCTTCAACTCTTGATATCTCTTGAGTTCTTCTCTAATTATTGTGCCTTTCTAGTGTTTTTCTTCCTTTAAAATCAACCCTAAAATGGTATATTTAAAGCCCTTTGAAGGGTAGACATGTTACCCCCCAAAACAAGCCAATACCAAGTCATTAAAATTAATACGTCAGAGGGTTGTGACCACAGAAAAGTTATGATGGTAGCAGCCCTCATGACCCTTTAGAGCTCCTTCTCGGCTGCAGTTGTAACTTGGACTGCAACGACAACACCATCGACGATAATTCTAGCTACTTCTCTTGGCTGCTACCACAAAATGGGTTGTGATGGCAGCCTTGACTTTACACTAATCCCACTTTCAAATGTTGCAATCTTTATTTTTCTATGACCAAAGCTGGTTCTTTTTACCCAAAATGCAATTTTTCATCCAAATTCTTTCACCAATAGTCCAACCAACCTAAAAACATATAAGTTAAAATTAAGACCAAGAAACTCACAAAATAAAATCACTTAAGACATAAAAATTACTAAATAACAAAATAAAATGCTTTACTAATAACACAAATTCCACACGAACACTACTATCCACATAACATGTTTTGAAAAAATGATAAGGTCACCAGTCATGCATCAAAGAGGTTAAGTAATTGAAATTTCTTGCCATTTTAGATATGCCGCTTTGATGAATGTAGTGATGAGAGATGCAGCCAACAAAATTTCATTATAAGATTATGGTGTTTGATTACAGTTGTTTTCTTTAGTTACTGCATTCTTCACCATTAGATTTGTAATTTGTTTATTTCCACATATTTATTATTCATTTTCATATTTGTTCAATGCTTTAACCTTCAGTAAATTACCTTCAAGTTCAACATAAAAAAAAAAAAAAAGAACAAACGACATCAAAGTTATTAGAGTTGTTGTATTATTATACCAGAAACTTTATTTATTTTTGCCAATTTATCATATTTTTAAAATTGTGATGAATTAACATATGAATTTTTTAATTTATTATAAATCTATCCTCGGTCAAAATAGTGTGTCCATGTTGAAATAACATACTAACATTAAATACTTGTGCAAATTATCTGTTAAAAATAAGGATATATATGCAAAAGAAAATGAAAGATAAGAACAAATTCGCAAAAAAAATGAAACTTAAAGATGGAAAAATTACTAATTTTGTTTTTAAGTTTTACATCATCAAATAAATTTACTCATGCATGTTATGTTAGTCTGAGCGCATACTATTTTGATCATGGATGTATTTGCAAAAAATTGAAAAATTCATATAACAATTTGTCACAATTTTAAAAATAGAATAAATGGATAAAAATAACTAAAGTTTATAGTAGAATTATGGTAGAATTATGCAATAATCCAAGTTATTGTTGTTGTTATTATTATTAGGAAATAAAAAAAATGTACGCTCTTTGTTGAAATAAAGTTAAAATTAATTTTAAAATTCTCCAAAGTAGCCGCTAAAATCAGTCTAATATTCTTGACGTCAAAGTTTATATGTATCCATACCTTAACAATGAATTAAGTCTTGATATTCATTTTATGGCAATGACAATTATATTGGGGAAAGGCCCAATTTAGAGTTTGACCGAGGAGCACATTGGATTCTATTTTATTTTTTGCCCAATTAATTTTTTTTTTTTTTTTTGAAATTTAGACATATTAGATCTTTATTGAGTATAATCAAATTTTATAATCTTTTTTTAATTCAATTAAATTCTATAAACTAATTTTATCGGATGATAACAAATAAAATTGATAATTTTTTAGAAATATATATATATAACCTAATTATTAAATTTTAAAAGTTTTTAAAACTATAAAATGATTTTAAAATTTTTTTAAAAATTTTTACAATTAAGTGATATAAATTTCAAAAAAATGATCAAATTTAGTCATTAATATAAATAGTGAATTGATAATTGACCTAAAATTTAATTTAAATTTATTCAACATTGATAACAGTTGAATAAAATTGAGGAAAGGATGACTTTGTACTTCTCTTGCTTAGCTTGAGTTTTTTTACACCTAAATCTACGACATCAGCCCGAGAAACTCCATCTTTAGACTGACATACATTATCATCTGATGCATCAACCATTTGCCGATCCTGATCAGCATGTTCAAACAAAGGCTAATGCATTTCCGTAACAACAATTGCCCCTATTGGTGGGTTTGTTCCTGCATTATCAGCATCCTCCTTGAGCAAAAAGTCATCTTTCCTATCAATTGAACTATCATCAATTGGCTTTTCTTGCTGAGGAGGCTTATCAATATCACAAACAATCAAAGCACCTTCATGACTCGTATATGGGACCAAGCCTTCCATGTCTTTGTTTGTTTCATCCACACAGGCAGTAGCATTATCCATTCCATGTAGCTCTAATCCAGTTTGGAGCTTTTTGAGAGCAATACTAATAGGAACATCAGTACTTGGATTAATTTTTGGCTTCTAGATTCTTTTCGGTTCTTTAGGCCTTTAAGTCTTTAACCGAGGAGCTTCATGATGCATTGCTGGTTTTTTCCCCAATCTATAATCCTGTGAAGTATGCCCAATGTTAGAACATATATTGCAAAAAGAAGCTAAGTTTTCATATACCACATCAATGAAGAAGCTTTTTCCAATTCTTTCAACAAGAAGATTTTCAAGTAAAGTAGTAGACAAATCAATATCTATTAAGGCCCGGGCATAATGCCCACACTCTTCACTAACAGTAGCACTATCTATCTTTAGAAAAACCCCAATTCCGCTAGCAACAGATGTCAAAATTTGTGGATGCCAATATTCCCATGGAAGTTTATAAAATCGATCCCAAATCTGAGTGTTTGTTGATTTTTGAGCTGAAGGATCAAAATCTGGTATCCAATGTTGCAAGCGGAGAACTCTAGTTTTAACGCTATAGCCCCTTGGCCCCATATGGAATTCTTTTCCATGCTGCAATTCAAAATCACATGATAAAATCCACGTCCTAATGAAATCAATTTCCAGTTGTTAGTAACCCCCAAACTGATGATAGTTTCTTCTTTAAGTCAACGAGTTTCCATGGTGAATCCCCTTTTGAAAGGACAATTCGAGCAATAAGAGCATGTTGACAAGCAACCAATTGGTGTTTATAGATCTGCTGATTAATCTTGATAGCAATATAACCTCCCTTATTGGTTGCAGAGGTACCATCAGACAGAATTGAAGATCCTGTTAATGCCATCGCATAAGATGGTTTTTCTGAAGGATTCGATGTAAGAGGAGCAAACATATCCTTGTGACTAGGATAGTGCATATCAGAGGAGGATATTTTTTTAGCATGTTGATGTAGGTTTCTCACAACCAATTACTACCTCACATATTAATAACAATCTAAGTGGGGTTTTTTTTTTTTCTTTTTATTAAGAATGCAGCATCATTAAAAAAAAAAAAAAAAAAAAAAAGTTAAGCTATATATATATTTATATCTTGAAAAAAAAAAAAAAAAAAAACTGATCTTACATTCTAATTCTAACACTTCAAATAGGGATGTGATGAATTGATCCCCGCAGCATTGATGACAAAATTTGGGATAGGAGCACTAGAGAGTTCAATAATTTTTTTATTTGTAATAATTAAATTTCAACAGAAAATTTATTAATAAATAAATATTATAAATTTTAAAAATTATCTCCATTATTGATCCTTCACTTAAAAATATATATATATATATATATATATTAAAAAAATTAAGGCTCAAAATATCAAAATTAAAGTGTGACTAATGAAAAATTGTGTTAACTCACTGATAGTTTTTAGACTCCATAATAATTTACGAATTCCAACCTCTTACTTAAAAAATGATAGATTTAACGGTGTTAAAAAAAATTCAGAAATTTAATTATAAAAACAAAAGAATTATAAAATTTATCTTAAAAAATAAAAATAATTTTTGCTAATTTTTATTTTTGATAAAAAAATAAAAAAATTAAGTGAATAAAGTTATTATGAAAAAATTTTATATTAATTTTTTAAATTATATTTAAACCTTTAAAATTAAATTAAATAAACTTGAAACAATTTGAAGGATATAATCACTACATTAACACAAATTTTAACCATTTAAGATGTGGGTATGTTAATATGAAAATGACTAATAAGTATGCCCAAAACAAACAAATTATAAATCTAATGCTCAAGAACAACAAATAGCAGTAAATAAGACAAAAACAGAACCCTAATGCAAACACCATTGAGGCTTACATGCTCGGATCCTCAGTACTACGGAAGCGACCTGAGGGTGCCAGCTTTAGTCACTGGACTTTGTGAGCGAGACTTAGATGCTCGGCACAGGGGTGCGAGGCTTACATGCTCGAACCCTCAGTACTACGGAAGCGACCTGAGGATGCCAGCTTCAGTCATTGGACTTTGTGAGCGAGACTTAGATGCTCAGCACAGGGGCACGAGGTTTACATGCTCGGATCCTCAATACTACGGAAGCGACCTGAGGGTGCTAGCTTCAGTCACTAGACTGTGTATGAAATGGTCTGGGAGCGATGCTTGGAACATTTCCCGATTCGCTTGAGGGAGCGGCCCATTTGAAAATGTGAGTGGGCCAACACAGGGTGATTTTATTTCAACTCTTGAGATCATGTGATTGATGCGTCGTTTCGTGTGTCAGTGAGCGAAACGCTCGTACAGCCGTCATCATGACTCTTCGCCTAATGGGTTTTTTTATTCCCAATAGGCCCTTGGTGGTCTAGGGAGGAGCGTAGTAATAATGGGGGCAGTTAATGGCGTGCTTCCAGGTCCTTCCATGTCTCTATAAATACTGTTGCATTTGCTAACTGGCACATTTTGCTTTCTTTCACTCTTTCATTCTGTTTTTGTTGCATTTCTACTGCATCCACTATTTTTATTCCTTCCTACCATAACTCTCGCTTGAGGTTGCCAGGTGATTCTTTCATCATTTCTTCCTTCTCTTTTTTGCTCCTTTTTTTTTTGTCATTGGGTTTTCGTTCCCTTCTTTGCTATGGCTCCTTGGGAAGAGATTAGCTCTGACCTCTTTGTGTACAACGTAGATAGGGAATTGCTAGGGTGGTACCGACAGCGGTTCTGCATCCCCACCAATTATGCCCTCCACACTGTAGATAGAAGATTTTAGGCCCATACCCCTATATCGGGGCTAAGTAGATTAGTAGTGTACTTTGACCAGTTAAAGGGGGGGTCTGAAATTTCCCTTGGATCCCTTTATCAAGGATTTCCTTAATAGAAATAACATTGTGCCCGGTCAGCTTCATCCGAATAGTTATCGGATACTGACCGGGTTCATCCAGCTGATGCATGAGGAGGGTAGGGTTCTCGATCTAGACGTCCTCCGATATTTGTATAGGCTGACTATGAAGAAGGGAGAGCTGATGTTCTCCCTTTCGGTCGTACCCAACCATTCCCTTTTTGTTAAACTTTCGGATCTTCATAAGAAATGGAGATACCATTTTTTTATTGTGGAGCTTCAATCAGACTTCCTGGATATTCGGAGGATGTGGTCGGACGAGTGTCATAAAGTGACCCATCCAGCAAAACTATTCGATTCGGATACGGAATTAGTTTTACAGCTACATCTAGACGGACTTGCTGAAGCTCGATCCGCAGAGGATGCATCTTGGAGGTACCTATGGAGAGTCTGTCCAAGTCGCGACCATTGCCCTGGTACGAATTTTGTTTTGAGTTTTTTTTGTCTAACTAGTCTTATCTTTCCATCTATAGATGGTTGACTTTTTTGATTTTGCGGGCGAAAATTCCCTAGTAGATGAGCCAGCTGCAATGGAGGAGTGTCGGGATTATCCTTCCCTTGAAGCTGAGGCTCCCGTTGCTCCGGAGGCCGTTCCTGTCGATCCTAAGGGCAAAGCAACAATGGAAGGTGAACGGTCGGAGTAGGTCGGATGATGAAAAAGGCAGCTGATCAAAGCAGAGTCAGATGCAGAGGGGCTGGACGAAGAGATTTATGTCCAACGTCCCCGATTATCTGGTTGTCTGGATATGTGGGGCTGGATATTAAAAAAAATGAAGCCTCCGAGCATCTCCAACAATCAAGTACGGGACCAGTATGCCGAGTCGCTGCGGTTACCCGAAGACATGCAGCGTTGGTCGGACAAGGGACCGGACAGATTGCTTGATTCTATGATCGGCCAGTCACTGGAGGTAATGGACTTTCTGGTACTTGATATAACTATTTGTAGTGGGATTTTCGCTAAGTTATTTGGTTGTTTTTGGTAAATGACTCAGGCCTTGCTGCTGGCTAAGGATCAGTACTTCTACTTGAAGAGCCAGTACAGCTTGAAGGAAATGGAGGTAGGGACGATCACTATAGATTTTGAGAAAAAAACTGGATAGGGCCAAAGCAACTCTAGAGCACTACCAGACAAGATACGCAGAGGCTAAATCTGACGTGAAGGTGAATCAGAAAAAGGTTTTCGAACTGGAACATAGCCAGGCCCAGCTGACAAAGAGGATCGAGGAGCAGGATCTATAGATTGTTGGACTTCATGAGAGGCTGGCTGAGCTTGAGAAATCTCGTGCCGATGATAAGAAGACATATCAAAGCATGGTAGGGGGGTTTTTCAAGGCTTACCAGGCTGAATGCAAAAGAATCTTGCTCTCTCAAGACTCAGGATTGGATTTGGGGGCCTTAGATCGGATAACCCTAGCCGATCTGGCAAGGCTTACTACAAAGGATGACGCCTGTCGAAAGGCCAGTTCCTTTTCTGTGAGGGAGTCTGAAGAGGCCGTTGCTACAACTGGGTCTGGCGAGCATCCAGAGGCTGCCAATGATGCTTCCCCCTCAGTTTCTGGGACGGGGGGTTCGGGTGTAGAGATACTGTAGTAGATAGGTTTTATGTATCTTTTTTTTTTTAATAATCAGCTGTAAAGATATTCTTTATCAATAAAGATAGTTTTCATTGAATCAAATTATGTGCTCGAATACAAGATTATTGATAATATTTTCTGAGGGAGTCTGAGTTCTAAAACCTCGGTGGTTCTTTGCCTCCTCTCTCTCTTAGTTTATACGCCCCCTTTATTGTGCATTCTGAGATCTGATACGGACCTTCCTAATTAGGGCCTAACTTGCCGGTACCTGAGGTACCTTTGCCTATATTTGCTCTTCTGAGTACCCAGTCACCCGTCTTGAAATTCTCTGTTGGTTTACGCAGATGGTGGTACCGAGTTATCCTTTGTCGATGTGCCTCTGCCATTGCTGCCACTTGTTCTCTTTGTCCTCTAGTATGTCAAGCCATATTCGTGCGTTGACATTATTGACGGCATGGTTGAGGTCTTGGCTTACCCGATAACTTGGGGACCCAACCTCTATTAGAATTACTGCATCTATATCATAAGTTAGTCTGAACGGCATTTCTCCAGTGGATGATCAGGGTGTGGTTCTATAGGCCCAAATTACATTGTTCAGCTCTTCGACCCAGTTCCCTTTCTTGTCATCGAGTCTTTTCTTCAACCCTTGCATAAGGATTCTGTTTGTGACCTCAGTTTGTCCGTTCGTCTGCGGGTGAGCTACTGAGGTGAAGCGCAGTTTTATGCCAAGGTCTGAGCAGAAACTTCTGAATTTATGGTTGTCGAATTGTTTGCCATTGTCTGTAATTAAAGTATGGGGGATGCCGAATCTACAAATGATTTCCTTCCAGAAAAAGTGTTGTATCCAGGCTTCTGTGATGGTTGGGACTGCTTCTGCTTCTGCCCATTTCGTGAAATGGTCAATGGCCATGATTAAGAACTTTTTCTATGAGGTAGATAGAGGAAAAGGACCCAAGATGTCCATCTCCCATATGGCAAAAGGCCATGGGCTGCCAATGAGATGCAGAGGCTGAGAAGATTTATGGCTAAGTCGGGCATGGTGCTGGCACTGGTGACATGATTGTGTTAGCTACTCGGCATCCTTGGACATGGTGGGCCAGTAATACCCCTGGAGCAGGGCCTTTCCAGTGAGCGAATAGTGGGACTCTTGTGCACCATAGATTCCTTCATGGATTTCTCTTAGTATGTAATTTTCCTCCACTGGGGAAATGCATTTCGACCAAGGGTGTGAGAGGGATTTTCGGTAGAGCTCCCCTCGGTGGACGAAATAGTGTGCTGCTTTGGCTTTGAGCTTTCGAGCTTGTAGCTTATCTTCCGGAAGTATGCCATGTTCAAGATATTGGATGATGGGCTGTATCCATTCCGAGACCGCTTGTGTTCTAAAAATTTCACTATCCTCTGTGCTGGGATTAGTGAGTGATTCGATGAAATCCATATCCCTAAATGCTTGACTGTTCTTGGTTGCGGATTTAGCAAGGTAATTGGCCTCATTATTGTCTTCTCTGGGAATCTAGACGATATTCCATTGGCCTCCGTCTTGCTCGATGTGTTGCAAAAGTCACTTGGCTTTATCTATGTACTTGGCGATGTAGGCATCTTTGACTTGAAATGCTCCACTGACTTGGTTAACTACTAGTTGGGAATCCAAGTGTATAATGAGGTGTTTGGCCCTAACTTCTGTGGCTAGCTTCAACCCTGTAATGAGTGCTTCGTGTTCAACCGCATTGTTGGTGGCATTATACTTTATGCGGACTGCGTACTGGATATGAACTTTATATGGTCCCCTGAGGATTATTCCCACGCCGGAACCATGAGCTGAGGATGCTCCGTCTACATAGAGCTTCCATTCTGGCATCTTGGTCAAGGTTATATCTTCTGGAGCCATTTCTTGTACAAAATCTGCTAAGGTCTGGGCTTTCATATGTTGTCAAGGTTCGTAATCAATATCGAACTCGTCGAGTAAGACTGACCATTGCACTAGCTTTCCTGAAGTCTCTAGTCTCTGTAATATTTTACGCAGTGGAAAACAGGACTGGACCACGATATGGTGAGCTTGGAAGTAGTGACGAAGCTTTCGAGAAGTATGAACCACAGCTAAGGCTAATTTGTCCAGCATGGGGTATCGGACTTCAGGTCCTCGGAGCATCTTGCTGACATAATAGACAAGGCTTTGCTGGCTTCCATCTTCCTTTATCAGTACTGAGGCAATGCATTCTCGGCCAACAGAGAGGTATAAGTATAAGGTCTCATTCGATATTGGATGGCTGATTAATGGTTGGGAAGATAAGAATCTTTTAATTTCTTCAAATGCTGTTTGGCAATCAACAGACCACTGAAACTTGCTGAAACTTTTGAGAGCTCGGAACAATGGTAGACATCACCTAGCTGAGCAAGAAATAAAGTGCCCCAATGCGGTTATTCTTCTGTTTAGCTTTTGTATATCACGGATGCTCTTTGGTGCTGCCATGTTGAGTATGGCTTCCATTTTTTCTGGGTTGGCTTCAATGCCTCGATGGGAAATCATGAACCCCAAGAATTTGTCGGCTTGGACTCCAAAGATGCATTTATCAAGATTCAACTTGATCTCGGATTGGCTTAGTAACTGGAGGACTTAATCCACGTCCGCTGGGTAGTGCTCAGAGTGCTTGCTTTTAATGATGATGTCATCCACATATACCTCCATGCTGGTCCCAATCTGGCTTTGAAGGACTTGGTTCATCATTCTTTGGTATGTGGATCCGACATTTTCAGTCCGAAGGGCATCATCTTGTAGCAGTACAGCCCTTCGTGTGTGATGAAGGACATTTTCTCATGGTCTTCTTTCTTTATGGGGATCTGGTGATAACCTTGGGCCGCATCTACAAAGCTATATAGGCCATGGCCAGCGGTGGAATCGATGAGCTGATCAATCATTGGTAATGGGTAGCTGTCTTTGGGGCATGCCTGGTTGAGGTTGGCGTAGTCTACACACATTTTGTACTTCCTGTTTGCTTTCTTAACGAGTACTATGTTGGCTACCCAATCCAGGTGAGTAACCTCTTTAATGAATTCGATTGCTAAAAGCTTCGTTGTTTCCTCGGTAATGATCTTTAATCTTTCGTAGGCGAAAGTTCTTTTTTTCTGTGCTATTGGCTTGGCCCCTAGTTTGATGTTTAGGTAGTGACAGGCAACCCGCGGGTCCACGCTGATGATCTCGGAGGCTTGAGAAGCAAAATCTTCTGAATGTCTAATAAGGACGTTCCTCAATGTGTCTTTGATGTCTTGATTAAGGGCATTACCAATTTTCATGGATTTTCCTCCCCTGATTTGCAATGTCTCCCTGTCTTCCACCGGTTGTGGATTAGCGCCTTGCTTCCCAATTTCCCATTCTTCCAGATGAAAAGCTTCCGCCAGAGATTTCATGGTCATCTGATAGCATTGTCTGGCCATCTGCTGATCTCCCTTGATAGTAAGGGTCCCCGTTTTGACCGAGATTTTCATGGTTAATTGCTAGATGTTGGTGACTGCATCTGCTTCGTAAAGTACCGGTCGCCCTATTATCCCATTATAGGCTAGTGGTATGTCTACCACGTTGAATGAGGTCCGGACAATTTTTGTTTCCTTATCCTTTTTGTTTCCGAATTCTAGATCCAGATTAACAGTCCCCATTGGTTGTACTGTTCCTCCATAAAAACTAGTGATGGGGTTCTGGATGGCTGTTAGGTTGGTGATGGAGCCACCCATAGCTTTGTACGCATTCTAAGATAAAACATTGATAGCACTCCCATTATCGATCAATAGCCTTTTGACCCGATACTTATTTATGCATATGGTTATCACCAGGGCATCATTGTAAGGGTGATGTATATGTGAATTGTCTTCCAAGTTAAGAATGTTGTTGCTTTTACCGGGTATCATTTTTCCTCTACTGTGTTTTAATCATTTCCTGTTGTTTTCTCCTCCCACAATTATGTTGATCATTCTGATCGGTTCTTTCCTAGCTTTCTTTGCCTCAGCTTTGTCATGATCATGGTTTTTTATATTTCAGCGTCTCCTCGGTGCGTTAGTGAAATTATCAAGCTTTCCTCGCTGCACTAGTTTTTCTATGGCACTCTTCAGTTCTCTGTAGCCTTCTGTGTTATAGTCGTATTCTCTGTGGTACTCGCAGTACTGGCTTCTATCATGAGTAAATCTCCCGCTTAGGCTAATTCTTTTGGCCGGTGTAATTTTCACTCCATTCTACCTGACCCATATGAGGATCCTTGATCGAGAAGTGTTCAGGGGTGTATATCTATCTGCTTCCCTATCAAATCTGTCTGTCAGAGCTCTAAAATTCATTTTTGGGAAGCTTACTCGTCTCTGCTTTGGTCGTTCATCTCTAGTTGGTGGCCTATCTTCTTCCCGACGCATCCTCCTGTCCTCGTCCATCTTTATCATCCAAACCGCTATCGCCATTGCCTCGGCAAAGGTACTCGGCTCTTTAGTCATTAATTCATCTTTTAACTTGCCGAGTCTAGTGCCATTTTTCAAAGCTTCTATGGCGACTTCATCAACGAGGTGCTCAATCTGCATAGTTGTTTTGTTGAAACGGTCAAGGTAACTTCGTAGAGACTCATCAGCTTCCTGCCGGCACATCCGGAGGTCATTGATGTTTTTTACAAGAGGGATATTGGTGATAAATCTGATACGAAACTGCTCGGCTAAGTCTTCAAAAGAAGTGACAGTATTCTCCGGGAGTGGATGAAACCATTTTTGGGCGCTTTTTATGAGTGTACTTGGGAAGACTCTGTACATGATTCCATCATTCACATTCTGGAGCAGCATCTTTGTTCGGAAAGCAGATATATGACTAATAAGGTCTCCTGTCCCATCGTACTGATCGAGCTACGGGATTCTGAACTTACTAGGAATCTCCGTTTGAATTATTCTGCTGACAAACGGAGTTCTGCTATCCATCACCCATTCTTCTTCCTTTCTAGGTTTAGTCCGGGCCTTGTTCATTGCTTCCTCAATCTTCTGTGCTAATTTTGAATCATCGAGAGCTGGGATGGACGAACTACACTCCCCTTCTGGTGCTTTACCCTTCCTTGTGCTTGTCCCTGGAGCCTGTCGGGGTGCCGCATTATCATTATTTGGAGCTAGTTCAGTATGCTCGCTCTGTATTATAGCGCTTAGCTTTTGTTGCATCAAGGTTATTTGTGCCTGAATATTTTTTATCATGGCATCTTTGCTTGCTTGGTTAAGGCCGAGTGTTTGGGTTACTGTGTTTAGGTTTAAAGTGGTTATTGCTGGCGTTTCTAGTAGGCTTGGAAAAGGTATTGAGGGTATTGATCGATGGTGCTGCAGCGGAGCGTAATATGGGAGATCTGTTCCCAAGGATGAGTATCTCGGAGTGTTTTTCCGGAGGTAAAGGTGCATGACCGGATGTGGCCCCAACAAGTTGCAAGGTGGGCGATGGTATTATTACTGGGAAAGGGCTTGAAAGGTTAGTCAAAAGGATGGGTGTAGAAGGATTGGTGCCGTCCTCAGGAATTTGGGCCGGAGGTGGGCTGGAAGTCATGGTGAAAGTGTCTTTAGCTTAGTAAGTGAATGAATGGCTTTTCCCAAGGAGTTTCCCACAGATGGCGCCACTTGATAACTAGTTTCCGGGACTCCTAGGCTGAATGTCCTGCAAAGCACTGAACAGAGGGCAAGGTGAGAGGTAGGGGGAATCCCCACAAACACTCTGATGCCTAAGTTAGGGAATAGAAAGCGGGTGGATGAAAGATAGCTTGAGTATGTATGAATGAGATGTCCCCTAATGAGGGGTATATGGTGTTATATATAGTGATACTCAAACCTGGGAGGAATAGGAATCCTTGTGGGAGAGTGTTCCTACTTCAGTTAGGATTCCTCTTTGAGGTAGTTCCTTGGACGAATCTGTCTTCTCCTTTGTCCATGTGTTCCTATTTAGGGGGGTGGAGGACCCCTAATTAGGTGAGAACATTCTAGATGGTATCAGATCCCAAATCTGAGTGTTTTTTGATTTTTGAACTGAAGGATCAAAATCTAGTGTCCAATGTTGCAAGCGGAGAACCCTAGTTTTAACGCTATAGCACCTTGGCCCCATATGGAATTCTTTTCCATGATGGAATTCTTTTCCATGCTGGAATTCAAAATCACATGATAAAATCCACGTCCTAATGAAATCAATTTCCAATTGTTAGTAACCCCCCAAACTGATGATAGTTTCTTCTTTAAGTCAATGAGTTTCCATGGTGAATCCCCTTTTGAAAGGACAATTCGAGCAATAAGAGCATGTTGACAAGCAACCAATTGGTGTTTATAGATCTGCTAATTAATCTTGATAGCAATATAACCTCCCTTATTGGTTGCAGAGGCTCAAAATATCAAAATTAAAGTGTGACTAATGAAAAATTGTGTTAACTCACCGATAGTTTTTAGACTCCATAATAATTTACGAATTCCAATCTCTTACTTAAAAAATGATAGATTTAACGGTGTTAAAAAAAATTTCTGAAATTTAATTATAAAAACAAAAGAATTATAAAATTTATCTTAAAAAATAAAAATAATTTTTGCTAATTTTTATTTTTGGTAAAAAATAAAAAAAAAATTAAGTGAATAAAGTTATTATGAAAAAATTTTATATTAATTTTTTAAATTATATTTAAACCTTTAAAATTAAATTAAATAAACTTGAAACAATTTGAAGGATATAATCACTACATTAACACAAATTTTAACCATTTAAGATGTGGGTATATTAATATGAAAATGACTAATAAGTATGCCCAAAACAAACAGATTATAAATCTAATGCTCAAGAACAACAAATAGCAGTAAATAAGACAAAAACAGAACCCTAATGCAAACACCATTGAGATACTTGTGGCGGCCATATGTGCTGCAGATACTTATTTAAGAAAAGTTAAATTTGATAAAAGTATGATAAGGGGATAAATATATATTTTCACCCTTAATATTTATATCGAGTAGCAGATATACCCTTCCAATTTTGTTTGGACCGTTGAAATACAAAAATTAATTTTTTCTGAAATTTAAGCCACTAGATTAACGGAGAAGATTTTAAAATGTAAAAGAATTTTCTTTTTCAATTAATTCAAAATAGAAATAAAAAAAAACACTCCTTATGTTTTCAAGTGCAGCTAGAAGAAAATGAAGCCCCACCGCCACCACATACACGGTGGCTTCACCTATAGATCACTGCAAAAACCGTCGTACAAATGTGGGTCCTCTTATCCACAGCTACTTCTCCTTCGTCAATTCCCTTCCAAAACCTTCCCACGCAACCGTAATCTTTCAATCCATTGCGCCACACAAACTCAAAACGTAACCAGACATAGCGTTTTACTAACTCCACTCCTGTCCTCTGCTTCTTCCAAAGCTAAAGACTTTAATTAACCTCCAGAACCTTCCTCAACTCCTCCGTCGGCGGCTAGCTTTGAGAATTAACGATGCAACGGTGATAGGAGAATCAATGGCGGTAGGTAAAGATAAGAGTAAAGTATTGGAGAAGTTAATGAATGCAAGAATTGTGTATTTAGGCAAAGCAGAACAAGTTCCGATGAAGGATGATAAAGAATTGGAACTTGAAATTATTAAGAATTTAAGAAAATGGTGCGTTGAAAGTAAGAAATCAATTTCTTTAGCTATGGAGAGTTTTCCTTGCGATTTGCAGGATCAGCTTATATTCATTTTGAAAAAACTGAAATCGTGTCGAAAAAGGTGTTTTTGTGAGAATTCAATTGATTTGAAATTATATTTTGCAAGGCCTAAGTGTTTGTTTGGGTGTAGAGATTGTTTGGAAACCTTGAAGTCTTAGCTTCTTTTACATGATAAAAATAAAACGCTCCTTTTACATGATAAAATTTAAGAGTAAAACGCTGCGTCTGATAACTCAAATTTTGATTTGTTGAGAAAATTGAAAAAGATGTCGATGGAATTTGATGAGAAAATTGCAAAATTTGTGCAAAATGTGGGGTCATGGACCCCAATTCTTTTACATAATCGTCACATCAGCTGAGTCACAAATGAGGTT
Organism: Mallotus nudiflorus; assembly: GCA_947683625.1. NCBI lineage: Eukaryota > Viridiplantae > Streptophyta > Magnoliopsida > Malpighiales > Euphorbiaceae > Mallotus > Mallotus nudiflorus. The sequence continues at coordinate 103,008 of CANTUR010000189.1, read as the reverse complement.
AATTTTTAAATCTTCTACCGTTAATCAAGGGACTTAAATTACAGGACAACTCATTTTAAATGTTCCAAAAAAAGTAAGGATCAAATGTGTTCCTCGATATAAACATTAAAAACAAAAATGCACCTTTACCCAATGATAAGATGACGAAAATCGTTACACCCTTATCTTTTCATTTCTTAAAATTATTTTTTAATATATTATATGTTTGAAAAAATAATTATTTTATTTTTACAAAGTAAATATATATATATATAAAATGTTGAATTTTAAAGTCATTAAACAAAAAATTTAACAAGTGTTTATCTTTCTATTTGAATATTCATTCTAAAAAATAATATGTTAAACCATTAAAAGTCTTAATTTTGATTAAAAATAAAATTTATATTATAATTTTTTAGTATCATTTTTTAACTAAAACATTAATATACATATTCTAATATTATTCAAATTCTAAATATTTTTTATAATACATTTTTTTTAATTTCAAATCACTCAACCAATTTTCCTAAACTATTAGAGATTTTATTTTTAATTTTTTTTACTAAAACTCTATTATATATACTCCAATAGTAATTTAATAGTTACATTTTTCTCTTTGTAAAAATTCTTATTTTAAAAGATATATATTTTATTTTATATAAAACACTTTAATTATACTATATTTAAAATACTACTCTTTTTTTTTTATTAGAAATTATATCGTTTATTCTAATTAAAACATCTATCATTTATTCGATTAAAAACATAATTTTCTTTTTATTTAATGTAGATAAAAATATGTAACTTATCAATTATTTCTATTTTTTTTATTTTATTTACTCAATTATTATTACTACTATAAATATTATGAATATATATATATATATATATATATATATATATATATATAGACACACATATACATACATACATTTAATAAAAAATTATTAAATAAAATTATTATAATAACTTTTTAAATTTTCACTTTATATGTAATTAATTTATAGTTATATTGTATTAAAATTAATTAATAATTATATCAAAATGTATCATTTAAAGTTCATAAAATATATCGATTGATGACTAGTTACTATTAAATGTGTAAATAAATATTATTTAATGGTAATAAAAAACATAAATAAAATAAAGTTTGAATAAAAAATGACTTTTTCAACATGTGTTCATTAACTCCATTTGTTATAATATAAATAAAATATTCTTAATTAATATTTAGTTATAGAGTAATAATAGTAGTAGCGGGCTGCGTGGTCTTTTTTTTTTTTTTAATAAAAGGATGAAACTACCCCTATAATTGGAAAGCATTGGTTTTTTTTAATTGGGCAGCCCGCTTCTATGTTTATCGTTTCTATTTGTTTTAATATTGATATTTATTTTTAAATTCTCTCTCTTAGTTTTAAAATCACTTCTCCTTGACAAGAATGCAGAACCCATTAAAAAAAAATGAAGCTGTTCCTTGCTTGGATGCTAAAAAAGAAAAAAAGAAAAAGTGTAAGAATATATAATTAATTGCAATCTTGAAAAAATTCAGTAAAAATAAATGTCACAGATAAATTCAGTAACTTTAATTTTAAAAATTTTTCTTTGATATAATATATTTTAAAAGTTATAATTTTTAATAAAAATAATAAATTATCTGTGTAAAGTCAATAAAGTTAAGGATACATATTTCACCATCTAGGACAAATAGTTCCATGTGGCAATTTAACTCCAAATTATTTTTCTAATTTTTATTTTATTTTATTTTATTTTCACTCTAAAAAATATTAATGAGCGTTAATTTTGTATATTTTATGATTTCTAATATTTCTAATTATATTTATATTTCTAATTTTTTAGTTTTTTTTACTTTACTACTTATTATTCTATCTGTATAAAATTTATAAAAGATAATGATACACATTTTGCCACGTATGGAAAATTTTATAATATGATTTTTTATTCATAACTACATTTTTCTAATTTTTATATTTTATTTTAATTTATTAAATAAAAATAATTAAAAAAATAAATCGGAAAGTTATAAAATAAATTTTTGTAGTATTTATGCCATGAGTCATCGATTACCTATATTTTACAATCCTTCATATTTATTTTTTATTATTTTTATTTTTATATTTTTATTCTTTATTATTAAATTTTTTAAAATTTTATAATCTTTATAATTTATTTATTTATAATATTTATGTATCCCTTTATTAAATTTAATGAAAAAGCATTTTACCTAACCTGCATCATGCGGGCTCTAAATTAATTAATTCTAATCTGATGCAAATTTGTATTTTTTTGGAGTTCGTTAAGATGTGTTTTTATCTATTAATTAATAGGTTTTTAATGTATCCATTTTATATTCACATACATTTTTTAGTTACCCAAATAAATTATAACTCATAAAAATCATGAAAATTTTTTTGCATGCGCTTCAATGAAAATTTTTTAAGGAATGATTTTATCCTCCTTCAAAAATTCTGTTAATGTTGATTAGTGAGTACCTTTATGACCACCACGAGCAGGCTTCTCATTACCTTTTACCACATCCACTATCTTTTTGGTAAATTCTTCCAACTTAAGGTCAATACTAGAAATTCATGCGTATCCAAACTCATAAAAATCATGAATCTGATCACCTCCATCTTTACATTCAATGATGAATAATCTTGCCCTTTCAGACATTGCTAGACCTAACAGCTCGTGGTTTTGGGAGTGTGAAGTATTGATGATAACATGAAGTTTGTGGTGGAGTTGAGTTTTGGTGATATCAGTGAGGATTTTGGAAGACGACTCATCCAAAGAAATGGTATTAGATATAGAATCGCTAGAATAAGAAGAAGTAGGTGAAAGAAAGTTTTGAAGGTTTACAATGATATCCTCTTCATCAATTGGAGGATAGTGAAGAAACTTTGCTAATTTAGTAACTATTTCACGCTTTGTTTTATGGGAAAGACCCTTTATTGCTATGAGTGCTAGATTTTGTTGCTTTGCAGACTCCATTTTCTCTCTTTTAGATGAAAATTATGATATTTGAAGTGTTAGAATTAGAAAAGTATGATGTTTGTAAGATCTTGGTAGGTGAAACAAAACTTTCTAATCACAAAGAGAAGAACAAATGTTTTCAAGATTGCAGCAAATTATATATCCTTACTCTTTTTCTTTTTCTAGCATTCAAGCAAGGAATAGCTTAATTTTTTTTTTTTTTTTTTGAATGGTGCTGCATTCTTAGCTTGCCCCCATTGCGACTACAAATATCTACGGCAATTTTCTATTTTATTTTTTTACTTTCAAGTTGTAGAAGTCACTGATTAGTTTTTTTTTTTCCAAAAATTAATTATTTTTAAATTAAATACTATTAAAACCAAATAAATAAAAAATTTAATATTAACATATAATAAAATTTTATGCATTTAAAAATTGGAAAAAATTAAAAGTTGAAAGGAAATTATTTAGCAAATAAATTCTTTGAAATTAAAATTTGAAAAAATAAGGAGATATTTTTTTTATTGAAAAAATAAGGAGACGTGACTTTATAAATAAGAGAGAAAAATTTTAAAATAAATATTCATATTATAACCAAATATTAATTGAGCATATTTTATTCAAATTAACAACCTGAGTTAATGAAATCTTGTTGAAAAAATTATTTTTTATTAAAACTGTATTTTCATTTTTTTTTATTTTTTTAATTACCATTAAGTAGAGTAAAATTTATTTTGTAAAAAATAAAATAATTATTTTTTCAAAAAATAATATCATAAAAAAGAATTTTAAAGATATGAACAGATAGGAATCTAATTTTCTTCACTCATTTATCCTAGATACTTTTATTAAAAATTACTCCTTTTATATAAGATTGCTTGTCAGGTGAAGCAAACCATTCTAATCACAAAGAGAAGAACAATTTTGTTTTTAAGATTTTAATAAAGAATATTTTATTTGAATTAATAAGTAGAGTTAATGAAATCATGGTGAAAAGTCATTTTCTATTAGCCCGGGAGTCTTTTTAAGATAGTTAATGTGACCAGCGAAGACATATTATTTATATTAATCCTCATGTGCAGCATCACAAGCATATATATACTTAATTGACTAAAATAACTAAAGTTCATATAGAGTTATGTAATAATTTAAATTATTATTATTGTTATTAAATCAAGAAGCATACTGTCTTTATTCAAATGAAGTTAAAATTAACTCCGCAATGTAGTACTACAAGATCCCAAAACAAATACCATCGAATCAATACACCTAATACTGCATTACAAAGCACCAATATTTTCTCTCCTCTATTTTATGTTACTGTTCACAGCCTCCATATTCTGTGTTCTCAGGATTTGGGTGGTTTTTTGTTCTGTGTGGTTTTTTGTCTATTAACAAAAAACCATCCAAATCCGTTAGTGTTTTCTTTTGTTCCTTGTGTTTCTCTTGTTAATAAATAATTTTATGGGAATATAGCTCTATATCTATGGTTTTTTTGCAGATAATAGCTTATCTAATAGTTTTTGTGAGGGATATTTTGCAGATGGATCAAACTAAGGATAAAAGACTCAATGAAGCAGCTCACATTTCTGGTCTCCATTCCTAATCCTTCCATGCATCTTGTTTGCTTTCCAACATCAATGGCTTCTTCAAGACCACTGTTGGTTTATTGAGTTTCCAAAAATTCATTCCTAAGCATCTTACTTCATTACAGCCATGGCTTCTGTTGCTGCTGGTGACTCTGCTGCCGTTCCTTCCTCTCCACCTTAGCATGTGTAGGGTTTCTTTGGAGAAGAAGATGATTAGAAATTGGACTTTTATTGGTGTGGGCTTTTATTTTTCCTTACTTATTGGGCTCAATGTAATACCTTTTTAATATAATGAAAGTAGTATTGTTTTTTTCAAAAAAAAAAAACGAATACCATCGAATCACACAAAATCAAAGTATAAGCTATGTACAAGGGAGGTCAAATGTGTAAAGAATAAACAATGATAGAGCGTCATAACAAAAGGTAATATACAACCATTAAAATCAGCTACACTAGTAATCATATAATCCCACAAACCTCTGCAAATCCCTAACTTCTTTCTGTATAACTTTGGCAGCCTTCTTTTTGGTAATTGCAAAAACAACATGATCCATAACATCATCATTAATATAAACCTCGAAAGTAATCTCATACTTATAAGGAACAATCATTTTATAAATCCTTGAAATCAAATCATACCTACTTTTCAACTCCATTGTAGTTAACAACCTTTGATAATATCTCCTTCCGCTAGTATAAAATTTAAACACATTTTGCCCTTTTTTTAATAACAAGGGCGAATCATCTCCATCTCCTACTCCAAGAAGACTAAAATTCTTCTAAAAAGTCAAATCTTTCGTGGTAAATTTTGTTGCCTATGATAACGCCAAATTCTTATTCTCCTACTTGTCGGTGAAATAATTGATGGTAAAGTAAATCAAGAACAAAATACACACAATCTCAATCATATATGATTACTTCTTCGGAACAATTTAAGAAATTTTTGGATCTGAACTTTGATTACTCTCAACAGTGGTAGAGCCTATAAGTTTAGAGGTTTTTGGGGGATGTTGATGAACAAGTAAACCTTCGAATTCATCTTTATCTCGATCATCAAATGTAGGAGTAGTCTTTGAAGGTTTCAAAAGATCTGATTTAGGTTTATATGATTCCATATTGGAATCCAAGTTTGGGATACAGGATCATAGATTGGAGTTGTGGATGGAGAGTCAGACTGAGTTAAAGGAAGATCAATGAGTTTGAGTGATTCAAGGTTTATCGATTCATCTTCAGTGACATTGTCTTTTTTAGCCTTAAAACATTTAAAGTGGGAATTGGAGACGATGAAAGAAGGAGAGAGGACAAGAAGGAAGAGGGAGAGGGAGAGGCAGAGGCAGAGGCAGAGGAGGAGGAGGGAAATAAATCTAGGTGTAGGCAATGAGATTTAACTCGTGCTTAAGTATTTAGCGACCACAGCACTGTGTGAGTTTAAGCCCCAATAAGAAATACAAAATGGGATTACAGCCTAAATTGGAGAAGGAGTCACTACCTGAATAAAAACTTGGGATACATTGTATAACAACTGGTTTCTATAGAGGTTCATAGAAGCCGTCTTCAGAGAACGGATTCAGAAACTAGGTATGGGCTTTTGGAATGCCCACCCAACCTTGTGGTTGGCCTCTGTTTGTGTTTTTTACTTTATTACCTTTAATTATTCAATTATTTCTTTATTAACATACAAATTATAATTGCCTTCAAAAAATTTCTAAGTTTATGTTTAAGTCCAAATTTGCACATTAATTCAAATTCATGCATTTTAATATGATTTACAACATTTATTACATAAATAAGCATCCATTAACTAAATAAGCATAAATTCACGTATAAAAAAGGGAAGGAGAATAGATTAAAACCCTCTTTACATGCAAGAAAATATGAAATAAACAAAAAATAAACCAAAAGTAAATAAAGATTAAACTAAATAATAAAAAGAAAAAAATAAAAGGAACATGAATTATAATTAGATTATTAAAATCATCTAAAATTCTTGTAATAGGTAAAATGTTAGCCTCCATAGATATATGAACTCCTAGAAAAGAAACCATGTGGTTAATTCAATAATCAAATCAACACAAAATGCGGAGAGTAAACACATGACTATTTTAATTAAGCAAAGTGAATGGATAACTGTATAAAAGTTATAAAATTAAAAAACGTGAAAATACATACAAACATAAAATCACATGAAACGAATAAGGAAATCATAAATAAACTACGTGTGGCTCTATCGAATTGGTGATTGCCTTATCATTAGATCATTGCCTGACTAACAGGTATATCAGTAACTTGATAAGCTTATTAAGTTCTAGGTAAACAAAATATGATGGAGATGAATAAAAACTAACAAATATATCAAGTACTCTAAAAGATCATGTCATGAATATAACATAAATGGAGGATAAATCTAAGAAGGTACAAGCAAGTGAACAAAAAGAACTTGTTTAAGCAAGGACCTAACCTAAAACGTAGAAAATCTTACTGATTATGAGCTAGTTTTTTTTTAAAATAATTAGCCCTCAGAGATTGGTTTTGATATCAAGTTCCACTTTAATGCAAGAGTTCTCCTTCTTCTTCCTTAAGAATGGACTTTCAAGTTAGCTCTTTCTTCTTTTCTTCTCAAGAACGTTCCCTCTTTTCTCTCTAGAGCTTTCCCTTCTCTCTTTTCTCCCTAAACTTGCTCTTTAGTTACTAAAGATTGCCCCTACTTAACTCTTCATGCCCCTTTTAATTCCCCATTCCTTGACAAGACATCCACTTTTCCACCCTCATTATTACACTTTTTCTTTCTACTTTCAAAACCTTCCTTCTCATGCAATAGGTTCAGTTTAGTAGAAGGTGGCCCACCAATTTGACCACCATTATCACTTTTGGATTTAATGCAGGTGCAAGTGGTTATTATAGAAGTGTTGATAGGATTGGGCCTTTAAGCCAGAACGTGCTTGGCCTTGGATTTTTAGGTTTAAGTCTTGTGTTTGCATAGGTTCGAGCTTGGAATGGGTTCAGGTTCTCAAGTCCATTTTCAAGAAGATTTTGGGTCTTTTCTTGCACTCAAGCTTCGCATTTTCTTATCATTGGGCTGATCAAATCGAGCATTTATAGGTTTCCCTTATTACAAGTTGATCAAATTGAGTATTTACAGTTTACCCCCCTGATTTTTCAAAAAACCAAATGCATAAAATGATCATTTTTTAAAAAATCACATGCACATGCACAACACAAACAATAATAAAAAAAGGATATACTTGATTTCTAGGTCTCACTCAAAAACTGAATCCTTTGAAATTTGTACCATCAGCTTTGTGCATATAAACCCGAGAGGTAAAATCTTGTGCTATGATACTTTGATAAAAAAAACTTTAAATTTGATAACATTCTGACACTTCGATCAGAAAATTCTAAATCTAATAAGATTTTGACACTTCAATCCAAAAATTCCGAATCCAATAACATTCTAATACTTCGATTAGAAAATTCTAAATCCAATAACCTTCTGATACTTCGATCAAAAAATTCCATATCCAATAACATTTTGACACTTTGATTAGAAAATTCCAAATCCAATAATATTCTGATACTTCGATCAGAAGATTCCAAATCCATTAGGAAATCCATGCTGACAACCTTAGTGTTCAAAACTGAGAGGTCGAATTTTCCTTCAATAATTGGGAAGCTCACGCCATTAACCTTGGGTATACAAACCCAAGAGGCAATCCTCTAAAATCCATGTCACTAGCCTTGATGTTCAAAATCGAGAGGTCAATTTTTTCTTCAATAATTAGGAAGCTCACGCTATCAATCTTAGGTATACAAACCCAAGAGACAATCCCTTAATATCCATATCATTAGCCTCGGTGTTAAAAAATGAGAGGTTGAATTTTTCTCTTTTTTTTAAAAAAAACTCACTTTTCTTTCTCTTAAAAGGGTCTTTTCTTCTTTTCATTTTATAAAACCTTTTTCTTTTTCTCTTTTCTTCTTTTTTCAAAAAACTCTCTTTTCTCTATTTTTTTTTCCTTCTTTCTTCTTCTCCACATCTTTTTTTTTAACAATAGACTACACTCGCACCCTTGATTCGCCATAGTGGGACCCGATGATGCCTCCTATAGATCCTCTACAAACCCTTAGATTTTTTGTCGGGGATGAGATTATGCTCACTACGAGTTTAGGCACCTATATATGCACTTTGGCTTTTGGAGAGGTTAGTATACAAACCAATCATTTCTTCTGTAAATAATCATTCGGTTATGATTAGAAGACATATATTCATCACTAGGAATAGGAATGGACTTGATTAAATCAAGAAAATTGAAAAAGATGAAGAAATTAAAAACTGTCGCATGTGCTTCAATATAAAAATGCCTCGCCTCTTTGATGAGTCAATCACCTCATCGATTAGGTGTTGCCTCATTAGGGATAGGTGTCGCCTCTTTAACAAAAAACTATTATTTTTCATAACTTTGTAGGGGTGTCACCTTTTCATATTGAGGCACCCACTCTTCAATGAGGCATCTCCTCTCTGATAATATTCATCACTTTTCTTTTTTGATTTTAAGATACTTGCACAAATTATGACTTCCCTATTCATTTCTAGTATAATGCCCACACATTTAAAAGTTTCGGGAATTTTAGTAGGGCTCAAGTATGGTACACCAAGCTCACAGATGATGTCAATGACATAATCTAGGATATTAGGTTTGAGGATTTCATCATATCACTTCCATATGGTCAAGGGCGAACCGACTATCAGCCACTACACGCCTTGATAAAGAGGAGGTTTGAGACCACACACACATTTCACCTTTCTTTTAGTGAGCTTATGGTGGGTCCTATCTCCTTTGCTGCTATCACCGGGGTCACTTGTGCGGGTGATGCTATCCCATTTGATGCAAGCATCCATCGGATGACTCCGGATTGGGTAGCTTACATCGAGCGACTACTTGGTATAGTCCCAGACATGAAAGGGGACCCATACTATCAAGATCGACTCCATCCGAAGCCACTATACCTGTGCTAGGGTCGAGGCCACCACTACCGATCGAGAGATCGACTAGATAGTTAGGGCATTCTTGATCTATCTACTGGGTTTTACCGTAGTTGTTGACATTGCCAATTTTATTAAGTTGATATTTCTAATGCCCCTTTAGGACTTGGATCAAGTGTCTTTTTATGATTAGGGTAATTGTGCACTAGCCTATTTGTACAAGAGTAATAATTATAAAGTCTATGGCCATACGAAGTAGAGCCCACAAATGAGTAGAGCAATCGATAAAATTGAAAGCAGTAGTGGGACATTTCAGTTGAATACAACCAAGAGTAGTCATTAGATAAAAATTGGAGATCAAGAACACCTGAATAGTTGAAGAGGCATCACCATGTTGTTTTATTTTATTTTATTTTAAATAAATAATTTGTTATTTATTTTATTTTCTTTAATTTATTACAAGGGCTTATTCTTTTTATTTTGAAACTGACATAATTGGCTGCTTTTCAAATTCATTACTCATGTCCTTAAACATTGCTTTTCCTGTAAGCAATAGTTCAGATAACTACAAGGACAAACAGCGAAGCATACGGCGTATACACTTTATTCTATGATATACACAAAAATAATAATGTAATTAAGGAAAGCTACCATCTGACTGAAGTGTGCACTCTTCCACAAAAAAAGAGTAATATTAAGCTCCATTTCTTTCAGATTCGACGAATTTTTCTCAATTTCTTCCTTCGCTACAATCTCTAGATCTGCTCAATCGTTAATTTCTTGCTCCTTCTCCTCCATCTGAAAAAAAAAAAAACAAACAAACAAAGCATATGCTAATGAACGAACAGAAGCAAAATTCAGTAACAGATAAAATATTTGACAATTTGAGGATCAATAGCCAGTTTCATATGCTTGCTCAAACTTTCACTTTCCATTTTGGCCTCTATGGTTTAGAGCTGCAAATAATTGAGCAGAAAATTATTCAGTTAAACTGGAATCAGGAACACACCAAATGGGATGAGAGAGCAATGATTAGAAAGGATTCGATTGTTAGCAATTATATTTGAGATCAAAATATGTAGAGGTCTAATAATTATTTTCAATTCCTTAACCTCTAAAATATATGACAGTGGAATATGAAATTAGCGACTACTGCTTGATGTTAACAAATTGTGATTGAATTAAACTAATATTACCTCAAGTGGAACTCTTCCATCTTCCAGCCATCAATAGAGTGAGATAAACAGATCAAGTTTTAAGAGAACCTTGTCTGCTTGTGTGGAGAAAAAGGAGAGAATGTCAGGTGTCAAAGTGTGGTTAAAACATTCTCTTTGTTTAAACTTTATTTTATTAACTAGAAATATGTCCGTGTAACATGTCGGTGGTTTAAAAATACAAATAAAATATTGTACAAAAATATTTTAAATTCTAAAAGTTAAATTGGTAGATGCAATTAGAAAAAAAAAATCATATCTTATATTACAACTTAAAAAAATAAATAAAATTCACTGTTTAATCATACCTCCTCCCTCTCAATATGAACAAATAGACAAATATCAGCAAATTTTCAACTTTCATGCAATAAGATTGTGTATTTTTGTGGTATAAAAATATGAAAGAAAAATATAAAATGAAAATAAATTCAATTAACTTTTTTAGTTGTTATTGAAAACAAAATTAATATTGATTTAATAATATCTATACCTTCTCAACTTACCAAGAACAATTAGCTTCATCATAACCATTAGACATTTTGAGGATACAATGATCAAATAAGAGATGAATGATAAATATATAAAAAAACAATTGACATTTAAAAAATGATTTATATGAAAAGTTGAAGAAAATTGTAAGTATAAATAAAAGAAAATTGTAAGTAGAAAAGAATCATCAAATTCATGGTGTGTGTATAGAAGCAAATAAAAGATAAGACTAAACATGAAAGTTGACAAGTTGAGAGAAATAATGACTGCAAAAGCTAAAAAGTTGAGGAAAATAATGGTTTAAAAGGGTAAAGGAGATAATAATTGAAAATTAAACGGTTAAAATCCAAATTTTGTTTAAACTTCAAAAAAATTTTGAGAAAGAGGAAGGAATAAAGTTTGCAAATAGTAAAATTAAAATAAATACAATATAAAACATATGAAAATTAAATTAATGTTTTTTTTTTTTAGAAAAACATAAAATGACTTTAAAGGTGGACTAAATGAATTGTAATATATGACTTGTAGATAAGCATTATATGTAAAATGCCACTTGGCATAATTTGACTAATATATATATATATATATATATACATATATATATATATATATATATATATATATATATATTACTTCACATTAATTAGAAAAAGTAATTTTTCTTAATAATTATTTTTTTATTTTTAAAAATAAATATAAAATGAAGATAGTGATAGTAAAAAAGTGGAAATGATACAAACTTTTGAATATTAAAATAAATATTCATATAGCGGTAATAGTTATAATAAATCTTTAACTTTCTTAAAAAAAAAAAAACAATGGAACACAAGTATTTGAAATAATATAAATGAGATAAATAGGAATTCAAGAGTTTTTAATCTAATAAAATAAATATAAATATTTCAATAATAACATCTAATTTAATTTTATAAAAAATAAAAATTAAATTAATAAAAATTAAAAAATAATAATCTATAAAATTAAAGAGTCATAAAATATGAATAACTGATAACTCATCAGTATAATATCTAGTGCAAAAAATAATTAACAAAAACACCAACATTTATAAATTAAAATAAAATAATAATAAAAAAATTCTAAAAAATATACATGGGAAAATAAAAAGTCAAAATAGCATAATAAATATATTTATGAATACTTTTTGTAAACTAAAAATGTAAAATATAAATGATCACTCTTGTCACGTCTATGTTCGGAAACCAATATTAGACTATAAAATAATAAATAGATTATTATATATAAAAAATAAAATTTGTGAATTTGAATATGACATGATTGTAGCAAATGAAAGTTTACCGATTTAGTTGAAAAAAAAAACAAAATAAATAAATAAAAAGTCATTTGAAGGCTTACATGGAGAGAGTGACTAAGCCAATTCAGAGGCTTAAACCTCCTCCCATTTAACGTTAAAAAAAAAAAAGTCAAAGCGTAAAAAAAATGTAGAACACAGAGAGAATGAGAGAGGAAGAACGTAGGGACTTCCGACGATTGGTGAGTGATCTTAAAGCCTACAATCCTCTTCTTCATCGTCTTGTTTGACTGAAGATCTTTGTCTTCAATCTCGTCTGGTTGCTATGAATTTAGGTTATTTGGATTTTAACTTGTTGGTTTGGATGTTAGGTGGACCATCCTCTGATGCGTTGTGCCTTTAACTTCCTGTAAGCTGCAGCTTTCTTTTAATTGTGAGTGAACTTCTCTCTCTTTGCTTTTGAATAAATTCCTTTTTCAGAGAATTCCTTTTGCTGATAAAATTTTGCTTGATCTGATTGAAATTCTGATTATTTAGGAGCGTTTTTCTTCTCAACTCGAGTTGTTAGTGAGCCTGAAATTTTCCGCGTGTGGCCTTTCTCGATTTCTAGCCAATACATCTGATTTATGGTTATTGTAGTTTGCTATTCATTGCACTTTCGTTTATAGCTATTTGTTAAATCTAAACACAATGTTCAAACTGAGTTAAATACTCTTGTTATAAATAATAATCACTATTCTTGAAGAAAAATGGAAGAACTTACAGAGGTTTGAACTAGTGAATAAAAAGGCATACAAGGTTTGTTCGGGAATTTATGATATTTGGGCTTTAGTCCTCTCAAACCTTAAAAAAAAATTATTATTTGATTTTGCCAAAGAATATAGCGTAAATGATTTCTAAATAACAACAAGAGAGTAGTCAAATGATAAATTGTCTCCAAAGGTATTATTAGGTCCATAGTTTGATCCATGTTGTTATCAATTTAAAAGGGAAATGTTGTCCTCTATTATACAGTCTATCGATACTAAAGTCATATAACTTTCTAATATAAAAAAAAAATTGATAGTTTCCTACCTTCAAAACAACCCAAGTTGCTTACAACTAGGTTTACTCCAACCCTCTCTATGAAAAGGGGAAGGCCTATGAATCATTAAACAATTGAATATTTGATTTGACACCCAAATAATAATAATAATAATAATAAAAAAATTGATAATAATAGTTATGAATGAATAAATTATGAAAATAAATAATAAATGAAGAATTTAAATATTTTTAAGAGTACATGTGCACATGAGACAAAGAGATTGTAGTAATTTCATGCTTGGAGTACAATTGGATTCTGTGAGATATCAAACTGTATCCAGAACACAACAACTTGTGTGATTTAAAGAATCATTCATACTTTTAATATGGGGAGATATGAATTGACGAAAATTGAGATTTATGTTGGCCAAATTATGAGAACTGTCTTATGGCCAACGCTTCAAATTCAATATGTCATTGTGGCGAATTTAAGTGGTATTATTTATATGCATACAGTTGTTTTGAACCTTCAATATGTCGAATGGTACCCACCACATCGATAGCAACCTGTGAAACTATGCATCTATGCATCTGCAATCTTGTGCTCTTATATTTCAATACTTTTGTGCTGATAAACCAATGCACTTTGTAAATTATAAAATTGATGATTAATAATATTATTTGAAAATATAAATTTTAAATAATTTGAAACTTATAAGATTGGGACTAAGAGCTTTATATTGTTATATTAATGGAAAAGCTTGCAAATAACATGAAATAAAATTTATTTGATTATTATAATAGAAGCCTTAAGAAGCTATAATGACAATAAAAATTATATATACCTAAAATGTGAATTAAGTAAGAATTATTAAAAGTTTTCAATATAATATAATTTATACTCATTCTTATATTTTTTTAATTTTTGTTTAATATTCATTTTTCGTTGTACATTCTATAATATTTTCCTTGCTATTCATATTCCTTATTGTACCCTGTCACTTACTGGATATTTTCTCTAGAAAATACTCAATCCCTCATTTTTATCTTTTCCAGGTTAGTGTCGTAGCATATAAATAGCATTTTAATATAGTATTATGTCATATAATGGGATGATTATGAGATTGGAAGTTAGGCAAGATGAGATAAATATTAGGGATACTTTAGGATTTGATGTATCCTATACCCTCTTTTTTTTTTTTTCTTTTACTTTATTCTATATAGGTTAGTTGATACAAAAAGGGTTCCAATCATTTTAGTGATAAAATTTTGTATAAATTTTTATATGACCAGGTATTTGCATATTAAATCTAACATACTAGTGCTTAGTTATAATGTCACATATTGGGTGTAGTAGTACTGTTCTCTTGCCATCTATCCTTATCTTTTGATATGCTCAATGTACACTTTAACATTTATTTTATTCACTACTATGAGCATATTATATAACTAAAAATAGGTTCCTCAACATTTATGGTCATGTATGAAAATGGTTTACATGTGAAGACAGATTTTCAACTGAGCAGTGGAAATTTTGAGTTTGCTTAGAAGTGATACCTCTTTGCATTGGTGCTTTAGTTAGATGATCTAGGGGATGAAATTAATTAATGAAGGTGTCGGTGGGGAGGGGTGTCACAACTTTAAACTCGATTCATATAGAGATATGAAAAAAATTCAAAAATAAAAATATAATATAATATGAAATTTATATACATTAGCAAAGTTATTAATAAGAACCAACATAAAAAAAATTACCTATATAATAAAAGTAACTGTGGACACCTTAAGTTTGATCAGCCCGCAACGAAAATCCGATGATGAAAATGTTTGAGTTTTGAATGCAAGGTAAGCCCGACAACTCTCTAAAATAGACTTAGAAGCCCAAACACTAAGCCTAAGCCCAAGTCTATGGCCTTTTGGCCCAAAGGCCCAGATCTGGCCTAGGTGAAAAGGTGATTGCCTCAACAAAAAGGTGTTGCCACTTCATCCTGGGCATCGATGAGGCGATGCCTCATCAAAGATGTGGCGCCTTTTTATACCCACTCTCTATAATATTAAATGTCATTTAATGGCAGCCATTAAGGGTCACTTGCCTCTAATTTGAGGCATTTTTAAATGCTAAAGAAAGGAAAAAGGGAGGAAAAACTTGAAGAGGCATGAGGAATGATGAAAAGAAAAGGGAGAGGGTGAGAGTGAGTGTATAATGACATTGTAAATTATCCCAAATGACAATATAATATTCATTTAAATAAAGTGTTTATTTATTTGATTATTTACGCTTTAGCATCATGTTAAATAAAATTATTATTAAGAGTTGATAATATGAGTTACAAACTTATTTAGTACACATGCTATAAAATGTTTATAGTCATATAATTAATACTTGGGTAATATTAATTAGACTATCACCTCTATCTATTTTTCTTGATTAGTACGTGATACTAAAGTGGGGGTAATAAGTCTTATGCTACTTAATATGATATATCAGAATAGACATGTGGATACTCATGTGATGGGTGGATCAAACAGTGACACTAGATATATGATGACATGGATATTCACTTATTCTTAACGATCATAATTTAGGTCATAATGGTGTATATAGTCCTTTGACATGAGGTGAGATGGTCATCCACATTTGAGTGCTTAGAGTTTGTTATTGCTTACATACTTGTGTTTTTCACATATGGGTATATAGCGTGTAGTGGTTCTAGTCAGTTAAATATAGGGATGAGTATTTGACTAAGATAGGATTCATTATCTCGAGTGAACCGAGATAAAATCCTATGCTATATAAGTCTTTTCTTGATGAATAAGTTCTTGGTCAGGACAAATATAATAGTCTGAAAGAGTTTCAATGCTAAAAAGAGTTTTTAGTATATGTTATTTTTTATTAAGAAATAGAACTTAAGATGAGTTCATATAATATATAGCTATTAGAGATTGACTAATCATTGTCTCTAAGCTTTATTAGGATCTTTTAATGAAAGGATTTTAGTGCATGATAATTATAACCAAAGGGTTTGTGTGAATTAATGAACACATTTATATCTAATTGGGTAGTTGTGATATTGATGCTAGAGGTTACTCACAACTTATGAGAACTAAATGTGAATAATTTGGATTTTCATATTTAGATTTGAAAGGAGTTTCAAATAATATCAAGTGTTGATATTATCTTCTCATTGCCAACTAGACATGAACCTAGTAAGTCACACCTAAAAGGTTTTACCAAATCTCTTTGTATTAATCTAACTATTGATTAAAGAGTTTAATCAATTAATTAAAATTAATGAAATTGCATTTTTGCTTAAAGTAATGATTCTAGCATATCATGAAATCGAATTTTAATGAAAGGTTTTTATTATTAATTTATGCTTAATTAATATGAGATATTAAATTAATAATGGATATATGTTGTTTCTTAATTACTTGGATTAATGGCCCAAGTTTTATAAACCTAAGCACAAAAGAGTTTTGGACTAAAAATTAAACTAAGTAATAGACTAAGCCCATTTACAGAGGATACTTTACAAAAATTTCAGTAGATTTCTCGTAAAATTTAACAACAGGTCCGAGTCTAGTTTTAAATTTTTAATTAAGTCTTTCTATAGTAATCCTAGAAGCTTAGAGTTAGAAATTTATTCTAATAGTTGTTGCTATTTTATTTTTCTAACCGCGCTGAGACTGAGGCCTAACGAAGCAGGTCCACTAATTTGTCTCATGGAGCACGAATCTGTGAGTTATTATACTATATATATATATGTATTGCATTTTTGATACATGACTTAGGATTTTTCATTTTATTATATGCTTTTTAAGTGATTTAAATTATAATATTTTTGGTATTTAGGGTTTATTTTTTTATATATGCATGTTAAATGATTAGATTTATGTTTAGTACATTTTAATATATGTATTCTCATTTATTTTATTAAATGATTAGTATACTTTAGGTATATTTTCAGTATATTTTAGGTATATTCCTAAATAAATGCATGTCATATAATTGATTTATACTTAAATTATTTTTAAGTATATTTTTGGTACATTTCCAAATAAATGCATGTTTTATTACTGATTTTATCCTAACATGTTTTTAGTATATTATGGGTTTATTTTAGTATATTTCATGATTGATTTAACATATATATACCCGAAATATACTTGGTTTATTTTATGTATATTGCTGGTATATGTATGGTTTATTTTACTATTATGAATGATTTATATTAAATGAATGATATCAATAGAACGTGCTACCTAGTGGGCAACACTAGGACCGAGTACGTACCAGTACGATACATTTAGGTTGAGTGAGGATTACTTGAGGTGAATTATAATTTGATTTAGATTGATGATATGATTGATAGTGTGATTGCGGAAGCTCGGTTGACTTAGTGTCTCGGGGCTAATCACACTAACAGTCAGACTGCGGGAGCTCGGTTGATTTAGTGTCTCGTGCCAGTCTACTATCTAAATTGGTATAAGTGATCTATTTGGAATTAAGTAAGCCTGTATGGCTAAAGTGATAATATGGTTGATTGAGGTTGCGATTAATAGAGTTCTATTTGATGTTAAAATAAATGTTTTCTGCATTTATTATAATTATAAAAACAGAGTTTGGCATTTGCGTGGAATGCATGAATATATATATAAGAATGTCTAATTTTTATGATTTAGATTGCATGTATATATAGTATAATAATTTACTGAGTGAGGTCTGACCCACCCCTTAATTATTTTTTTAGGAGATCCTATATCGTCAGACCTTAGTAGTAGAGTTCCTCGCCGGTGTTTTTCTGTCCCGGCTATTTTATGTAATGTATATTTTAAACGCTGATTTATATTCTAAAAACTGCATTAGTAATGTTTATGTATCAGAAGAGTATGGTCTCATTTGATACTTGTATGCTGAGAATTTTAATTGAATACTATATGAATATATATTTATTTACGAAGGTATAATGAGTATTAATTTTCATATATTGATTCGAAAAAATTTTAATTCTGTCACACTTTTTATTTATTTATTGCATGATTTTATTTTCTAAGGCTTGCTATAGGTTCCGAATTCAAAAGAATTCTCGTTCCCTAGCGCCGGTCATGACTCCTAGTTCTGGGTTGTGACAGTTCTATATAGGTTAGTTGATACAAAAAAGGTTACAATCATTTTAGTGATAAAAATTTGTATAATTTTTTATGTGACCATGTACTTATATATTAAATCTAACATACTAGTGCTTAGTTATAATGTATATACATATTGGGTGTAGCATTACTGTTCTCTTGCCATCTATCCTTATATTTTGATATGCTCGATGTACTATTTAACATTTATTTAATTTGCTACAATGAGCATATTATACAACTCAAAACAGGTTCCTCAACATTTGTGGTCGTGTATGAAAATGGTTTACATGTCAAGACAAATTTTCAATTGAGGTGTGGAAATTTTGAGGTTACTTAGAAATGATATCTCTTTGCATCAATGCTTTACTTAGATGATCTGGGGGATGCAATCAACTAATGAAGGTGTCGACGGGGAGGGGTGTCACAACTTTAAACTTGATTCATATAAAGATATTCAAAAAATATAATAATTCAAAAAATAGAAGTAAAATCTAATATGAGATTTATATACATTAACAAAGTTATTAAAAAAAACCAACATAAAATAAATAAAATAAAATAAAAACATTGCATTAAGAGTATAAATTGATAATGATAATTGTGAATATACTTCATTTTTTGAGGATAAAATACAAATTGAGAGGTAAAATATGAGTATTTATAAAGATATGTGAGAAAGAATTAATACAAAAGGTCAAAAAATTATATATATATATATATATATATATATATGTCACGACCCAAACTAGGAGTCATGACCGGCGCTAGGGAACGGGAATTCTTTCGAATCCGGAACCCGTAGCAAGCCTTAGAAAATAAAATCATGCAATAATTATATAAAAGTACGACCAAATTAAAATTTTTTTTCTAAATCAATATATAAAATAAATACTCGAAATCCTTTTATAATTGAATACATATTAGTACAATGTTCAAATACAAATTCTCAGAGTATTTAATATCCAAACAAAATAATACACTTCCAAAATAATGACACTACTACTGCAGTTTCTAGAATACAATTCAAAGTTCAGAATATACATTTGCATAAAACAGCCGGGACTGAAGAACACCGGCGAGGAACTCTACAACTAAGGTCTGACGATATGGAATCTCTTGAAAAAAAATAATTGAGGGGGTCAGACCTCACTGAGTGAATTATTATACTATATATACATGCAAACTAAACCATAACAATCAGACATTCTTATATATATATGTATATACACACATTTCACACGAATGCCAAACTTTGCTTTTATAAATATACTAAATGTAGAAAATGTTTGTTTTAATTCATGAAGGATCCATAGAACCCTAAATAATAACAACCTCAAACAATCCCATCATCACTCTAGCCATACCGGCTCACTTGATTCCAAATAGAACACTTATTCCAATTTGGACAGCAGACTGGCCCCGAGACACTAAGTCGACCGAGCTCCAACAGTCTGGTTGTCAGTGTGATTGGACCCGAGACACTTGGTCAACCGAGCTCCAGCAATCACACTATCCATCACCTCACATCTCAATCAACCCAATAGATCATTCAATTCACTTATGGACAGTAGACTGGCCCCGAGACACTAAGTCAACCGAGCTCCAGCAGTCTGACTGTCAGTGTGATTGGCCCCGAGACACTTAGTCAACCAAGCTCCAGCAATCACACTATCTAACATACCATTAATCTTAGTCAAATCAATTAAATCAATTATCACCCAATTTTAACTCTCACTCAATCCTTATCTATCGTACCGGTACGTACACGGTCCTAATACTGCCCACTAGGAAGCACGTTCTATTGATATCCTTCACTTTGAATAAATCATTCATTCGAAAAATAATTAATGTAGAACAATATTCATAATTGTAAAACCAACCATATATATATATACCAAAAATATACCTAAAATATACCCAATATATTTCAGGTATATATATATATATATATATAGTCAAATAAAATATGAAATAAACTAAAGATAAATTATTAATATAGTTAAAAACAATTTAAATGAGTAACAATAATATAACATGCATTATCTCAAAAATATACTTAAATATGCAAAAGATATACCCTAAGTACTCAAATCATTTAATAAGTCATTTATGTATAAATATTCATTTAAATACGTGTTTGTGTTTAACATATATTCACAAATATACTAAAAATAAACTTAATTATCTAGCATGCATATATCAAAAATAAACCCTAAATATACCACTAATGTGTTAGGTTTAATTTAATAATAAAACATTTATTTATTCGGAAATAAATAAAAAATATACCAAAAATAAACTTAAAAATAATTTAAGTGTAGGTTTATAATTTAACATGCAATTATTTAAGAATAAACCTAAAATCTACTGAAACTATACCTAAAGTATACTAATCATTTAATAAAATAATGATATCTAAGTGTACATTTTAAAACATGTGTATATTACTCAAATGTATTAAACCTAAACCTAATTGTTTAATGTGCATATATCAAACTAACATGCATAATTATTTAATATGCATATATATAAGAATGCAACCCTAGATATACCAAAAATATTATAATTTAAATCATTTTTTAAAACATACAATGAAAATGAAAAATTCTAAATAATGCACCCTATATGCAGTGCATATATATACAGTATAATAACTCACATGTTAGCGCTCCACGAGACAAACTCGGCGGGCCTGATCCGTTAGGCCTCGGTCTCGGCGCAGCTAGACAACAAATGACAACATGAAATCAGAATAAATTTAACAAAAATTCTAAAGACTCGATCTAGAATTTTAGACACAGCTTTAGAATAGGAATTTGACCGGACATCACGTTTTACGAGAATTCTACCGAAAATCCGGCAGAACCTCCCCTGTAAAACGGACATCTCTCTACTCAAAGAGTAGATCCGGTCCTACAAAGAAATACACTTCGGAATAAACACAGGATTACAATCAAAATCCCTCGGTCGGACTCCAAACTACAATTCACCGACCGAGGTTCACAATTCACAGAATATTTATAAAATACCGAAAATGCCCTTATATAATAAAAATACATTTTATAAATCCAAATTACGTAATTAACCCTAAAACATACTAAAAATCAATAAAAACCCATTTATTTAGAAAAATAGTATATTATATATAATTTGAAAATAATTTACGAAAAATAGTTTTAATTAGTTAAAAATACTAAAAATTTGCAGAAATCATTTTTATACCCTAAATAACTATTAAAACCAATTTAATTACATTTTTAACCAATTTAGTGTAAAATTACCAAAATACCCCTATATATATATATATTCACTATAAATGTTCAAAAATTCACCAAAAATTATATAATTACTCAAAAATTAATTTCTCAACATATAATTCAATAATATCAATAAATATACTCAATTTATCAATTTATTTCAATTAAACACATAATTAACCCTATTTTTCAAAATTACCTAAACTTAATAAATTCCAAATAAATACATAAAAATTCACAAAAATTACAAATAAATTTATATAATTCATTTCAACTCCTATAATCACCATAAAACACAATTTCATAATTTAATTAATTAATTTTCGAAAATTAGAAAATAATAATAAAATAATCAAAAATTCACAAAAATTAAAATAAATTCTAAAAATTCTAAAAAAATTATAGCATGTACATTAAGCTTCCAGAAACAAATTTTGTGAAGGAATTTTTCATGAATCAATCAAATTGCAGCTAAAAAAAAATTCGAAACCCAAAATGGCTGATTTGAAGAAATTGAAACCTAAGCAATTCTAGACCAAATAAAGTGAAACAAAGCTTGTAATCACACTCACCAGAGCTCAAGGAGAAGATAGAGACCGACGGAATCAAATTTGGTGGCCGAAAAATGCTTGGTCGGAGTTAAGTTGATTTTTGGCTCTTTGAAGAAAATCCGGCCAAAACTCACCGGAAAAGAGTGTTTTAGGTGGTGGAAATGGTTGGAGGTGGAAGAGGAAGGCTGAGAGGCATAGTAACAGGAAGAAAACCAGCTTGAAAGTGGCTGAAAATGGAAGAAAACGTTTTGGGAGGAAGAAGATGAAGGAGGGGCAAAACTGTAAATAAATGGAAGTTTTGGTTTTTTAATAAAAAAATTATGTATATATGTATATATATATATATATTTACACTATGTATTATAATAATATAAAATTTCACACACATTAAATATACACCACACACATATTTTAATATGTTTAATAATTTATAAACTTAAAATTAATTAATACAAAAATTAAATAATAAAATTAAGGAAATTAATTAAGCTCTAATTAATTTAAATAAATACACATATATACATTTTATTTTAGCACTTTAAAATTATATATGAGTTCATGCACATTCATAAAACTAGTCAAAATAAATAGTATTAATTTATTTACGTGTCAATTTCCCCGAAAATATAATTTTCGGGAAAATTTTAAGTAAAGTACTTAAAATAATATAAAATAATTAAAATTAGCTTTAAACAAATAACAAACTCATAAAATATCATAAATATATATACAAAAATTATTAACACTGCATATCCCGATGCAGTATAAAAATATTTAAAAATTCGGGATATTACAGTCTTCCCCCCTTACAAGAATTCGTTCCCGAATTCCAAAAAGAAAATTACAAGATCAAGAAAGAAAGAGATACGGGTAAGAAGCTCGTATCTCAACTTCAGTCTTTTACGTAAGCTCTTTCACTTTGTTGCCACGTCACGGAACCTTGATCATCTGAATCTAATTCGAACATAACTATCGAGCTTGATAATATACAATTACAATTGATTCCTTCTCAAACTTCAGGTCTTCATTCAGTTCTATATTGTTCAACGCATCTCATCACACCACTTTTCAGAGACATCTTCAGAATTACAATCTTCGATCTAAAACTCCATATCTCTGCATCTAGGATCCATATCACTCTTCTGATCACAGCAACTTCTTCGCTATATTCTGAACCATCTCATATCTAATTAAGACTTCTTTCCATAAAAGCTTCAAGTGGTGTCATTCCAATACTGCTATGGTAGCTGTTATTATAAGCGAATTCTATAAGTAGCATATAATCAACCTAGCTACCTTCTAGATCCAAAACACACATCTTCAACATACTGTTTAGTGTCTGGATCGTCCTCTCAGACTGTCATCTGTCTGAGGATGAAAAGCAGTATTGAAATCCAATCAGGTGTCTATTACTCTCCATAATCTCTGCCAAAATTGAAAGGTAAACACTGTACCTTTACCATATACAATGGACACAGGTAGTCCATGCAAGCACACAATATGCTTCATATGCAGCTTAGCCCACTTAGCTACTGAATAAGTGGCTTCCACTGGCCAAAAATTAGCTGACTTGGTCAATTTGTCTATAATCATTCCAACGGAATCATATTCACCCTTCGAACGAGGTAACCAACCATAAAAATTATCACAATTCTCTCTTATTTCCACCCAAATTCAAAAGAGATCAAAACTTCCCAGAAGACTTCTGATATTCAGCTTTCACCGACTGGCAATTTTAACACTTAGAAATACAATCAGTCACATCCTTCTATAATCCAACCCACTAGTACTGATCCTGAATACTGTGATAATTCTTGGTAACCATTTGGATGTACACTGCAAGTTCACTTCCACAGCTTATATAGAATCCCTTTCTCAGATTACAACATCAACCCTGCATCATTAACTTGGGCATCTCCTATTAGCAGATCATTCTATGGTGATATGCTATGATGAATGTCATGATGAGATGATCTAATGAAATGTTATGATAAAATGCTAGAATGAAATGTCGTGATAAAATGTTGTAATGAGATGCTATGATGATATGATGAAATGCTGTAATGATATCAGGTCTTATCCTCTAAAGTTCACGTAACCCTCAGATCAATCAGTCTTCTTCAGTACTTAGAAGCTGTTCCAACAAACATCTGTTCACATAATCTTCCCATTCTTCTGAGTTATGAGGGTCATAGGAGCTGTAATTTTAGAGAATTCTATTCAGATTTCCTATGATACCCAATTAAACCCAGAAAATTACAGATCTTAATGGATTCAGTCAGTCTGGGCCACTCAGATGCTATTTTAATCTTTTTTGGATCAACTCGAATTCTATCTTTAAATGCCATAATTCTAAGAAAAACAACACTCTCCACCCAATGATCACACTTCTTGAATTCAACATAAAGCTGACATTCTCTTAGTGTCTGTAGTATAGTCCTCAAGTGATATGTTTCCTTTCATTCACTTCG
This sequence comes from Mallotus nudiflorus, assembly GCA_947683625.1. Lineage (NCBI taxonomy): Eukaryota > Viridiplantae > Streptophyta > Magnoliopsida > Malpighiales > Euphorbiaceae > Mallotus > Mallotus nudiflorus. Next base: position 78,060 of record CANTUR010000189.1, on the reverse strand, counting down.
AATACATTAGTATATCATTAATGAAGACTACTACAAACTGATCCACAACTAATGATAACCCGACTTCAAATTAATTTTTGAAAAGAACTGTGCACTCTTTAACTGATCAGACAGGTCATCTATCCTCAAAAGAGGATACTTGTCCTTCATTGTTACCCTGTTCATGTCTCTACAGTCAATGCATAGTTTCAAGGTACCATCCTTCTTCCTTACAACAGGACTAGTGCACCCCAAAGACAAAAATAAGGTCTGACAAAACCTTGGTCATACAGCTCTCGTAATTGCTCCTACAGCTCTGCAAAAGTCATTTTGTAGGGCTACGTTGAAATAGGAGTTATATCAGGAACCACATTGATACAGAATTCAATCTCTGTAAAGTGGTAAACCTGGTAACTCACAGGCAATTAAAACATCTGGGAGAGACAACTTCTCCACTAAAGTATACTCAACTAGAGCCAGATATTCTTGACAACCCTTTCACATCTCATCAAGATTAATTACACCCAAAAGACTAAATTCATAATAACTCTCTGAGTCTTAATTCTAGGTTTAGATGCCAATATATTATGCTTAATCCTGTAACATATAATTCCACCAGTCTCCTCTTATACTGTATTACGTCTTCAGTATGACGTATCAGATTGAAGAGTTTACAGGTAATCTTCTCAACTGATTGCTATTCCCTTACTCTATGCAATAGCTGATATAGGTAATTATCCTTCCTTAAAGGTGGATGGAAGTATCTTAGAAATCCCCCTTTAACTCAAATTATGTGCTGCAGTCAGAACTGACAGCTTGCCATAAAGAGTACAAGAGTGCTTCATCTTCATTAGACATTTTCCAATTCCCCCATCAAAGCATATTCAAACAACTGTCAAACTTGATTAAATGCTATCAAGCTTTTATTAATCTCGGTTATCCTGGCCACAATTGTTGCACGTTCAAGTCCAAAAGGAATGCTTGTACTACTTACAATGACTACCTTAACCCTTGAGTTATAGTTGCCTATAGCCTACCCCTATACTAGATAGGTGTAGTAGGGTTGGAACTATAACCACAACTTGAACTTGAAAAGACTGATTATCAATATTGTCTCTGGAGAAGAAACAATTCACATTCACTGCGCTGAAAAGATATAGAAATCAATAGAATTTAGAATATAGCATATACGCAGAATTGACATGTCTCAAGTTCTTGGTTGAAAAAGAAATTACATCTGCTGAACGATCGAAGGTATCAGCACCGCATCCTACAAAACTCTTATTGCAGAAGCAACATCATTGCAATGCTAAGCCACCAGCTCCTCATTCAGTTATTCCCATTGTCAACAGTGATCATCAGGCCTTCTAAGTCCATCTCTACCCCTACGCCTAACAGGATGCATAGGGGGTAGAACCTCGTGCTTAGAAGATCAACTATTATCGATCTCATCGATCGATGGAGCGATTCACGCTCAAGGCAATCAACAAGGAGAAAAAATAAACAAATAGTTTAAATAATCATAAACATCAATAGACACCCTAACGGTTACGCGGAATTCCTAATGCAAGGAAGACTTTTCAAAGATATGACCGAACCTAATTCACTGCAGTAGTTTAATAGAAAACACAACTTCGAAAACTAGGGCCACAACTCAAACAACTAAGCCCTGACACAGAACTCAGCTCTGATACCAACTTTGTCATGACCCAAACTAGGAGTCATGACCGGCGCTAGGGAACGGGAATTCTTTCGAATCCGGAACCCGTAGCAAGCCTTAGAAAATAAAATCATGCAATAATTATATAAAAGTACGACCAAATTAAAATTTTTTTTCTGAATCAATATATAAAATAAATACTCGAAATCCTTTTATAATTGAATACATATTAGTACAATGTTCAAATACAAATTCTCAGAGTATTTAATATCCAAAAAAAATAATACACTTCCAATATAATGACACTATTACTGTAGTTTCTAGAATACAATTCAAAGTTCAGAATATACATTTGCATAAAACAGCCGGGACTGAAGAACACCGGCGAGGAACTCTACAATTAAGGTCTGACGATATGGAATCTCCTGAAAAAAAATAATTGAGGGGGGTCAGACCTCACTGAGTGAATTATTATACTATATATACATGCAAACTAAACCATAACAATCAAGCATTCTTATATATATATGTATATACACACATTTCACACGAATGCCAAACTTTGCTTTTATAAATATACTAAATGTAGAAAACGTTTGTTTTAATTCATGAAGGATCCATAGAACCCTAAATAATAACAACCTCAAACAATCCCATCATCACTCTAGCCATACCGGCTCACTTGATTCCAAATAGAACACTTATTCCAATTTGAATAGCAGACTGGCCCCGAGACACTAAGTCGACCGAGCTCCAGCAATCTGGTTGTCAGTGTGATTGGACCCAAGACACTTGGTCAACCGAGCTCCAGCAATCACACTATCCATCACCTCACATCTCAATCAACCCAATAGATCATTCAATTCACTTATGGACAGTAGACTGGCCCCGAGACACTAAGTCAACCGAGCTCCAACAGTCTGACTGTCAGTGTGATTGGTCCCGAGACACTTAGTCAACCGAGCTCCAGCAATCACACTATCTAATATACCATTAATCTTAGTCAAATCAATTAAATCAATTATCACCCAATTTTAACTCTCACTCAATCCTTATCTATCGTATCGGTACGTACACGATCCTAGTGTTGCCCACTAGGAAGCACGTTCTATTGATATCCTTCACTTTGAATAAATCATTCATTCGAAAAATAATTAATGTAGAACAATATTCATAATAGTAAAACGAACCATATATATATATACCAAAAATATACCTAAAATATACCCAGTATATTTCAGGTATATATATATATATATATAGTCAAATAAAATATGAAATAAACTAAAGATAAATCATTAATATAGTTAAAAACAATTTAAATGAGTAACAATAATATAACATGCATTATCTCAAAAATATACTTAAATATGCAAAAGATATACCCTAAGTACTCAAATCATTTAATAAGCCATTTATGTATAAATATTCATTTAAATACGTGTTTGTGTTTAACATATATTCACAAATATACTAAAAATAAACTTAATTATCTAGCATGCATATATCAAAAATAAACCCTAAATATACCACTAATGTGTTAGGTTTAATTTAATAATAAAACATTTATTTATTCGGAAATAAATAAAAAATATACCAAAAATAAACTTAAAAATAATTTAAGTGTAGGTTTATAATTTAACATGCAATTATTTAAGAATAAACCTAAAATCTACTGAAACTATACCTAAAGTATACTAATCATTTAATAAAATAATGATATCTAAGTGTACATTTTAAAACATGTGTATATTACTCAAATGTATTAAACCTAAACCTAATTGTTTAATGTGCATATATCAAACTAACATGCATAATTATTTAATATGCATATATATAAGAATGCAACCCTAGATATACCAAAAATATTATAATTTAAATCATTTTTTAAAACATACAATAAAAATAAAAAATTCTAAATAATGCACCCTATATGCAGTGCATATATATACAGTATAATAACTCACATGTTAGCGCTCCACGAGACAAACTCGGCGGGCCTGATCCGTTAGGCCTCGGTCTCGGCGCAGCTAGACAACAAATGACAACATGAAATCAGAATAAATTTAACAAAAATTCTAAAGACTCGATCTAGAATTTTAGACACAGCTTTAGAATAGGAATTTGACCGGACATCACGTTTTACGAGAATTCTACCGAAAATCCGGCAGAACCTCCCCTCTAAAACGGACATCTCTCTACTCAAAGAGTAGATCCGGTCCTGCAAAGAAATACACTTCGGAATAAACACATGATTACAATCAAAATCCCTCGGTCGGACTCCAAACTACAATTCACCGACCGAGGTTCACAATTCACAGAATATTTATAAAATACCGAAAATGCCCTTATATAATAAAAATACATTTTATAAATCCAAATTACGTAATTAACCCTAAAACATACTAAAAATCAATAAAAACCCATTTATTTAGAAAAATAGTATATTATATATAATTTGAAAATAATTTACGAAAAATAGTTTTAATTAGTTAAAAATACTAAAAATTTGCAGAAATCATTTTTATACCCTAAATAACTATTAAAATCAATTTAATTACATTTTTAACCAATTTAGTGTAAAATTACCAAAATACCCCTATATATATATATATATATTCACTATAAATGTTCAAAAATTCACCAAAAATTATATAATTACTCAAAAATTAATTTCTCAACATATAATTCAATAATATCAATAAATATACTCAATTTACCAATTTATTTCAATTAAACACATAATTAACCCTATTTTTCAAAATTACCTAAACTTAATAAATTCCAAATAAATACATAAAAATTCACAAAAATTACAAATAAATTTATATAATTCATTTCAACTCCTATAATCACCATAAAACACAATTTCATAATTTAATTAATTAATTTTCGAAAATTAGAAAATAATAATAAAATAATCAAAAATTCACAAAAATTAAAATAAATTCTAAAAATTCTAAAAAAATTATAGCATGTACATTAAGCTTCCAGAAACAAATTTTGTGAAGGAATTTTTCATGAATCAATCAAATTGAAGCTAAAAAAAATTCGAAACCCAAAATGGCTGATTTGAAGAAATTGAAACCTAAGCAATTCTAGACCAAATAAAGTGAAACAAAGCTTGTAATCACACTCACCAGAGCTCAAGGAGAAGATAGAGACCGACGGAATCAAATTTGGTGGCCGAAAAATGCTTGGTCGGAGTTAAGTTGATTTTTGGCTCTTTGAAGAAAATCCGGCCAAAACTCACCGGAAAAGAGTGTTTTAGGTGGTGGAAATGGTTGGAGGTGGAAGAGGAAGGCTGAGAGGCATAGTAACAGGAAGAAAATCAGCTTGAAAGTGGCTGGAAATGGAAGAAAACGTTTTGGGAGGAAGAAGATGAAGGAGGGGCAAAACTGTAAATAAATGGAAGTTTTGATTTTTTAATAAAAAAATTATGTATATATGTATATATATATATATATATTTACACTATATATTATAATAATATAAAATTTCACACACATTAAATATACACCACACACATTTTTTAATATGTTTAGTAATTTATAAACTTAAAATTAATTAATACAAAAATTAAATAATAAAATTAAGGAAATTAATTAAGCTCTAATTAATTTAAATAAATACACATATATACATTTTATTTTAGCACTTTAAAATTATATATGAGTTCATGCACATTCATAAAACTAGTCAAAATAAATAGTATTAATTTATTTACGTGTCAATTTTTCCGAAGATATAATTTTCGGGAAAATTTTACGTAAAGTACTTAAGATAATATAAAATAATTAAAATTAGCTTTAAACAAATAATATACTTATAAAATATCATAAATATATATACAAAAATTATTAATACTGGATATCCCGATGCAGTATAAAAATATTTAAAAATTCAGGATATTACAAAAAATATATATATATATATATATATATATATATATATATATATATATATATATATATATATATAACTTGAGAGAATAGCAAAGGTTAAGCATTAAAATGATTAATAATTTGTAATATAAAGGATCACAAAATATAAATGCATTAAAAATTTTTAACATGTCATATGATATTTGAATTAGAATAAATTAAAATTTTAGATATGTAAAAATATGAAATTTTTTTAATTGTTTATAAAGAAAAAAAAACTTATAACTTTTAAATTTTCATATCATTAATTCACTTTTATAAAAGAATAAAAAATATAAAAATTCAAAAGAAAAAAATTACAGTTAGAAATATAGATATATATGTTATATGCATATTTTATATGAATAAAATATAATTAATTAATTTTAATTAGTAAAATAAATTAGTGGTTTAGATAAAAAAAATATAATAGAATAATTATTTATTAAGATAAAAGTTTATAAATTATTTTATAAATAATAAAATAAAAATAAAAAGGAAAAATTTGAGTTTCCATATTTTAAATAGGTGGAAGATAAAAAAAAAAAGATTAAAAGCAGAAAACTTAATTTTAGTAAAAATAAGAAAGATAGTATTTTTAATTTTTATTGTGAAAAAATAATTAGAAACAAAATTAATTGAGAAAAATAGAGAAGAAAAAAAGATTTAACTAAAAAATTACATTAAATATATGCTTAAAATACAGACACACAGACAGACATAAATATATATATATAATAAGAATGTAAGACAAGACAACTTAATATCCGTCAACTGCATGATATAAATAATCTTTTCTTTTAAATATGGTAAAAATCAATTCCATTAATTAAAGAAAGCACTAAACCACAAAAAAAACAACAATGCTAAACCATTTCGTTATTTTAATATTTATTTCTTATGCGGGCATCTTTTTGACAGATAGACATTAAATTCTAGTTAATAATTAACAATATAAGGAATTTACAGGATTTAGATCCTTCACGTTGACAATTTCAATCATTAATTTTTAATTTATAGTTGAGATATATTGTTGCTTTGGAATGTAAGTGAAAGAACCGTACCGCTGCTACCCCTGGCACCATAGGTTCCATAGACTTCCCCAAGGTACTCATTTGAGTGATTAAGCCTCACTTCAACCTGAAAATATAAAGTCTTTTTAGAGTATTTTGATATTTCAATGAATGTTGGGATTAGTTATTAATATAAAATATATAAAATCTAAGCACATATATTTTATCACCTACAACAAGTTTTGCCATGTGGTGATTACTTCTAACCATTTTTCTAATGTTTATATTTTATTTTATTTTTCACTTTACAAAATATTAATCAGCATTATTTTCTTTTAATATTTTATGACCTTTCAAATTCCTAATTATATCTATTTTATTTTTATAACTTTAATATCTTATATTTTTTTTTTCACAACATATTATTGGGCATTAATTTTTTATATTTTAATCCTCTCATCTTTCTCATCATATTATTTTAATTTTTAAAATCAAATTCTTTTATAATTTTAATCTTCTACCATTTAATAAACAAACTTTATGTTTATTGTAGTTATCAATTATTTATTCAAATTTTTTATTATATCATATTGAAAATTTTCTGTTTTAAAATAATTCATATTGTTCTAATTTTTACATCATCTTCAAGTTTTTGTGATTTATAAATATGAATTGATCTAATCAAATATATCAATTAATATATTGGGTATTAATTTTTTTTATATATTTTTCTTTTCAATTTGTTTTAGTTTTTAGTGAATATTTATTATTTACTTAATATTTTAATAGAAATTTTAAAAATAATGTAAAATTCAGAAACTTTAATTTTAAAAACTTTCTTTGATATAATATATTTTAAAAGTTATAATTTTTAATAAAAATAATAAATTATCCGTGTAAAATAAATAAAGTTAAGGATACATATTTCAACATCTAGGACAAATAGTACTATGCGGCAATTTTACTCCAAACTATTTTTCTAATTTTTTATTTTATTTTATTTTCACTTCACAAAATATTAATGAGCTTTAATTTTGTATATTTTATGATTTCTAATATTTTTTATTATATTTATAGTTTTTATTTTTTAATTTGCTTCACTTTACTACATATTATTCTATCTATATAAAATTTATAAAAGTTAATGAAACACATTTTGCCACGTACGGAAAATTTTATAATATGATATTTTTTATTCATAACTACATTTTTTTAATTTTTATATTTTATTTTAATTTTTGATTTATTAAATAAAAATAATTAAAGTATAAATCAGAAAGTTATAAAATAAATTTTTGTAGTATTTATGCCATGAGTCATCGATTACCTATATTTTATAACCCTTCATATTTATTTGTAATTATTTTTATTTTTACATTTTTATTCTCTATTATTAAATTTTTTTAACTTTTATAATCTTTATAATTTATTTATTTATAATATTTATGTATCTCATTATTAAATTTAATGAAAAATTATTTTAAATAACTTGCATCATGCGGGCTCTAAATTAATTATTCTAATTTGATGCAAATCTGTATTTTTTTAGGAGTTGGTTGAGTTGTGTTCTTATCTATTAATTAATAGGTTTTTAATGCATCCAATATTTGTCAAGAAGTTTTCGGGGTGGAAATTTCGCACACCACCACTTTATATTCACATATATATAATTTTCTCTAGTCAAATAAATTATAACTCTTATAAAAAAGTTAATTTATTTTAATGTCTACTATTTAAAATATTTTCATATTAAAAAAGCTATTTTTTATTTAAATAACTTATATATTTATGATTTTTCAAGAGAAAATTATTAATACATTAAATTAGAACTATATATGTATATATTATTTTCTGTAAATAATTTATTTCTAACAATAAAAATAAAAATAAATTGTAATATAAATAAATTCTAATTTAATTTTTAATATAATTTTTTTTTAAAAGTATTTGTGCCTTTTGTGAACCTCAAAGAATAAATTTTTTGTTTCATAGATGTGGTTTAATTTTTAGCAAGTAATTAATAGATTTTAAAAAATTTTGTTGATAAAATCTCCACCAGCTTTTAAAGGCAAATGCTTGATGTATTATTTGGTACGTTTTCATGGACTCTAACTAATAAAAAGAAAATATTGTAAGAACGAGAAAAAAAAGATATGAACCTTTGTTCGTTTACTTTCCGTAGGACTTCCATGCTCCTTTGACAGAACTAATTTTTCTTTATCAACATACTCGATTTGGATCAAGTCAATACAATCCTCATTATAAACTATCAATAATCTCCTAATTGCGGAATGTGCTCCATCATCCCATTCATAACCTCCTTTACCACCCCAAGGTCCAGTAACAATCTTCTCGAAAAACTCGGGGTCGGGACTCTGTGGTAATATGATTAGGAGTTTTCATTAATTAATTCATTTACACAATTGTACATATTAAAATTTGCACACTATGAATTATATATAAACGTAGTAATAATTTGAGTTACCTCTTTAACTGCACAAGAGACGTGAAAATCCATGTTGCAGCCGTAACATTTGTAGCCGATGAACTTCCCATATTTGCTACAAACAATGCATTTATATTGATACTCACACCAAAATGGCATGATAACAAAACTTAGTGGGTGTTCATGATTTTTATATCTCCAATTTGTCGGTACAACTTGATGTTTGATATGAGTTTGGAGCAGACAATTGTTGCAGTTTGAGGAATAGTCTTGACAGCTTCTGCACTTGTTCTTCTCTGGAAACTCATACTCAGATGGGGTTGGGTTTGATTTTAGGTAGAATATAGGACCCTCTCCAAAAATGGCTTCAAAGTCGGTATAAAATTCTGCACACCATTTATGAAGAATGAATTCGTCGCATTCAGTGCATTGATAGGTTGGACCTGAAACGATTTCATCACAACAATTGCAACACTGGTTCAGTTTACTACTAGAAGCAAAACCCTTCTTCATCTTAGGTTCTTCAGTGAAGAAAAACTCATGTGCATGCGCTTCTGTGAAAATTTTTCGAGGAATGATTTTATCCTCCTTCAAAAATGCTGTTGATGTTGATTGGTGAGTACCTTTGCGGCCACCACGAGCAGGCTTCTCATTACCTTTTAGCACATCCAGTATCTTTCTGGCAAACTCTTCCACGTTAAATAGCTTTGTCAGGTCAATACTAGAAATCCATCCGTATATTCCAAACTCATAAAAATCATGAATCTGATCACCTCCATCTTTACATTCAATGACGAATAATCCAGCCCTTTCAGACATTGCTAGATTTAACAACTCATGGTTTTGGGATTGTGAAGTATTGATGATAACATGAAGTTTGAGCTGGAGTTGGGTTTTGGTGATATCAATGAGGATTTTGGAGGACGACTCCTCCAAATAACTTGTGAAATTGCTAGAAGAAGAAGAAGAGGTAGTTGAAAGAAAGTTTTGAAGGTGTACAATGATATCCTCTTCATCAATTAGAGGATAGTGAAGAAACTCTGCTAATTTAGTAGCTATTTCACGCTTTCTTTTATGGGAAGGACCCTTCACTGCTATGAGTACTGGACTTTGTTGCTTTGCAGACTCCATTTTCTCTCTTTTAAATGAAAACTATGATATTTGAAGTGTTAGAATTAGAAAGCTATAATATTGGTAAGATCTTGTCAGGTGAAACAAAACTTTCTAATCACAAAGAGAAGAACAAATGTTTTCAAGATTGCAGCAAATTATATATTCTTACTTTTTTTCTTTTTTCTTTTTTCTTTTTTCTTTTTCTAGTATTCAAGCAGGGAATAGCTTCACTTTTTTTTTTTTTTTTTTGAATGGTGCTGCATTCTTAGCTTGCTCCCATTGCGATTGCAAATATCTACGACAATTTTCTATTTTTTTTTTTACTTTCAAGTTGTAGAAGTCACTGATTAGTTTTTTATTTTTCAAATATTAATTATTTTTAAATTAAAATACTGTTAAAATCAAATAAATAAAAAATTTAATATTAGCATATAATAAAATTTTTTGCATTTAAAAATTAAAAAAAAATAAAAGTTGAAAGAAAATTATCTAGCAAATAAATTCATTGAAATTAAAATTTGAAAAAATAAGGAGATACTGTTAAAAACTAAACACTCAAAAAATTTTAATTAAACTCTCTCAAAACACTCTTATACACTTAGAAGTTTTGCTTTCTTACATTTATTTTTTATTATTTTTCTTTGATGTAAGAGGCCTTATTTATACTAACAGAAAATTAATTCAAACCATTCAAATAAATATATATAATTAAATCCTAACTATACACTTAAAAATAATACAACTCACTTCAAGTAATCTTAATAATTTCTCATATCAACTAATAATAATTAATCACCTAACTTATAAGTTTTTTTGGTTAAAATAAGTTTATTTTTCAGATACTTTTTTTATTGGAAAAATAAGGAGACGTGACTTTATAAATAAGAGAGAAAAATTTTTAAATAAATTTTCATATTACAACCAAATATTAATTCAGCATATTGTTTCAAATTAACAACCTGAGTTAATGAAATCTTGTTGAAAAAGTTATTTTCTATTAAAACTGTATTTTCATTTTGTTTATGTTTTTTTTATTACCATTAATTAAGTAGAGTAAAATTTATTTTGTAAAAAAAATAAAATAATTATTTTTTCAGAAAATAATATGATAAAAAAGGATTTTAAGATATGAATGGATAGGAATCTAATTTTCTTCACCTTATCATTCATCCTAGATACTTTTATCAGAATTTACCTCTTTTTATGTAAGATTTCTTATCAGGTGAAACAAAACATTCTAATCACAAAGGGAAGAACAATTTTGTTTTTAAGATTTTAGTAAAGTATATATTCTTACTCTTTTTTTTTTCTTTTCTTTTTTTTATCATCAAACAAGTTATATTAATTATTTTATTTTATTTTTTACTTTTATGTTGAGTTTTTTTTTTCAAATATTAATTATTCTTAAATTAAAATACTACTACAATCAAATAAATTAAAAATAATTCAATATTAGAATATAATCAAATTTTATGAATTATTTTAAACTCAACAAAAAGGGAAAAATTAAAAGTTGGAAAGAAATTATGTTTCAAATAATTTCTTGAAATTTTTGAAAAATAAGGACATATAACTTTAAAAATTGAAAAGAAAAATTTTAAAATAAATATTTATATTATAACAAAGTATTATTTAAGAATATTTTGTTTAAATTAATAAGTAGAGTTAATGAAATCATGGTGAAAAGTCATTTTCTATTAGCCCGGTAGTCTTTTTGAGATAGTTAATGTGACCAGCGAAAACATATTGTCTATATTAATCCTCATGTGCAGCAAGTAAAAAACTACAAATATTCCAACAAAGCACAGATCAGGTACATAGCAAGTCTATATATATATATATATATAATCCAAATTATTAATTGAATAAAATAACTAAAGTTCATGTAGAGTTATGCAATAATTCAAATTATTATTATCATTATTATTAAATCAAGAACCATACTGTCTTTATTCAAATAAAGTTAAAATTAATTCTGCAATTCCACAATGTAGTACTAAAGATCCCAAAACAAATACCATCGAATCAATACACTTAATACTGTATTACGAAGCACCGATATTTTCTCTCCTCTATTTTCTGTTACTGTTCATAGCCTCTATATTCTGTGTTCATAGGATTTGGGTGGGTTTTTGTTACAAAAAACCACCCAAATCCATTAGTGTTTTCTTTTGTTCCTTGTGTTTCTCTTGTTAATAAATAATTCGGTGGGCATATAGCTCTATATCTATGGTTTTTTCGTAGATGTTGATAGCTCTTATAATAGCTTATCTAATAGTTTTTGTGAGGGATATCTTGCAGATGGATGAAACGAAGGAAAGAAGACTCAATGAAGCAGCTCACATTTCCAGCCTCCATTGCCAATCCTTATATGCATCTTGTTTGTTTTCCAACACCAATTGCTTCTTCAAGATCACTGTTGGTTTATTAAGTTTCCAAAAATTCATTCCTGAGCATCTTACTTCATTGCAGCCATGGCTTCTGTTGCTGCTGGTGACTTTGCTGCCATTCCTCCCTCTCCACCTTAGCATGTGTAGGGTTTCTTTGGAGAAGAAGATGATTAGAAATTGGGCTTGTAATGTAATACCTTTTTAAATTAATGAAAGTAATATTGTTGTTAAAAAAAAAAAAAAACAAATACCATCGAATCACACAAAATCAAAGTATAAACTATGTATAAGGGAGGTCAAATGTGTAAAGAATAAACACTAATAGAGCGTCATAACAAAAAGGTAATATAAAACCATCAAAATCAGCTACACCAGTAATCATATAATCCCAGCAAACCTCTGCAAATCCCTAACTTCTTTCTGCATAACTTTGGCAGCCTTCTTTTTGGTAATTGCAAAAACAACATGATCCATAACATCATCATTAATGTAAACCTCGAAAGTAATCTCATACTTATAAGGAATAATCATAACATAAATCCTTGAAATCAAATCATGCCTACTCTTCAACTCCATTGTAGCTAACAACTTTTGATGGTATCTCCTTCCGCTAGCATAAATTTTAAACACATTTTGCCCTTCTTTCAATAACAAGAGTGAACATCTCCATCTCCTACTCCAAGACGACTAAAATTCTTCTAAAAAATCAAATCTTTCGTGGTAAATTTTGCTGCCCATGATAGCGCCAAATTCTTATTCTCCCACTTGCCGGTGAAATAATTGATAGTAAAGCAAATCAAGAACAAAATACACATAATTTCAATCATATACGATTGGTTCTTCGGAACAATTTGAGAAATTTTCAAATCTGAACTTTGATTACTCTCAACAGTGGTAGATTCTGTAATTTTAGAGGTTTCTGAGGGATGTTGATGAATAGGTAAAACTTCAAATTCATCTTCATCCCAATCATCAAATGTAGTAGCAGTCTTTGAGGGTTTTAAAAGGTCTAATTTTGGTTTGAATGATTCCGAATTGGAATCTGGGTTTGCGTTAGGATTTTTTGATACCTGATCTTAAATTGGAGTCATGGATGGAGAGTTAAACAAAGTTACAGGAAGATCGGTGAGTTTGAGCAATTTAAGGTTTATCAATTCATCTTCAGCGATGTCATCTTTTATGGCCTTGAAACCTTCGAAGTGGGAATCGGAGGCAACAAAAGAAGGAGAGAGGATGAGAAGGAAGAGGGAGAGGTAAAGGAGGAGGAGGAGGAGGGAAACAAATCTAGGTGTAGGCGACGGGATTTAGTGTTTGTCTAAGTATTTGGCGATCGCAACACTATATGAGCTTAAAGCCTACTAGAAAATACAAAATAGGATTAGAGCTTAAATTAGAGAATGAGTTGCCACTAGGATGAAACTCTGGACACACTATACGACAACTAAATTACATAGAGGTTCATAGAAGCTGTCTTTGAAGAACGGGTTCAGAAACTGAGTATAGGCTTTTGAAATGCCCACCCAACCTTGCGGTTAGCCTCCGTTTGTGTTTTATACTTTATTACCTTTAATTATTCAATTATTTCTTTATTAACATGCAAATTATAATTGCCTTCAAACAATTTCTAAGTTTATGTTTAAGTCCAAATTTGCACATTAATTCAAATTCATGTATTTTAATATGATTAACAATGTTTATCATGTAAATAAGCATCCATTCACTAAATAAGCATAAATTCACACACACAAAAAAGGAAAGGAGAATAGATTACAACCCTCTTTACATGGAAAAAAAGGTGAAATAAATAAAAAATAAACTGAAAATAAACCAAAAGTAAACAAAGATTAAACTGAATAATAAAAAGAAAAAATAAACTAAAAGGAACATGAATTATAATTAGAAGATTAAAATCATCTAAAATTCTTGTAATAGGTAAAATTTTAGCCCCCATAGATATATGAAATCCTAGAAAAGAAACCATATAGTTAATTTATGGATCAAATCAACACTAAACGAGGAGAGTAAACACATGACTATTTCAATTAAGCAAAGTGAATGAATAACTGTATAAAAATTACAAAATTAAAAAATGTGAAAATACATACAAACATAAAATCATATGAAACGAATAAGGAAATCATAAATAAACTATGTGTGCCTTTATCGAAATGATGATCGCCTCATCATTGGGGCTTCACCTCATTACAAAGAGGCGGAGGCATCGCCTGACTAACAGGCATAGCAGTAACTTGATAAGCTTCTTAAGTTCTAGGTAAATAAAATATGATGGAAATGAATAGAAACTAACAAATATATCAAGTACTCTAACAGATCATGTCATGAACATAACATAAAGGGAGGATAAATCTAAGAAGGCACAAGCAAGTGAACAAAAAGAGCTTGTCCAATCAAGGACCTAACCTAAAAATTAGAAACCCTTACTAATTATGAGCTAGTTTTTTAAAAATAATTAGCACTCAGAGATTGGTTTTAATATCAAGCTCCACTTCAATGCAAGAGTTCTCCTTCTTCTTCCTTGAGAATGGACTTTCAAGGTAGCCTTTTCTTCTTTTCTTCTTAAGAACATTCCTTCTTTTCTCTCCAGAGCTCTCCTTTCTCTCATTTCTCCCTAAACTTGCTCCTTAGATGCTAAAGATTTGTAATATCTCGTGTTTTTAAATATTTTAATATTGCATCGGGATATGCAGTGTTAATAATTTTTATATATAATATTGATATTTCATGAGTTATTGTTTAATTAGAATTTATTTTTAATTATTTATTATTATTTTAAGTACTTTACGTAAAATTTTCCCGGGACTAGTATTTTCGGGGAAATTTTCACGTAAATAATTCCCTATTAATTATTTTAAATAGATTTACGGACTTGCATGAATTCATATATATTTTTAAAATACTAAATAAAGCCTATGTGTGTATATATTTATTTAATTAGGGTTTAATTTATTATCCTAATATTTTATTATTTATTTATTTGGTTTATTGTTATTTAATTATTTTCAAGTAGTATATAAATTATTATAATATAATGTGAGGTGTGTGATTTTCCCAAGTATTTTATTAATATACTATATTAAAATATATATATATTATTATTATTATTATTTTTCTCTTTTTTCTTTTTCTTTTTCTTTTTCTTTTCTTTTCTTCTTCTTTCTCCTTTCTTCCCGAAACCCGTCCCTTCTCCCCTCACCGCTGCTAACTCCGTTCTCAGGCCATCGGTGTGCCACCAGCAGCTCCGCCCTTCCCAGCCAACAGCTCCGCCGCCCTTAGCCTTCTTCTCCGGTGTCGTTTGGTTTGCTTTTGGCCGGAATGGTCGAAATTTCCCTCCTCACCGTTCACTGGCTTCCCGACCACCAAATCTAGTGATTCCGGTGTCGTTGGACTCCCTAGCCTCCATAGAAGATTATTATAAGCTTTTTTTAACCTTAAAACTTGATTTGGTAAGGTTTTTCTCAATTATTCAATTCGACCATCTTAGGGTTTTTGAATTTTTTTGAGCTTCAAATGGTTGATTCATGAAAAGTCCCTTAAGAAATGTTGATCCTAGTAGCTTAATCTTCATGTATGAATTTTTATGGAATTTTTGGAGATTATTTTGATTTTTGGGTATTTTTGAATATTTTAATATTATTTTCTAATTTTTGGAAATTAATTAATTAAATTATGAAATTGTGTTTTATGATAATTATAGGTGTTGAAATGAATCATAGGAATTTATTTGTAATTTTTATGAATTTCTATGTATTTATTTTGAATTATTTAGGTTTATGTAATTTTGGGAAAATTAGGGTAATTATGTTTTTAATTGAAATTAATTGGTTAATTGAGTTTAATTATTGATATTATTGATAAATATGTGGATAAAATTAATTTTGGATAATTATACTATTTTTGGTGAATTTTTGAATGAATTTTAGTATATTTATATATATAGGGGTATTTTGGTAATTTTACACAAAATTTGCTAAAAATGTAATTTAATTGGTTTTAATAGTTATTTAAGGTATAAAAATGATTTCTACAAATTATTTAGTATTTTTAATTAATTAAAACTATTTTTCTGAATTATTTTCAATTATATATATAATATACACTTTTTCTAATAAAATGAGTTTTTATCGATTTTCACTGTGTTTAAAGGTTAATTATGTAATTTTTACTTATAAAATGAATTTCTATGTTATAAGGGTATTTTTAGTATTTCTGAAATTGTTATGTGATTGTGGACCACGGTCGGTAAACTGTAGTTTGGAGTCCGACCGAGGGGTTGTGGATGAGTGGTTGTGCCTATTTTTTGAAGTGTGTTTCTTTGCAGGACCGGCTCTACTCTTTGAGTAGAGAGATGTCCATTTTACAGGGGAGGTTTTGCAGAATTTTTGGTAGAATTCTCGTAAAACGTGATGTCCGATCGAACCCTAATTTTGATTCTGTGTTTAATATTCTAGATCGAGTTCTAGGATTTTTTGTTAGGTTTATTCTGATGTCTATTATTTATTGTTTGTCTAGTTGTGCCGAGATCGAGGCCTAGTGGACCAGGTCCGTCGGATCCATCTCGAGGAGCTTACTAAGTGTGAGTTGCTATTTTATATATATACGCTTAGGGTGCATGATTTTAGAAATATATATTTTATTTTGATTAAAATGCATAAATAATGTGATTTGTATTTAAGTATATCCTTAGTTTATTTTTTGGTTTATTTTTGGTATTTATTAAATTATGTGCATGTTTTGTTAATAAATTATATTTAAAATGTTTTTAAATATATTTCTAGCTTAATTTGTAATTTGATTGGATTTATTTGACGTATATATACTCGGAATATACCTGGTTTATTTTTGATATATTTCCAGTATATATATGATTTATATTATTATTTTATTTAAATTCATGCATCATTTATTTGTGAATGAATGTTTTATATTATTAATGAAGGATATCAATAGAACGTGCTACCTAATGGGCAGCACTAGGACCGAGTACGTACCGGTGTGCTTATAGTAGTTAGGCTATATTACTAACCATTTTGTGGATATTGATTGGATATGATTATTTGATGTGTGAGATATGGTTTGGAGGTGTGATTGCTGGAGCTCGGTTGACCAAGTGTCTTGGGGCCAATCACACTGATAGTCAAACTGCTGGAGCTCGGTTGACTTAGTGTCTCGGAGCCAGTCTACTGTTCAAATGGATCAAGTGATCATATATTGGAATAAGTGAGCCTGAATGGCTAGAGTGTTATCTAACACTATTTGAGGTTGCAATATCATAGGGTTCTATTTGATCCTTTATGGACTGTGATTTTTAATGAAATATATAAAATGATTTTACTGCATCTGTGTGTATTTGCTTGTATACATACATATTAGATATATACTTTGATTGTGTGCATTGGCATTTAGTATGCATGTATATATATTATAGTAATTCACTCAGTGAGGTCTGACTCCCCTCCGCTGACTAATTTTTCAGGAGAGTCATCATCTTCACACCTCAGTAGCAGGCTTGTACGCCGGATTTCTTCCACTCCGGCTTCATTATGTAAACTGCTTATCTGAGTCTTGGATTTATTTTATCTAGACACTGTAGTAGTCATTAAATATTTAAAGAAATGTTGTATTATATTTGAACTGGATTTGTATTAAAGAGTTTATATATATATATGAGATGAGTATTTAATTTAAATCCAGTTGGTGGAAATGTTATTGTGATATTTATGATTTTTTATTTCCGCTGCATTATATATTATTTTTACTATTGCATGTTTTATTTTCTTTTTAGGCTTGCTACAAGTTCCAGATTTGAAAGAATTCCTGTTCCCTATTGCCGGTCATGGCCCCTGTTTTGGGTCGTGACAAAGTTGGTATCAGAGCGGAGTTCTGTGTCAGGGCTTAGTTGTGTGAGTTATGGCCCTAGTTTTCAGAGTTGTGTTTTCTTTTGGTAACTACTGCAGTGAATTAGGTTCGAGTATGTCTTGATAAGTATTCCTTGCTTAGTTTTCTGCGTTATTCCTCCATTGTCTATTTTGTCTGAATCTTTCTGTTTGTCTTTTCAGAATGAGGAGGCGAGCGCATGTCGCTCCACCGGTCGTTGAGGCCAAGGATGATGAGTCTTTTCAGGATGAGGTTTTACCTCCTAAGCAGCCAGTTAGACATAGAGGTCGTGGCAGAGGTAGACCTCGAGGAGCAGCAGGTCACTATAGGCAGAGAGAGTTACAGGACGAGGAGCTTGTTGAGCCTGAATTTGATGTTCTTATTCCTCCAGTTGTTCTGCCTATTCCGCCTGCCTATCAGTAGGGTATGTCTGATCCTGAGGCAGCTTTGTTCTATGCCTGAGTTGGCAGGATTGCGTTTGACGGTACTTTCGATCCGTTAGATTTTTTGTAAGTGATTGAGATAAGGACTCAGACTGCTCATACCGAGTACCAACGGATCATGATCGTCAAGTTGTCTGTTGAGGGACCAGCCTTAGGTGGTTTATTCAGATGATCCAGCCTTATATGATGACGATGACCTGGGCTCAATTTCGAGAGTGGTTTATGAGGAGATTCTGTCCAGAGCCTCTTCGTATGAGCTATCGTCTCCGGTTGACCAGCATTTCTCATGGTGATTGATCAGTAGAGGAGTACACCCGAGAGTTCCTTCGGCTGGGTAAATATGCAAAGGATCTGATGCGAGACCAATATTTTACGATCACTACCTACGTTACTGGTTTGGGTTCTACTTTTGTTGGTATACCTACAACAGGCCTTACTCTCGAGTCTGTGATTGAGTTGGCTAAGGAGATTGAGCTGAGACTAGTTAGGCAGGGAGCGATGCCTGATTATTACCAACTAAGAGTTCAGTCAAGTGGATTGCAGGCTACTCCATACTCTAGTTTTCAGGTTAGTTCGAGTAGTCAACGATGAGGTCCAACTCAGCAGAGTCAGAGGTAGCAGCAGCGAGTGCATCGAAGTAGTAGACATGGCCATGGAGGTTAGCGTAGATCGTTTAGATTTAGGTCAGGTGCTTCGAGCAGCAGCAGTGGTCGCAGTTCTGGATCAGCTACCAATGTTTGCCAGACTTACGGTAGAGTCCATCAGGGACCGTGTTATCTGACACCACTAATATGCTTCAGATGCGGGCAGACAGGACATTATGCCAGATTGTGTCCTTACTCCAGGTATCAACAGCCGTAGATTCCACGATTTCCACAGCAGTCGATTGCTAGTGCTGCACCTATGCCATTTCAGTTGCCACCAGCTCAGCATCAGAGTTCCACATAGCTTATTCCATAGCAAAGTCATGGTAGAGGTACTAGAGGAGGTGCCAGAGGTATTGGCCAGGCTTCTACCAGTCAGCAGGGAGGTCGAGGACAGGCCAGAGTCTTCCATCTCACTCAGCAGGATGCTCAGGCATCTAATGCAGTCGTGGCAGGTATTGTTTTTGTTTGTTACCTGGATGCATGGGTTTTGTTTGATCCGGGTGCCACGCATTCATTTGTTTCTCCCGTTTTTGCTTCTAAATCTTGTTGGCAAGCTTCGAGGATGGCTTTTCCTTTATCTGTTGCCACTCCTCTGAGCGATTCTTTGGACATCAATATTGTTCTTTCCGGTTGTCCAGTTCTCATGGGAGATAGAGAATTACCCGCTGATTTGATTTTGTTGGATGTGATAGAGTTTGATGTTATTTTGGGAATGGATTGGTTATCTCAGCACTATGCCATGGTAGATTGTCGAAATAAAGAGGTGACTTTCAGAATTCCTGATGAAGAAGATTTTAAGTTTGTGGGTGATAGGAGTTCAGCACCTCAGAATCTTATTTCTGCTATTACGACTAGAAAGTTATTGAGGAAAGGATGTCAGGGATATTTGGAATTGGTCAGGGATACTTCAGTGGAGAAGTTATCACTCATAGATGTTCCTGTTGTTTGTGAGTTTCTTGATGTTTTTCCCGAGGAGTTGCCAGGTTTACCACCTCACAGAGAGATTGAGTTCTGTATAGATGTGGTTCCAGGTACTACTCCTATATCTATGCCACCCTACAGAATGGCTCCTGCAGAGTTAAAAGAGTTGAAGGAGCAGTTGCAAGAGTTATTGGATAAAGGTTTCATTAGACCCAGTGTTTCTCCTTGGGGTACACCAGTCCTGTTTGTGAAGAAGAAGGATGGTACCTTGAGACTGTGCATTGACTATAGAGAGCTGAACAAGGTGACAGTGAAGAACAAGTATCCTCTCCCGAGGATAGATGACTTGTTTGATCAACTACAAGGTGCACAGTTCTTTTCTAAGGTTGACTTGAGGTCGGGTTATCATCATCTACGGATTAGTGAAGCTGATATTCCTAAGATGGCATTCCGCACTCGATATGGCCATTATGAGTTTCTGGTGATGTCTTTTGGTTTGACTAATGCACCAGCAGCTTTTATGGACCTGATGAACAAGGTATTCAGACCGTATGTGGATCAGTTTATGGTAGTCTTCATCAATGATATACTGGTATATTCGAGGAGTATGGAGGAGCATGTATATCACTTGAGGATTGTACTACAGACACTGAGAGATCATCAGCTTTATGCTAAATTCTCGAAGTGTGATTTCTGGATGGAGAGTGTTTCTTTTCTTGGACACATAGTGTCTAAAGAAGGTATTCAGGTTGATCCACAGAAGATTGAGGCAGTGTCTGAGTGGCCTAGACCGACTTCTGTTACTGAGATTCGAAGTTTTCTGGGTTTAGCCGAGTATTATAGGCGGTTTATGCAGGATTTTTCCAGAATTGCAGCCTCTATGACTCGCTTGACTCAGAAGAATGTTAGATTCGAGTGGTTAGAAGCTTGTGAGAATAGTTTTTAGTTATTGAAGGAGAAATTGACCACATCACCAGTATTAGCTTTGCCTAATAGTGTGGACAAGTTCACAGTTTATTGTGATGCCTCTAGAGTTGGCCTTGGTTGTGTGTTGATGCAAAATGGAAGGGTGATAGCCTATGCTTCGAGGCAGTTGAAGAAGCATGAGCAGAACTATCCCACACATGACCTTGAGATGGCTGCAGTGATCTTTGCTTTGAAGATCTGGAGACATTATTTGTACGGGGTGACTTATGAGATATTTACTGATCACAAGAGCCTTAAGTACATTTTCAAGTAGAGAGATCTGAATCTGAGGCAGAGGAGATGGTTGGAACTGTTGAAAGACTATGATTGCGAGATTTTATATCATCCGGGCAAGGCTAATGTGGTAGCAGATGCCTTGAGTAGAAAGTCCTCAGGCAGTCTTGCTCACATTAGTGTTGAGAGGAGACCGTTGATCCAGGAGTTGCATCTGATGGTGGATCAAGGTCTGATGATGAAGCTTAGTAGATCTGGTGGACTGCTAGCTCAGTTTGAAGTGCGATCTGTACTGAGGGATAGGATTAAAGCAGCTCAGAGCCGAGATCCTATTCTAGAAGAGCTTGCAGAGAATGTCAAAGCAGGGAAGTTCACTAATTTCACACTTGATGATGATGGTGTGTTGTGGATTAGTGGTAGATTGTGTGTTCCTGATGTGGATGATTTGAGAGAAGAGATCCTAGAGGAAGCACATGCTACAACCTATAGCGTACATCCGAGTGTTACTAAGATGTACCACAGT
The DNA here is from genome assembly GCA_947683625.1 of Mallotus nudiflorus. Classification (NCBI taxonomy): domain Eukaryota; kingdom Viridiplantae; phylum Streptophyta; class Magnoliopsida; order Malpighiales; family Euphorbiaceae; genus Mallotus; species Mallotus nudiflorus. The sequence continues at coordinate 55,907 of CANTUR010000189.1, read as the reverse complement.
ATCAGAGACTTATACTGGTGGGATGGATTGAAGAAGGATGTCGCTGATTATGTTGTTAAGTGTCTGACATGTCAGCAAGTGAAAGCTGAACATCAGAAGCCTTCTGGGAAGCTTTAGCCTCTTCCTATTCCCGAGTGGAAGTGGGAAAGGATAGCTATGGATTTTGTGGTCGATTTTCCTCGTTCGAAGGATGGATATGATTCCATCTGGGTGATTGTAGATAGGTTGACGAAGTCTACACATTTCCTACCTGTGAAAGCCACTTATTCAGTTGCCAGATTGGCGAAGCTGTATGTGAAGCATATCGTATGCCTTCATGGGGTACCTGTGTCCATTGTATCAGATAGAGGTTCGGTGTTTACTTTTTATTTTTGGCAAAAGCTGCAGGAAGCGATGGGCACTAGGTTGGATTTCAATACTGCTTTTTATCCTCAGATAGATGGCCAGTTTGAGAGGATGATCCAGACACTAGAAGATAAGTTGAGGATGTGTGTCTTGTATTTTGGGAGGTAGATGGGATGATCATTTGTCACTTGTTGAGTTTGCATATAATAATAGCTACCATAACAGTATTGGTATGGCACCGTACGAGGCATTATATGGAAGGAAGTGTAGATCCCCGTTGAGTTGGGATGAGATTGGTGAGAGAGCTTTAACTGGACCTGAGATGGTTCAGGATGCTGTAGAGAAAGTCACCGTGATTAAGCGAAGATTAAAGACTGCAGTTAGCAGACATAAGAGTTATGTGGATCCTAGGCGCAGAGATGTGGAGTTTCAAGTTGGAGATTTCATTTTTCTGAAAGTATCTATGATGAAGGGTGTGATGAGATTTGGTAGGAAGGGTAAGTTAGCACCGAGATATATCGGACCGTTTGAGATTCTGGAGAGAGTTGGCACTGTTGCATATCGGTTGGCTTTGCCTCCGAATATGTCACAGGTGCATCCAGTATTTCACATCTCGATGCTGAGGAAGTATATCTCAGACCCTTCTCACGTGTTGCAGCCTAACATTGTAGAAGTGAGTGAAGATTTGACGTTTGTGGAAGAACCTGTGGCGATTGTTGATTTTCAAGTTTGACAGTTGCGTTCGAAGCAGATTCCGATGGTCAAGGTTCTGTGGCGTAGCAACAGAGTTTAGGAGCATACATGGGAGATTGAAGCTGAGATGCGAGCTTCTTACCCATATCTCTTTCCTTCCTGATCTTGTAATCTTTTCTTTCTGGAATTTGGGGACGAATTCTTGTAAGGGGGGAAGACTGTAATATCCCATATTTTTAAATATTTTAATACTGCATCGGGATATGCAGTGTTAATAATTTTTATATATAATATTAATATTTCATGAGTTATTCTTTAATTAGAATTGATTTTTAATTATTTATTATTATTTTAAGTACTTTACGTAAAATTTTTCCGGGACTTGCATTTTCGGGGAAATTTTCACGTAAATAATTCCCTATTAATTATTTTAAATAGATTTACGGACTTGCATGAATTCATATATATTTTTAAAATACTAAATAAAGCCTATGTGTGTATATATTTATTTAATTAGGGTTTAATTTATTACCCTAATATTTTATTATTTATTTATTTGGTTTATTGTTATTTAATTATTTTCAAGTAGTTTATAAATTATTATAATATAATGTGAGGTGTGTAATTTTCCCAAGTATTTTATTAATATACTTTATTAAAATATATATTATTATTATTATTATTATTATTATTTTTCTCTTTTTTCTTTTTCTTTTTCTTTTTCTTTTTCTTTTCTCTTCTTCTTCTTTCTCCTTTCTTCCCGAAACCCGTCCCTTCTCCCCTCACCGCAGCTAACTCTGTTCTCAGCCCATCGGTGTGCCGCCAGTAGCTCCGCCCTTCCCAGCCAGTAGCTCCGCCGCCCTTAGCCTTCTTCTCCGGTGTCGTTTGGTTTGCTTTTGGCCGGAATGGCCGAAATTTCTCTCCTCACCGTTCACTGGCTTTCCGACCACCAAATCTAGTGATTCTGGTGTCGTTGGACTCCCTAGCCTCCATAGAAGACGATTCGAAGCTTTTTTTAAGCTTAAAACTTGATTTGGTAAGGTTTTTCTCAATTATTCAATTCGGCCATCTTAGGGTTTTCAAATTTTTTTGAGCTTCAAATGGTTGATTCATGAAAAGTCCCTTAACAAATGTTGATCCTAGTAGCTTAATATTCATGTATGAATTTTAGTGGAATTTTTGGAGATTATTTTGATTTTTGGGTATTTTTGAATATTTTAATATTATTTTCTAATTTTTGGAAATTAATTAATTAAATTATGAAATTGTGTTTTATGATAATTATAGGTTTTGAAATGAATTATAGGATTTTATTTGGAATTTTTATGAATTTCTATGTATTTATTTTGAATTATTTAGGTTTATGTAATTTTGGGAAAATTAGGGTAATTATGTTTTTAATTGAAATTAATTGGTTAATTGAGTTTAATTATTGATATTATTCATAAATATGTGGAGAAAATTAATTTTGGATAATTATACTATTTTTGGTGAATTTTTGAATGAATTTTAGTATATTTATATATATAGGGGTATTTTGGTAATTTTACGTAAAATTTGTTAAAAATGTAATTTAATTGGTTTTAATAGTTATTTAAGGTATAAAAATGATTTCTACAAATTATTTAGTATTTTTAATTAATTAAAACTATTTTTCGTGAATTATTTTCAATTATATATATAATATACACTTTTTCTAATAAAATGAGTTTTTATCGATTTTCACTGTGTTTAAAGGTTAATTATGTAATTTTCATTTATAAAATGAATTTCTATGTTATAAGGGTATTTTTGATATTTTTGAAATTGTTCTGTGATTGTGGACCCCAGTCGGTAGACTGTAGTTTGGAGTCCGACCGAGGGGTTATGGATCAGTGGTTGTGCCTATTTTTTGAAGTCTGTTTCTTTGCAGGGCTGGCTCTACTCTTTGAGTAGAGAGATGTCCATTTTACAAGGGAGGTTCTGCCGAATTTTCGATAGAATTCTCATAAAACGTGATGTCCGGTCGAACCCTAATTTCAATTATGTGTTTAATATTCTAGATCGAGTTCTAGGATTTTCTGTTAGGTTTATTCTGTTGTCTATTATTTATTGTTTGTCTAGTTGCACCGAGACCGAGGCCTAGTGGACCAGGGCTGTCGGATCCATCTCGAGGAGCGCACTAAGTGTGAGTTGCTATTTTATATATATATATATGCTTAGGGTGCATGATTTTAGAAATATATGTTTTATTTTGATTAAAATGCATAAATAATGTGATTTGTATTTAAGTATATCCTTAGTTTATTTTTGGTTTATTTTTGGTATATAGTAAATTATATGCATGTTTTGTTAATAAATTATATTTAAAATATTTATCAATATATTTCTAGCTTAATTTGTAATTTGATTGGATTTATTTGACGTATATATACTCGGAATATACCTGATTTATTTTTGGTATATTTCCAGTATATATATGATTTATATTATTATTTTATTTAAATTCATGCATCATTTATTTGTGAATGAATGTTTTATATTATTAATGAAAGATATCAATAGAACGTGCTACCTAGTGGGCAGCACTAGGACCGAGTACGTACCGGTGCGCTTATAGCAGTTAGGCTATATTACTAACCATTTGTGGATATTGATTGGATATGATTATTTGATGTGTGAGATATGGTTTGGAGGTGTGATTGCTGGAGCTCGGTTGACCAAGTGTCTTGGGGCCAATCACACTGATAGTCAGACTGCTGGAGCTCGGTTGACTTAATGTCTCGGGGCCAGTCTACTGTCCAAATGGATCAAGTGATCATATATTGGAATAAGTGAGCCTGAATGGCTAGAGTGTTATCTAACACTGTTTGAGGTTGCGATATCATAGGGTTCTATTTGATCATTCATGGACTGTGATTTTTAATGAAATATATAAAATGATTTTACTGCATCTGTGTGTATTTGCTTGTATACATACATATTAGATATATACTTTGATTGTGTGCATTGGCATTTAGTATGCATGTATATATATTATAGTAATTCACTCAGTGAGGTCTGACTCCCCCTCCGTTGACTAATTTTTCAGGAGAGTCATCATCTTCACACCTCAGTAGCAGGCCTGTATGCCGAATTTCTTCCGCTCCGGCTTCTTTATGTAAACTGCTTATCTGAGTCTTGGATTTATTTTATCTAGACACTGCAGTAGTCATTAAATATTTAAAGAAATGTTGTATTATATTTGAACTGGATTTGTATTAAAGAGTTTATATATATATATGAGATGAGTATTTAATTTAAATCCAGTTGGTGAAAATGTTATTGTGATATTTATGATTTTTTATTTCCGCTGCATTATATATTGTTATTACTATTGCATGTTTTATTTTCTTTTTAGGCTTGCTACGGGTTCTGGATTCGAAAGAACTCCTGTTCCCTAGCGCCGGTCATGGCCCCTGTTTTGGGTCGTGACAAGATTGTCCCCTTTTTACTCTCCATACCCCTTTTAATTCCCTATTCCTTAACAAGACATCCACTTTTCCACACTAATCATTACACTTTTTCTTTCTACTTTCAAAACCCTCCTTTTCACGTAATAGGTTCAGTTCAGTAGGAGGTGGCCCCACTAATTTGACCACCATTATCACCTTTGCATTTAATGCAGGTGCAAGTGGCTATTATAGAGGTAGTGCCTCTACGATGAGGTGTTGCCTCTCTGGCCTTGACACAGGATTGGGCCATGACAGGCTTGGGCTTGGATTTGTAGGTTTAAGTCTTGTGTTTGTATGGGTTTGGGCTTGAAATGGGTTTAGGTTCTCAAGTCCATTTTCAAGAAGATTTTGTGTCTTTTCTTGCACTCAAACTTCACACATTCTCATCATTGAACTTTGTCGTGGGCTTATCAAACCAAGTATATATATCTTTTCCCTATTATGGGCTAATCAAATCCGGTGTTTATAGTTTGCCCCCTGATTTTTCAAAAAATCAAATGCATGCAATGATACTTTTTTAAAAAATAACATGCACATGCATAACAAAAACAATAATAAAAAAGGATATACTTGATTTTTATATATATGTTGAAGATGAGGATATATATGTCTTTTGCACTCTAAGAACAATAATAATGAAATGTGAATATAAAGTGGTAGAGTATGAAAATCTCCATCCGAAACGCTTTTTGACAAGCATTGGATGTATTGAAACCTATTAGTTAATAGATTAGATAAGAACACATCCCAAGTAACTCCTAGAAAAATATAAATTTATATCAAATTAGAAGTAAATAATTTAGAGTCGGCACAATATGCAGGTTATCTAAAATAATTTCTATTAAATTTAATAAAGAGATACATAAATATTATAAATAAATAAATTACAAAGATTATAAAAGTTAAAAATGGAAAAGTATAATGATGAAAAATTAAAATTTAATACTATAATAACAAGAAACAAATATGAAGGGTTATAAAATATAGATAATTGATGACTCATGACATAGAAAATAATAATAAAAAAAATTACTTCCTCCCTTCCTTTTTATTTATCATTTTAGAGAAAATGTAAAATTTCATTTAATTGTTACTTATATACAATTAATAAAATTTAAATCTTTTTTTGTCAATTTTACCCTTATCCTTATTAGTTCAAAGTTATTAATATTCAATACAAATTTATAGTCATTCAAAAACTAAGCGTTCTTTAGTCTCTTAACACATTTTTCTCTTAAATTTAAGACTAATTAATTGTTTCTTAATCCAAATAAAACTCTCTAAAATGACAGATAAAAAAGAGCGGAGGGAGTATATTTTATAACTTTTTGATTTATATTTTAAATATTTGTTATAAAATTTATAAAATGTAGTTCGGAGTAAAAATATCATATTATAAAATTTGTTGTACGTGGTAAAATGTGCATTGTTAACTTTCATAAATTTTTTGTAGACTGATTAATATGTTGTAAAGTGACAAATTAAAAATTTTAAACTTTTAAAATTATAATATAATTAGAAAATTAGAAATCATAAAATATAAGAAATTAATGCTCATTAATTTTTTTTGAAGTGAAAATAAAATAAAAAAATTTAGAAAAATAGTTAGGATTAAATTTCCAAATGGTAATATTTGTCCTAGATGGTCAAATCTATATCTTTAACTTTTATTTATTTTACATAGTCAATTTATTATTTTTACTAAAAATTATAACTTTTAAAATAGATTATATCAAATAAAATTTTAAAAAAATTAAAATAACTTAATTGTATGATTATTTTTAATTTTTTATTATTTTTAAATTTTTTATTAAAAATATTAAGTAAATAATAAAAATTCACTAAAAACCAAAACAAATTGAAAAGAAAAAAAATATAAAAATAATGCTCAATATATTAATTTATATATGTGATTAGTTCAATTCATATTTATGAATAGGGTGTGCAAAACCTGACTGACCCGAAAATCTGATCCGAAACTGAACCAGCTTGAATATGTTCAGTTCTTATATTTGGTGATTTGCAAATTTCAGTCGGGATCCAAATCCGACTGAAAAACTGAATTTTATTATATTATATATTTTTTTTTACTCTAAAATGTAGTAATATAATAGATGTAGTAAAGTGGTAAAGGTAGTAAACTAGGTTCAATTCTCAATTTTGTAAACTTTTTTTTTTTGCTTTTCATTTGAAAAAAATGATAAAAATCTTAAAAATTACATTGCCAAGGGTTGAACCGGGTTCACTTGGGCAAGGAAGCATCAAAAAGTTTCGGTTTGGGTTGATTTTAAATTTTGGAAAAAAAAAACCTAACCCGACTCGATCTGAACCCGTTCAATGCATATCCCTATTTATGAATTATTTTAATACAGAAATTTTTCACTATCATATAATAAAAAAATTTAAATGAATAGGTGGATACTATAATAAACTTAAAAGTTTGTTTGTTAAATGGTAAACGATTAAAAAAAAGTATTTGATTTTAAAAATTTAAAAATTAAAATAATATGATTAGAAATATAAGAGGATGAAAATATAAAAATTATAATACTCAATAATATGTTTTGAAGTAAAATTATAAAGAATATGAGATATTCAAATCATAAAATTAAAATAAATATAATTAGAAATTTAAAAGGTCATAAAAATATAAAAAAAATTAATGCTCATTAATATTTTGTAAAGTGAAAAAAAAATAAAATATATAAATTTGAAAAATGGTTAGAAGTACCTTAACTTTACTATCTTTTATATTGTAACTAATTTCAGCATTGAAGTATCAAAATATGCTTAAAAAAATAATAACATTGTATTCTCAGATTGAGGTAATACTTGATTACTCAAACGAGTATCTTATTGAAGTCCATAAAACTTATGATGATTATCTCAATAATATTATGGTTCTTTCACTTACACTCAAAAGCAATATAAAAATTTTGTGGCATTGATGGAGGAAATTACAAGATGGTTGGGTTTCATGAGAGTATTTGAATTCAATTGGTTTTTATTTGCAGCCAATGATGATTAGAAAAGCTAGTAGAAGTGACAACACCTCAGCAAATAAAAGTTGATATATAAATGTACTCCCTATATTGTTAATTATTAACTGGAATTTAATGTTTATCTATGAAAAAAGATGCCCAAATAAGGAAAAAAAATATATTAAAATAGCAAAGGTTTTTTTTTTTAAAAAAAAAAGACAATCAACTTGCCAAAAGGGAAAGCTTTTAGGATATAAAGAAATCAAGGACATAGACCATCAAATATGTGCTTCATTCGCAATTTATTAATTTTTTACCTACCCTATATAGGGAACTAAACAAATATCAATTGCATCCAAATATCATTGCTGAAAAACAAGTGTTGCTGTTGGGTACACAAATTAACCCGCTGCATTAATGAATAATAATTTGGTGTAGGAGCACTAGAAAGTTCTATAATTTTTTACTTGTGATTATTGAATTTCAAAAGAAAATTTATTAATAAATAAATATTGTAAATTTTAAAAATTATCTCCATCAATGATCCTTGATTTAAAAATTATTTAAGGTTTAAACCACCAAAATTAAGGTGTTGATTAATGAAAAATTTCAGTAACTCAAACTTTATTTGTTTGTGAAAAATATTTATGTTTGAAGAAAATATTTTTTTAATATTTTTTAAAAATTATTTTTCTATATTTAGTTACAACATTAAAAAGGACAATAAATTGAGAAGATATTAAAAAATACAACCTCTATTCTTAAATAATTAATATTTTAGATATTTTCTTTTATTCCGAAACAATTGACGTTCTCACTTATCAAAACAAAAAGTTAACTTTTTTTTTTTTTAAGTATACTCTTGTTTATTCATAATCGGCATCAATCAGGCGACCTTAGGTATTCTTTTCCTTCCCTTTCCAATGCTTGTTATTCATTTTGATTTGAATAAATTTCATGAAAAAGCATATCAAGATTTTGGTTTCTCATTATAATTTGCAGGGCACAGAGGAATCCGATTTTTTTCTCTTCTGCTGTCTCGGTACAATTAAGAGGTTACTGTTGTGTTCTTGGCTGTCGGTGATTATTAGACGCTATATTTCATTGGATGGATTGTGATAGAGTTGGATTTATGAATGGCCTATCCTTCTTTCTGTAAATTTGATTAGTTTTGAAAAGTAGAATTCTAATTTCTTAGTTGGAACTTTAGTTTAGAAACCTACATGATCTTTTTTATTAAATCTTACTCTATATTTTTTCTTTAATGAGAAACAAACATTTGAAAAAATGAAAATCACTACATCAGACTTGGCTATATGTCCAACACCCAAACTGATGCCAAGCATTGTAAGCCGTTCTTATTATGTGCATTTTATGTTCCGTAAAGGAAATTAGTTTTCAAGAGTATAAATCTGTTAAAAGTGGATTGAAGATTTAAAAGTGTATTTTTGTTGCAATAAAGCTTTGTAGTTGATGGGAAAGAGCTGGGGAATATACAGAGCAAACTTTTAGGTCGATCAATTTTAGATTTGATTGTTCACAAGCATATGCATTTGATTGTTGTTCGTTAAATATAAATTCGTGAAGGATATGCTTTCAGATTTTACTAGAAAGATTGTGGGCAATGTGTTTGATAAAATGCTACTACTTGAGTAATTTGCTTCTAGTTTGTTTGTTGTGCTGTGACATGCTGCTTCAGTTCATCAAATTAAGACTATTTAATCCTGTTTGCCGACTTTTGCATCTTTTCTTTCACCGGCAAATTGCCCATCTGCCTGTTCAACTCGTCCTCCTTTTCCGTACATGAACATGAGTTCCCCAACGTAAGCTACTATTCTAATTACATGTCCATGCATTTTGTTCCAGATGCAACAGACTCTTACATGTGTTATATATATATATATATATATATATATATATAAATTAGTTTTTTTTCTTAAATTTCTAAAAATTTAAAAATTAAGTGGTATAAATTTTTAAAAAATGACCAAATTTATTTGATAATGTAAATAAGATATTGATAATTGACCTAAAATTTTATTTTAATTGTTGAATAAAAATTGTTGAATTTTATTCATTAGTTTAAATTTTTAAATCTCCACGGTAAATTTTAACCCTACACAGTAATTGAAAAATAAAAAAAATTTTATTGAACTATTATCAATCATCAATTATCTTTATGAACTTATAGGAATTGACCATGATAAGGTCGCTTTGATAATAGTTGAATAAAAGGGTAACTAAAAAACCTAATAAACTTAAGTTATGAAGACTTTCTTTTAGAATTGTCGTGGCATGGCTAATTATAATGCTCAATGCACTTTTTATTCTTTTTGTCAATAATATTCTCCTGATTATGTCTATTTGGTGAAACTTATAATGGATTCTTCTTCTATTCCTCAATCTTATTGGGATAGATTGGATTTTACTTTGATTGCTAATAATGTTCTAATAATGCCTTCTATTTGGGTTCTGGGTAAACGAGGATTTCTGGCTCCATCTTTAATTCATGTTCATGATCAACATATTACCTTGGTTATTAACTTTGCTAATGCTTTGCAAATAATTACTTTTGTTTATGGCAATGTTTGGAGCAATCGCCGAATGGAACTTTAGGTAAATCTTTACAACCTTTCCACTAGTTTCTTTTTGAGTTGGTGTGCTATTGATGATTTTAATGTTGTTTTTGGCGCACATGAGAAAATTGGTAGAGCTCCAGCTTCAAGTCCATGTAGAGATTTCATGGATGATTGTCTTCTATGTGATATTCCTTCATGTGGTGCCATTTTCACTTGGAGTAATGGACAACATGACAAAAATAGATTTGAATGTTGATTGGATAGAACTTTTGGTAACCTTGAAATTTTCAATTTCTAGAATGAGATTTCTTGTTCAATTCTCCCTCAACATCATTCAGATCACACTCATTTGCGTGTTCATTGTGCTCATAAGGATATGGTGGTTTCTCGTTTAAAATTCCAAGCTATGTGTGTTACACATCCTAGTCTTGAAGATTTTATGTCTGACTCATGGTCAATTCCTATTTGTAATCCTCATATAATGCAGCTTCTTGGCGCTAAACTTAAATGACTTCGTTTCGATCTCAAAACTTGGAACTGTGATATTTTTAGTCATTTGGATGATAACATTAATCATGCTAGTTCTCTTTTATAAGAGATTCAAATAGAAATCTCCCTTCAAGTGCTTATAGATGATCTTCATAAGCGCAAAATGAATGCTCACAAAGATTTGGATCTCTATTTGCTCACAAAGATTTGGATCTCTATCTTAAACAGCAAGAGACTTTCTTTAAAGCGAAGTAGAATTAAATGGTTGACAGCTAGAGATTGTAATTCTTCTTTATTTCATCAACAGTTTGCTAGGAAAAAGCCAAGGCAAGGTATTCATCAACTAAAACTTGATTGTATGGTATCAGATGACAAGGCTATTATAAAATGCCATATAATTGATTTCTATCCAAAGCTTTTCTAGGCTGAGACTTTGATTTCTTTTAATAATCAATTGATAAAGTCGGTTCTTTCTTTGGTTACTGAAGAAGATAATTTGTCTCTTGTTCACTGTCTTTCTAGTGATGAGATCAAAGATATCATTTTTTTTCATATGGATGCTCAAAGTGCTCTTGGGCTTGATGGTTTTACAATTATTTTCTATAAAACTTACTAGGATGTGGTGAAGATTGAGGTATGTGCTACAATTAGTAGCTTTTTCATGACAAGGGTGGTTACTTTAGGAATTAATTCAAGTTTTATGGTTTTAATTCCAAAAGTGGCTGATGCAATTGCTATAGAACAATTTTGCCCTTATTACTAAAATTCTAGTAAATCACCTTGCTTTCATTGCAATAAGAATTATTTTTTATAACCAATTTGGTTTTTTAAAAAATTGTGATATTTCTAATTGGATTGTTGGTGCTTCTGAAGGAGTTAATCTCCTTAATAAAGCTTATTTTTGAGATAATATGGCCATGAAAATCGATATTTGTAAGGCTTTTAATACAGTTGATTAGAATTTTCTTCTAGATGTTCTAGCGGCTTTTGATTTTTCTTTACAATTCAGAGATTGGATTTTGTCTTTGTTTTCCTCTTCTAGGCTTTCTATCATGATCAATGGCAAAGTTTAAGGGTATTTCTCTTATTCTCAAGGTGTCTGACAAGGAAATCCCCTCTCTCCTCTTCTTTTTTTATCTTGTTGAAGATTTTCTTATTTGGTAAGGCTTCTCTTCAAAACATTCTAGTTATTAATAAAGCTTTCAAGATTTATAGGCAAGTTTCAAGTCAAATGGTGAATGGGTCTAAGTTTGAAATTTTTTATGGGGTAGCTATTAATGATAGACGTATTTCCAAATTGCAGTAGGTTGTAGGTATAAGAAAAGGATCTTTACCTTTTGTTTATCTACTGTGACATTGTTTGTAGGTGCTCCTAAAAGAAAATGGTTGAAGCCTATTATGGACAAAATCTATAGCTAATTGTTGCAGGTGCTCCTAAAAGAAAATGGTTGAAGCCTGTTAAGGATAAAATATATAGCTAATTTACTAAATGGAAAGGTAGTTTGTGTTTATGGCTGGTCAGTTAATCCTTATTTAATCAGTTATTACCAGTTCGCTGCTTCATTCTGTCGTTATTTGTAAATGGCCTCAAACTTTAATTAGTTTTGTGGAATGCTACATGTGTAAATCTTTATGGTTGAGTTTTACTAATGAAAGGAAGCTTAATATAGTTCCTTGGAAAATATCTTGCCTTTCGGTCAAGGAAGGTGCTCTTGGAATTAAGCAGCTGAAATTTTTTAATGATGCAATGCTTAATAAAACAGCTTGGAAATTGATTAATTCTCATTATTTACCTATGAAAATTTTGCAATTGATTTCTAACTCCATTAGGAGTTCCACAAGATTCTTATTTCTAATCGTCAGTTTGGTTTTCCATTAAATGTATTTGTCTTGCTCTTTGCTCACAGATTAAATGGCTTATTAGTTTTAACAATAAGCTTAAGTTTTGGTCTGATGAGTGGATTATTCCTACAGTAGCTAATTATCTCTATATTTCAGCTTGGAGCAAAGGAGATTAGTTGATTCAATCTCTAGTTTTTTTTAATGGTAGTTGGTAAGTCCCTCAGATTTCTAATAATGTGGTTAAAGCCAACATTGTTAAAGTTTCTCCTATAAAAAATGACTTTGATTTTTATGTTTAGATGCAACTTATGGATGGTGTTCATACTATTAATAAAATGTATGATCATCTACATTTCTCTCGTCAAGTGGTTCCTTGGCATTCTTCTATTTAGAAAGAGTTCTTACGTCTTTCACGATCCCTCATTTGTTAAAGAGTAGTGTTGGAACATCTTCCCATCGATGACAATCAGAGGAAGAAAGGAATCTACTTTGGCTCTAGCTACGCTTTATGTGCTACTAATCTAGCTAGAAGATGGTGAGAACTAATTTACACATAATTTTATGAATGCAATCTAGAAGTCCATTTCAATGTTTTTTGGCAAAAACATTATGGTTTTGGGTTTGTTCTTGGATCTCATTTTGGATGCAATGCAACATACTTTCAGCTTGTAAATAGTAGCCTTATTGTAATACCCTACGTTTTAAATTAAATAAAGTAATTTTGAATTCAAAATTTTTAATGGATCCTTTAGATTATATTATATTATTGCTATTATTTTGCTATGTAATGGAGATATTTTTATGTTAATGTAATTTTAGGATTATTAATTAATATGAGTGTTATTTTATTATCACTTAAAAATGACATATATTATTATTATTATTATTGTTATTATTTTAAAACTACATGAAATTCATGGTTGTTTTATGTGTGTTACTAGTACCTATATGTATATATATATATATATATATATATATATGTAGGGTTTAATTATTATTTATGTGTGTGAGTAATATGTATTTTTGGTATAATACATATAGTATGTGTGTATTAATTTAATATAATAAGTTTATGTGTGTACTAATTTATTATTGTATATATATATATATATATATATATATATATATATATATATATATATATATATATATATATGTGTGTGTGTGTGTGTGTGTGTGTGTGTGTGTGTATAATGTGAGTGTGTGGTGGAGAATTTAGGTGTAATATATATATACAAAAAAAAACAAAAACAAAAACAGAAACTTACCTCCCCAACTCGACGACCCCAAGCTGCTGCCTACTCCCCATCTCCGCCTGCCCATCATCTCTGTCTTCCCTCTCACCGTGCCGCCCCCAGCACCGCCCGGAGACCCCATCTCCGCCTTGGACAGGTGCCCACGAGTTGCTGCAGCTGCTGTTCTTCTTCTTCTTCGGTCACTCTCGGTTGAAGTTGCCACGACACGGTCGAAGCTGGATCTGGTGCCACCGTAGCTTCCTCAACCTCCCTCACCCTCTCAGACGTTAGTTCACGTCGGAACCCGCCGCTGCAACTCATCTCCGGCGTCGGAATTGGAGGTTGAAGGTGAGTTGTTCTGGGTTGTTCTTGGGTTGTCCTAGGGTTGTTTTCTAGTTGTTTGAATGGAATTAGGTGTTGATTTTAAGTTTTTCTAAGCTAGATGATGAGTTATACCATTTGGTTGTTCAAATTCGAATTTTTGTGCATTATTCTGATTTTTTCTTGATTTACAGAATTTTTGTATGATTTTATTTAATTTTATTTGACTTTATTTGATATTTTTTTAGTTTAATTAGTAAATTAGAGTAATTAAGGTTAAATATTTGTAATGTTTTGATTGTTTTTAAGATTTTAGAAATTTTGGTGTTAATTATAAGTTTTTGTAAATTTTGGGTATTTAATTAATAATTTATTTATTTCGAAATTATTGTTAAAAACTATGAAATTTTGATAATTGATATTACTATTAAATGTTATTAATTTTAGAATTTAACCTATGGTTTTTGTGATTTTTAAACTATTTTTATAAATATTTTTGAGTTTATGTCAAATGTGATTATTAGGTTAAATTATATATTTATATTTTTAGAAGAAATTATTAGTTGATTTTATGTTTTTAATTATATTAAGAAGTTTAATGTTGAGAAAATAATTTTTAGATAATTATATAATTTTTTAAGGAAATTTTAGTACTAATAATACATTATGTAATTTATGTATTTAGAGGTAAAAATGTAATTTTGCGCTAATTATAGTTAAACATATATTTTAGGTAGTTTTATTAATATTTAAGAGGTTTAGAGGATTTTTATAAATTAATTGATATTTTTAATTAAGTTATGACAATTATGAATTATATATGCATATTTTATGAATAACGTATATTATTGGAGATTATGAGATTTTATATATTTATGTCTAATTAAATTTGATTAAGTGTCATGTTACATTTTAAATATGATTTTAATGTTTGTTTATGAAAGTAAAATTCTCATGAATTTATTAGTTAGAATTAAGTTGAGAATTCGATTGGGCTAATATTGTGTTGGAGAGCCGACCCGAGTGTAGATTGCGTGCGAATTATTAGAAGTGCGTTTTCTATGCAGGTTTGGCTCTACCTTTGGTAGAGAGATATCCGTTTTACAGAGGAAATTCTGCCAAAATTTCGGTAGATTTTCTTGTAAAACGTGATTTTCGTAATAATTTCTACCGTTAATTAGGATTTTTCCTATCTATCGAGTCTTATCCGGTCTTCCTAGAGTCAACTTAGAATTTCACTATTTTTGTTGATTATCGATTTCAAATTCATAGACATGTTTTAAAAATCAATGTGTTAATTTCTTTTTAGAGCATATCGGAGTAGAAGCCGTGAGATCGAGGCAGATGCGCGGTCGTCAGCCTTCTCGTTCATCTTGTAAGTCGATAATACGATATGTGAGTGTGTTTTATTTTAAGATGCATGCGCTCATATTTTTTATGTTAATATTATATGATTTATTTAATTTAATGCTACTATTTAAGGTTTAAAACACATTTTATTTATTTAAAAATCGATTTTGAGAAATTTTGGTAGAACGGACTACCTGGTGGGTTTCACCAGGACCGTGTGCATATGGTAGAGATTAAGAGGTGGATTCGAATTATATATGACTGGTGAATGTTAAACTGGGACGAATGCCTCGGTGGAAGCCTATGCTCTCGGGGACTGCCAGTGATTGGAAGGTTAATAATGGATTGGGATGGGTGCCTCGGTTGATGCCCTAGCTCTCGGGGACCGCCAGTGCCATGTATTTAGATTAAGTGAACGACTGCGACTTGGTGCCTCGGTTGATGCCTTTGCTCTTGGGGACCGACAGTCTAGTTGGAATAAGTGGACCCGGTTGACCATTTAGGATTTTGGGTTTAGGGTTCTATCGAGATTTTTCAAAAGCTATATCTATATATTATAAATTATTTTTACTATAACTTTATGGTTTTCAAACTGTACAGCTCTTATTATTGACTTACTCAGTGAGGTTTAATTCCCCTCAATTTATTTTTTTCCAGGAGCTTGGGAGTTTAACCTCAGACTGCCTCCATGCCGAATTTCTTCATCACCGGCCATTTTATGTAGGTCATTGTAAGCTGTACTGTTGTAATGTTCTAGGAAGCTGCAGTAGTAACTATACTATGAATTGTGTGACTTAAGTATAATTGTGTATTTTATTTATATGCATCACGTTTATGTATAATGATTTAAGTTTGATTTAAAATATGTGACGCTGGAAATATGTTAATTATGTATTGAATTCTATTTTAATTTTAGAAAAATCAGTTTGATAATGTGTTCTATTTTAAAATAAAGTTTTAAATTGTGAGGTTTTATTTTTCTTTTCTTTTAGGCTTATTACGAGTTTCGGAGGCCTTATGCCTTCCCATTCCCTAGTGACGGTCACGTGCCCTCAGGTTCGGGTCGTGACACTTATGGTGTTCTGCCATTATTAATGGAGTTTGGGTGATTTTGAAATTAAGGAATACGGTGATTTTTTATGATGTGGTTCCTAATATTCATAATGCTTTAATATTAATATGCATAGTGTTAGAAATTTAGATTAAGGGTTTGTTTGGTTTAACAGCACATAATAGCTTACAAGTGCTTAGTAATATTTTGCTAGGTGAGTATGCCAATAACTATTAAAAATTTACTTTAGGTGAGTATGCCAATGACTATTAAAAATTTACTTTATTTTCAAATGTAATTTTTTTATAATATTTATTTAAATTATTTAAAAAGAGAATATAGTAATAAATAATAATTTATTATCTTTCATTTATTTATTACTAGAATTATTAAAAGAAATTATTTCAAAATGAAT
Organism: Mallotus nudiflorus; assembly: GCA_947683625.1. Classification (NCBI taxonomy): domain Eukaryota; kingdom Viridiplantae; phylum Streptophyta; class Magnoliopsida; order Malpighiales; family Euphorbiaceae; genus Mallotus; species Mallotus nudiflorus. The sequence goes on along the minus strand of CANTUR010000189.1, from coordinate 39,133 downwards.
TTAAAATATAAATTTTACTATTTAGCAAATATAAATATAAATATAAACATCAACAATTATTTAATTATTAATTTAAATTTAAATTAATTTTAATTTAATTAAGAATCATAAAAATTAATTTTATAAATTTAATTAAAATAATTGCTACTATTAGTTATTTTTAATAAGATAATATAGTTAAAATAAGGATAAATTTAAATCAACGGAACAAGTGCAAACTTTTTAAATTTCATCAAATGTCTAAAATCTAGCTATTTAATAAAAACATCAATCAAATTTCACCATCAATTGAACTAAACATCCTTTTTTTTTTTAACACTGGAACTAAACATCCTTTAATTATCTTGTTTCAAATGGATTTAAAATTTATTATGTTTTAATTAACATAATAGGTCATGTTCATACAAATAATTGAAATTGTATTATTTAACAAATAACCACTTATTTTGCGGTAAATCTCAGCCATTGAACTTAAATTAGAAGGTTGAAATTATAAAAATTATAGATCATGCTGTTTATATACAATATAAGAGGAGCTAAATCCATTCCAGATTCCCCTAATTTAGTTGACGAACTTCATATTCTTAGTATTTTGCAAATTTGAGGGATCCCAGGAAATGCTCCAAAGATAGTTTTGGCTACTTGGCAACTCGTATCTTGTACTTTGATAAAAGTTAATACTGATGGTTCAGCATTGCGATTGCCGGGAGCAGTAGGATCTGGAGGAATTTTTCGAACATCTAGTGACTTTCCTAGAGGAGCTTTTGCTTTTAGGATTGGTTGGAACTTTGCTTTTGTTGCTGACCTCCATACGACAATTCATGTAGTAGAGGTAGCTTGGCATAGAGGTTGGCATTTCTTATGCCTAGAGTGTGACTCTATGTATGTATTTTATGTGTTTCGAACTAAGTCAAAGCAGGTTCCTTGTGCGGTTAAACAACAATGGCTTCAATGTCTTCATTATGCTTCTCAAATGACTTTGCATGTGTTTCATATCTATAAAGAAGGGAATTTCGTTGCAGATTTGCTTGCTAAGCATGGCGTCTCAGCTTCTTCTTATCTTTGATGGGACTTTGCCCCAAACTTTTGTGATATAACAATATGTAATGATTATATGAGAAGGGCTAATTATCGGTGTTGTTGGTTTCCTTGAGGCTTATGCCTTTGATTTTGAGTGTATGACTTTATTTCATTTTAATTTCATTTTCTTTGTAATATAGAAGTGTAATGTATATGCTAAAAATGTGTCAATTTAGTTGATATGTTTTAGATGCATTTTCTAATTTTTAGATTCTAATCTTTTGCTTAAAACAAAGCAAAAATTATTTTGATGCAATTGATATTTGTTTAGTTTCATTAGTGTTTGGTTATATTTTTAATTTTATATAATTATTTCCCATATGGGGCAAGTAAAAAACTATTAAATTGTCAATGAAGCACATACTAGATGGTTTATCTCCTTGGGTCCCTTATATCCTAAAAGTTTTCCCGCTTGGTAAGTTGATTGTCTTTGAAAAAAAAAAAAAACACTTTGCTATTTTAATATTTATTCCTTATGTAGGCATCTTTTTCACGTGTAAACATTAAATTCTAGTGAATAATTAACAATATAAGGAGTGAATTTATATATCAAATTTTATTTGCTGAGGTTTTGTCACTTCTAGTACCTTTCCGAATCCTCATTGGTTGTAAATAAAAACCATTTAAATATAAAAATACCCTCGACTCCTACCATGGACCCCAACAATTTCGTATTGTCCCCCGTCAGTGACATATAAAGAAGGAAAATATGTTCCCTATGTAGCATCACCAAATGGTCCGTACCTTTTTTTTTTTATTACTTTGGAGCGTAAGTGAAAGAAACATAGTAAAGCCATGATAATCATCACAAGTTTCGTGGACTTCAGTAACACACTCATTTGGATAATCAATCATCACTTTAATCTGAAAATACGAAAAGTTTTTTTTAAGCATATTTTGATATTTCAAAGTTGGGATTAGTTATCAATATAAAATATCACTTCCATCCACTTTTCTAATTTTTATATTTTATATTATTTTCACTTTACAAAATAATAATAGCATTATTTTTTTTAATTTTTATATTTTATTTTATACTTTCATCCTCTTATATTTCTTATAATATTTTTTTAATTTTTAAAATCAAATACTTTTTTTTAATCTTCTACCATTTAACAAACAAACATTTATGTTTATTGTAGTTTTCAATTATTTATTTAATTTTTTATTATATCATATTGAAAAAATTTTATATTAAAATAATTCATATTTTTAAAAAATGGATTTTTACGTCATCTTCAACTTTTTGTGGTTTTGTAAATATGAATTGATCTAATCACATAAATCAATTAATATATTGACTATTAAATTTTTTATATATTTTTCTCTTCAATTAGTGAATATTTCTTATATACTTAATATTTTTAATGGAAGATTTAAAAATAATAATAAAATTAAGTTATTTTAATTTTAAAAATTTTATTTAACATAATATATTTTAAAAATTATAATTTTTAATAAAAATAATAAATTATCTATATAAAATTAATAAAGGTTAAGGATATATATTTTACCATATAGGACAAATAGTACCATGTGGCAATTTACTCCTAACTATTTTTCTAGTTTTTTTTTATTTTATATAAATAAAAGAGTTATAAAAATAAATTTTGTAGTATTTGTGTCATGAGTCATTAATTACCAAAAAAAAAGTACAAAATTACTTTTTTTATATAATAATTATCTAAGCGAACTACTAATTTGCCAATAAAGCACAAATCAATTAGTCTAAGCCTCCTTGGCTTTTCTTTTTTCTAGGAATTTTCTAACAATATTCACGGCTTTTATAAGAGCAATTTACCAATGAAACCCTTAATATATATATATATATATATATATATATATATATATATATATATATATAGAAACCCTTAAATTGTAGTAATTGATAGTGCGAAACCTACATGAACGTGCCAAAAAGGGAAATTATTAATATCGCAGGTGATGATAGGAATAAGTTGATAGAGTCTCTGTTTATTGGGGCAAAAATAGAACTTAAAAAAAATTTGTTATGTGTTGGAACCAGTTACATGTATCTTCGTCCGCGAAAAAAATACCTTTAGCAAATGTCGGCTAGGAGTATCCACAAACAATGATATATATATATATATATATATATATATATATATATATATATATATATATATATATATATATATATATATATATATATATATATATATATATATATATCGTCATCCTTTCGATTGCACCTACAATAACTAGGTACTACTAGCCACATATTATGTGTTGAAAACATAATAAGGTCATGAGTGGTGTATCATATGAAATTACGCTAACAAAGAGGTTAAGCAATTGAAATTTCTTGCCATTTAAGATACGTCGCTTTGATGAATGCAGTGATGAGAGAGGTGGCTAGCAAAATGTCATGATAAGATTCTGGTGTTTGATTACGGTTTTTTTTTTTTTTAGTTACTGTGTTCTTTGTCATTAGATTTGTAATTTGTTTATTTGCACATACTTATTAGTCATTTTCATATTTGTTCAATGCTTTAAGCTCAAGTAAATTACCTTTAAGTTCAACTTAAAAGAAAAAGAATCCATCAAAGTTATTATTGTACAAATTATACTATAAACTTTAGTCATTATCGCCAATCTATCATATTTTTAAAATTATGGTAAATTAACATATGAACTTTTTGATTTATAACAAATTTATCATCAATCAAAATAGTATGTGTGTCCATGTTGAAGTGGCATGTTGACATGAAATACATATGCAAATTATTTATTAAAAGTAAAGATATACTTGTAAAAAATAAAGTTAAGTATGTATTTGCAAAAAAAGATGAAAGTTAAGGATGAAAAAATTACTAATTTTTTTTCTAATTCCACATCAGAAAATAAATTTACACATACATGTCATATTAGCATGAACACATAATATTTTGACTGTGACTGGATTTGTAAAAAATTATCAATTCCTTACAATTTTAAAAATAGGATAAATTGATAAAAATAACTAAAATATATGGTAGAGTTATCCAATAACCTAAGCTGTTGTTGTTGTTTTTATTATTATTAGGAAATAAAAAACTATGCTCTCTTTATTCAAATAAAGTTAAAATTAAATCTGCAATTTCACAAAACGATGATAACATAATACAAATTTTATACTTTAAAATATTGTTGAAATGAAGTAACCACTAAAATCAGTCTCTTACTGACGTCAAATGTATATATATCCATTTGATTTACCTTAACAATGAATTAAGTCTTGATTTTCTATTTATTGCAATGGCAATTATATTGAAGATGAAAAGACAGGGATCTAATTTCCATCATCTTATAATTCATCCCAGAGAAAAAATAAATGTACTCTTTTTTATCAAAATGTACCTCTTCTTAGATTTGTGGCTTTGATGAATATAATCAGTGATCGAAAAGGTCGCTAGCAGAGTTGAGAACTTATATGCAACACGTGTCCACCACAAGTATCTCAATAGTTTGCATTACAGTTCTATTTTTGTCTTATTTACGGCTATTAGTTTTTACGAGCATTAGATATATAAGCCGTTTGTAGGTATTATACATTTATGGACCTTCATGCTTGTTAATTTTTATCAATTTCATACTTTAACTTATAGTTTTGTAATCTTAACACCTGAATTTATCAAAAATATAATTTTAAAAATTTTTGTTAGCACATGTAATAAAAAAATAGTAAATTAACATGTGCTACATTTCAAAAGTTTGATTGACCAAAAATTGTAAGCAGAAATGTCAAACAAACAAAAATTGATAAATACAGGGAGTGATAGATACATTATGTCATCATATTAGTATGTACTAATGCATTTTATGCAAATTTAAGTGTTGAAATGATAAAATTGTAAGTTAGGTGTTAAACTGATAAATTATGCTAAGTAGAAGGGACTGTAAATCTATCAATTTCAATGCCATGAAAAATGTTATGGCATCTCTTTGGCAGCCAATAAGAGGAGTCTGCATTAAGGATATGGGCAACCAAGTTTCCTATTCCAATTTTTTCATTAACTTCATATCGGAGTACAAGTAATTAATGATTTAGCGACGAAAGTTTTCATCGCTAAACATCTAAAAATCTCTCGCTAACTGCCTTAGCAACTGAAATTTTTTCGCCGGTAAAATGCTTGTTGCTATTTTTTAGGGACGGAATTTAAATTATGTTGCTAAATTTAGAATTATGGAAACAAATTAATAAGTATTTTAGTGATAGAATTCAAAATTTCGTCGCTATTTTAGCAATAGAATAATAATTTTGTCACTATTTTTGTCACTACCCGAACCCGAAGGGCATGTGACTGACACTAAGGAATGGGTAAGCTTAAGGCCACTGAATTCCATAGTAAGCCTTACAGAACGGAATAGTAAAAACTCAGAATTTAAGACCTTATTTAGTTAAAGCGTGCATTATCAAACTCATTTTTTTTCTTAATTCAAAAGCATCATAATAATGTTGCACACAAAATAATAATAATATCCGACATCGAACATCATAAGTTAATCTTAAAATATCATACGTAAAACGTATCATAAAATACAAATCTTGTGCATAAGCATAAATCATAAAACAGTACACGAGGATAATTAAGTATTATAAATTCTTAATACAATTACTACTGTAGTGTTCTAGAATTTTTAAGACTAGTACAACTCGTAATGACCTACATAGCAAAACCAACGATGAAGAAACCCAGTGTAGAGTCAATCTGAGGTCGAACTCCCAAACTCCTGAAAAACAATAATTGAGGGGAATCAGACCTTACTGAGTGAGTTAATAAAAGAGTTGTACGATTTGAAAACCGTATAGATATAGTGAAAATAATTTATAATATATATATATATATATATATATATATATATATATATATATATATATAGCTTTTAAAAAAATCTCGGTAGAACCCTAAACCCAATTCTAAATGGCCAACTGGGCCCACTTAATCCAAATGGACTGTCGATCCCCGAGAACAGAGGCATCAACCAAGGCACCAAGCCGCAGTCATCTACTTAATCCAAGCACATGGCATTGTCGGTCCTTGAGAGCTAAGGCATCAACCGAAGCATCAATCCCAGTCCATTCTTAACTTTCCACATCACTAGCAGTCCCCGAGAGCAAAGGCTTCCATCTAGGCACCCGTCCCAGTTTATAACCACAAGTCATACATATTTTGGATCTATCTCTCAATCTTCACCATGTGCACACGGCCTTGGTGAAACCCACCAGGTAACCCGTTGTACCAAAATTTTTCAAAACTAATTTTTAAATAAATAAATAAATTACAATAAAATTCTCATTAACAACATTTATTTCATATCAATAATGTAAATAATACTAAAAATATGAGTGCACATAATTTTTAAAGAAAACACATGCACAGATTAGTTTATTAACTTACAGGATGAGCAAAACAACTGATGACTGCATGTCTATCTCGATCTAAAAGCTCCCGCTCCAGTACTCTCTTAAAATAACATATTCATTTTTAAAATCATACTTATGGAATAAAAAGGGAAATTAATAAAATTTATGAGACTCTAGAATGACTCAGAAAAAACCAGATAAGACTCAATAGATTGAAATACCCTAATTTACATTAGGAAATTATGGATGATGTCACGTTTTACGAGAAAATCTATCGAAATTTTCGCAGAATCTCCCCTGTAAAATGGACATTTCTCTACCGTAGGTAGAGCTATTCCTGCATAGAAAAATGCACTTCTAGCATTCACACTCAATCATACTCAGGTCGGCTCTTCAATACTGCATTTAGCCCTCACAACTCAACCAAACAAAACAACTTAATTCTAATTAATAAAATTCATAAAAATATAAAGCAGGCCATATTATTTTTATAAAAATTCAAGCCAATACAAGTACTTAAATTCTTTAGGAAAAATATTTAATAACTCCATAAAAGCCATTTTTATTCTTAAAAATATATATACATAACTTACAAATTATCCAAATAAAATACTATAATTAAATTTAACCAAACTAATACAAAATAACTATCAAAAACCTAAAATAATTAGGAATTAACATCTCAAATAATAGAAATAATTTCTGTAATTGATAAAAAAATTAATAAAAATTCATTTTTGTTCTTAAACACTCATAAATTCAACATTCCCTAACACACCTCAACAAAAAAACACTCCAAATTAAAAATAAAAATTCTGGAAATTAATAAAAATTAACAAAATCAACCACAACTCAAATTACACATAACCAGCCCTCAAACAACCCACATTCAACCAAAACTCAACCTAAAACAACCTGAATCAGCTAGAAAACAACTAGAAAATGACCTAACAACAACCTAATCCTAAACCAAAAAATGAGAAAATGCAGGGAGGAAGAGGCTTACTGGTCATGCTAAGTCATGATAGAGGATGAGGAGGCACTCCAGCACACCTCAGATAAGTAGCAATGGCGATGGAAGTTCGGCCAATGACTAGGAGCAATAGGAAGGACTATTTTACGCAACAGAGAGAAAGAAACCGAGAGACAGAGAGAGAGGAGGGTTGGCGAAGGAAGAGGAGGGCGTGACTGGCCGGTATGAGGCTGAGTGTGTTGATGAAGTAAATATTTTTTATTGTATATACTAGGAAGTAAATAGTTATATACAATTAGGAATAAAGTTTTATTCTATTTAGGATGTTATTTTGTTCCTAATTAGGTTGTGATTAAGATTCCTATATGTATATATATAAGGGGTGTAACCCTTCTTTGAATATCATGAAAAAATATTTCCCTTGAATTTTCTCTCTTTTTCTCTAAATTTTATTCTTCATGGTATTAGAGCATACCCATTGAAATCGATTTTTTTTTAATTCTTGAAATCATATTTCTTTTTTCTCTTCTCTTCTTTTAAATTCTTTGAATCTTCATAATCATGACCACCGAAAACACATCCATCGTATCCCATAGAACACCCAATTTTATTCAAACCCTTCAAAATAATTCTCCCTTTTCCACAGGAATTATTCTTGATGATAGGAACTATTCTATGGTCATAGATCATGGAGATGCGAATTAGAGCCAGAAATAAATCTGACTTTCTTAATGGCACCACGCTAAAGCCACCAGTAGGAGATAAAGCGTTGGAAACTTGGCTCCTTAATAATAATAGAGTAAAAAGTTAGCTGATTGACTCCATGAGTCCGACATTGATGCAGAGATCCATCCGTCTTCCAACAGTAAAGGAGATATGGGATGCTGTCTCAAAAACCTTCTATGATGGATTTGACAAAACTCAGTTATTTGAATTGAACTCAAAATCATTCACTATACATTAGAATGGTAAGCCATTACCTGTATACTATAATGAACTGATTGGAATATTTTAGGAAATCGATGCCCAGACGGGTGTACAAGGGGAAGATGTTAATGGAGTAATATCACTCAATATGCATATTACCCGGCTTCGAACACATATTTTCCTAGCCGGGCTTGATTCTGAATTTAATAATGCTCGGAGTGAAATACTCCGGAAGGATCCACCTCTTAATCTCGAGTCTATTTATGCATATGTCTGGAGGGATCACAACTAACGACATACGATGGAAGAGCCGAAGCTACTGCTAGACCATTCTGTACTTGTAGCAATTCAGACTCATCCCCAGTTTAAAGGAAAAATATCGAGTAAGCCCATCACATACACTTGTACTCATTATGTGAAGTTGGACACTCCAAGGAACGGTGCTATGAAATTATGGGATATCTAGAATGGTGAGATTTTAATAGAAAGCCTAGTGGTACTAAACTAAGTAGTGACCTTGATGCAACATTAGGTATGACAAATCTTACTTGAAATAATACATGGATTATTGATACAGGTGCTACTGATCATATGAAAAACTCCACTCACCATCTTACATCTATCCGTCTATCAACCCAATAAAATATTCTAAATGTTAATGGAGGCATAACACCGGTCACTCATGAAGGATCAGTATCTAACTCTGACTCTCTTATCTAGATATTGTTCTTGTTGTTCCATTTCTTTCTTATAATCTACTATATGTTGGCCAAATCACTGAAATCTTAAATTGCACTATCAAATTTTAGCCTAATTATTGTGTATTTCAAGACATTACAACACATCGGATTCAAGAAAAATATGGAAAATTATACTATCTTGAGTTGCATGATGATTCAAGTTAGAAGTCAAGTCAAGTTCATAGTATTGGTAGAAATTAATTGAATAAAGACCAAGTAATTTTGTGGCATCGTCGTCTTGGTCATCTTTCTTTTCATTATCTTAGACAAATAAAACCGAATCTATTTTGAATACCACAAACTCGAAATTCAAGTGTGATATTTGTGAATTGGCAAAAGGCCATAAAATTTCTTATGTATCGAGTTATAATAAAAATTAAATTCCATTTATGACCATTCATTCTGATGTATGAGGACTTGCTCGGATTCCTACTCTATCTGGTGCTCGATATTTTGTAACGTTTATTGATATATGTACTCGGATGACCTGGGTATCACTACTTTCAAATAAAGGAGATGTGTGCTCCAAGTTTTAGGACCTGTACAAAATGGTGGCTACACAATACTAGAGTAAAATCTGAGTCTTGTAGTCTGATAATAGTGAGGAGTATGTTAACTCGCTTGTAAATCATTTCTGTCAAAAGAAGGGCATTCGCCACCAAACGTCCTGTGCCGACACTCCTCCATAGAATGGTATAGTCGAATGGAAGAATCGATAGTTATTGGAAGTTGTCCGAGCATCATTATTTGACATGAATGTTCCTCGAGAATATTGGGGAGAGGTTGTTTGATCCACTGCGTATCTCATAAACCGGACACCATCAAGAGAACTCGATTTTAAAACCCCTTTTTAGAAACTTCAGGAAATTTTCATATCTCCACCCTTTAATAATCTCGAGCCCTAAGCTTTTGGATACCCGACATATGTTCATTAGACACTTGGTAAATTAGACCCTCGAGCTATCCAGTGTATCTTTATTGGCTATGCGGATTTACAAAAAGGATATCGGTGTTATGATCTAAATGAAAAGAAGATGTATGTCACTCGGGATGTTCGATTTCATGAAAATTATCCTTTCTTCTCCCACTCTGAGTGCTCTCTTCTGGGGGAGAAAAATTCAAACCTCTTTGAGTTTGAAGATAGCATTCTGAGTGGTCCGAATGTTGAAGATAACATTCTGAGTGTTTTGAATCCAAGTCTTCTGAGTCTACCAAATGTTCTGAGCATCTCACCTGGATAAACATCTGATGTTCCAAGTCTGAGCATCTCATCCGGATAAATCATTACAAAAAATTTAAGTAATCAAGATAGTACATCTTCCCAACCCAAACCAAAAGCTGAAGAAACTCCAGATGTGGTGCATAATAAGGTAAACTTGCCTCATTTAGTAACTCCAAATATTGAGCCTCGTTATCCCTCTATAATTAATAAAGGGGTTCCGAAAAAATAACATGATCTGGACCTTCATACCAAAGCTAAATACCCTATCAGCAACTTCATATCAACCAACCATTTGTCTAACTCACATGCACTTACTGTAAATCAATTATCTACTGTATCTATTCCGAGTAATGTGCAAGAAGCCTTAGATGATCTGGATTAGAAGAAAGCTATGAATGATGAAATGGAGGCATTACAGAAAAATCGGATATGGGATCATGTTCCTCTTCCAGAAGGGAAGAAAATGGTAGGGTACAGGTGGATATTCACTGTCAAACTCAATTCAGATGGAAGCATAAATCGATAAAAAGCTCGGTTGGTAGCAAAGGGGTATACTCAAAAGTATGGAATTGACTATGAAGATACATTTGCCCTAATAGCAAAAATGAATACCATATGAGTCCTTATTTCCTTAGCTGCCAACTTGGACTGGCCGCTGTGACAATTTGATGTGAAGAATGCTTTTTTGAATGGAACCATAAATGAAGAAGTATATATAGATCCACCACCTGGAACTAAATGTACTGATCGAGAATGCAAATTAAAAAGGGCATTGTATGGACTCAAGAAATTGCCTCGAGCATGGTTTGGATGACTCTTAACCTTCATGAGGAAGCTCAAATATAAGCAAAGTGATGCTGATCACACACTATTCATCAAATAGAAGTTAGGTAAAGTCATCGCGTTGATTGTATATGTTGATGATATGGTGGTCACTGGAAATGATCCAAGTGAGACAATAATATTACAAAGACAGTTAGCATCCAAGTTTGAACTTAAAGATTTGGGTAACTTGAAGTATCTTTTAGGAATTGAAGTTGCAAGATCAGCTCAAGAAATTTCTCTCTGCTAATGAAAGTACATAATGGACCTACTGATAGAGATAGGGATGCTTAATTGTAAGCTAGCCGAGACTCCAATTGAAGTTAATTATGGACTTTCAGTTCTAGGAGATCAAGTTCCAATTGATAAATATTAGTATCAAAGGTTGGTGGTAAGGTTGATTTACCTATCTCATACTCGGTCAGACATTGCTTATGCAGTAAGTGTTGTGAGTCAGTTCATGCATTCTCCGAGTAAAGAACATATGAATGCAGTATATCGGATATTAAGATATCTAAAGTCTTCTCCAGGTAAAGGGTTATTCTTTGGGAGGAATAAGGATTATGAAATTACTGACTATACTGATGCTGATTGGGCTAGAGATTGGACTGATAGAAAACCAACATCTGGGTACTTTACGTTTGTTGGAAATAATTTAGTCACTTGGAAAAGCAAGAAATAGAAAGTTGTAGCAAGGTCAAGTGTTGAGGCTGAGTTTAGAGGAATGGCTCATAGAGTATGTAAGTTGCTCTGGGTAAGGCGAATTGTTCAAGATCTAGGATTAAAACATCCAAAGACTATGTTACATTGTAATAACAAGGTAGCCATAGCTATTGCAAACAATCCAGTTTAACATGATCGGACTAAGTAGAGGTTGACAGATATTTCATAAAAGATCATATGAACCAAGGAACAATTAAGCTTCCATATGTTTCTTCTCAGACTCAACTAGCTGACATCCTCACAAAGGTAGTATCCAGAAAAATATTTTACAACTTACTTAGCAAGTTGGGAATGATTGACATACATTCACCACCTTGAAGAGGAGTGTTGAGGAAGTAAATAGTTGTATACAATTAGGAATAAAATTTTATTCTATTTAGAATGTTATTTTGTTCCTAATTAGGTTGTGATTAGGATTTCTATGTGTATATATAAGGGGTGTAACCCTTTTTTGAATATCATGGAAAAAAATTTCCCTTGAATTTTCTCTCTTTTTCTCTGAATTTTATTAATGTCGGGTTGTGATGTTTTGGGAAGAAGAAGACTTATTCTTTTGTACAAAATAATGACACTATAGGTTAAAATAACATAATAATAATAATAATAATAATAATAGAAAACCCTCAACCACTCATTTGGTCAAAATATCTCGACAACTTATTATTTTATTCAAATACCCCTTATATATATATATATATATATATATATATATATATATATATATATATATATATATACACACACACACACACACACACACTATACTATACTACATATACAAATAAACCCCATAAAACCATATTGTATACTTCTATATACGCATAAATATATTTATACTATAATATACATACACCACCATATTTAATTAAAATCACAATTAATATTATATAACATACAATGAAATCAACTTAATTATATTCACTTGAAATCTTTAATTAATAATGAAATAAATAAATAATTAACAAGTTAAATAATATCATTTAGAAATATTAAAATACTGAAAAATTCTTATATTATTTATTTAAATTAAAATAAAAATACAAGATATTACAATTTTATCAATAAAATTCAAAATTCAGCTTTTTTTTAGTGACAGAGTAAGAAATCCGTCACTATTTTAATAATATGAAAGCAAATTGATGCTAAAATAAAATATATAACATATAATATATATAAAGTACTTCATTGCAAAATAGCCATAAATTCAATACATTGTTGAAATAAAAAAAACCTTACAAATCAATTAAATTTACTATTATATCTACAATAAAAAAACTACAAATAATAATAAGTCCAAATGATCTAGTGTAAATATAAAAAATATTAGTGTCTAATAGCAATTCTAGTGTCAATACATCTTATATTTCTGCTCCAAAAATCCATTTAGATTTTAACTTCTATACCATCTTCCAATAAATGTTCAACTGATTGAATGGACACCTGCAATACAAAACCAAGGAAAAATAAATCAATAGAGTTAACAATAATAGACATGAATCTAAATCAGATTGGCACCAGAAGGCTTTCCCACATTAACTTCTTACACCTAAAAATGCTTTTAACTGTTAATAAATTGAAGTCCCCGTTGCATTCATTTTCTACAGCATATTAGCATATTAAACAACTAGAAAAAAACACAAAGGAAGATTATACTTCACCTGAACAGGTTCTTTTCTAGTGGCTTTAGAAGTCCAAATATTTTTCCAAATTGTAATAAGCTCTGGCCTTCTCATCAAGAGCATGAACTATCACCTTCCTTAAAAAAAAAAAAATCACGCGGAAGCAAAATGCCATGAATCTTCACCTTAACACCAGAATTTAGCCATGATAAGTATAAAAAAAAAAAACCATTTCCTTTTAATCACATTATTGTTGTAACCCAGACTTCAAGCAAATTCAATAAACAAAACCATTTCCTTCTAAGAATATGCGAACATGCCCACATGATAATTATTGAAGAACCTATAGATAAGATGAAAAAATTCTTGCCTCTGGCCCAAGATTCCCCACATACATACTGAGGATTATTTTCAGCGGCCTCATTTTTTTTTATAAGCAAAGATTTTATTAATAAAGTGGAGGGAAAAACCACTTGAGTAAAACACTCTAGTGATGAAAAAGCCCCCCTAAACTAAGCAAAAAAATAAAAAAAAAAACTAGAACCAGTACACTGTAAAACAAAGCAAACAAAATAAGCAACCAAGCCTAGCTTACAAAAGCAAAGAGAACTGCTGTCCTTGTTGCCGGCGGCCCAAGATTGAGCAATATAAAATGCAATCAGCAGACTGCAATAGATTCGTAGATGAAAAACTAAAGAAGGGTGAGTACGCATGACATCAAGCAGAAACTCGAAAGAAAATCAACTTTTGAACTCTAAGGAAAGATATATTTTGGCCTTCAAAAAGCATCTCATTTCGATAAAGCCATAAAGACCAAACAAAAGCATAAAAGAGAGAGATCCAAAAATGAGTTTGAACATGAGCACAAGCATAGCTTTTCCACTGCTGAAAAAGAATGATAAGAGTAAATGGAACAACTACCTTAATACCCCACCACTTACTGAAAAAAGAAAATGATAATGCAACAAAAGATGATCTGTAGATTTGCCAAACCGACCACACCAAACATAGAAATTGCTTCCAATAGGACATAAACCAATAGAAAATAAATAATCTCTAGTTGGAAGCTTATCTAAAAAGCAAACCAAAAGAAAAGCTCAATTTTTGCTGGAGTTAAATTCAACCAGATATTAGGCAAAATCACTTGATCATAAGAAGAAATAACGCGCATAACTTCCTTATAAAGACAATTAACCAAGAAATTCTTACACAAAGAAGAAGACTATTTGACTCTATCATTTTTCACCAATGAAAGGGACACCTGATTGAGGATACCAAGCATTGCAATATACTGTTGATCTTCAGTATCACCAAAATCCTAAATCCAATTAAAATTCCACATCCAACAACCATAATGATATTGGCCAAAATTACAAACAAAATCCCAAGGTCGATTAAAAATAGAGAAAAGAGTAGGAAATAAGTCTTTTAACATGCTATTACAAGCTCAATGATCATGCCAAAAAAAGAATGCTATGACCATCACCCTCCTCAAAAGAAATGCAATTCAACAACACAACATTAAAATTATCATTAACAAGAATCACCTGAGAAATATCCTTCCAAACCAAGGAATAATGATAGGAATTAGAAATAAACACATTATCAATTCTGCTTTCCATATATTTTTGTCAAATTATCCTTACTCAAAGAGCATCTAATTCAACTTGTAACCGCCAAAGCCATTTTGCTAACAAAGCTTTATTATGAAGCTCTATATCCAAGATTCCTAAACCTCCAAACTCTATAGGACTCGCCCTTAAGCCCCACATCACTTTATGATATATATATATATATATATATATATATATATATATATATACATACACACACACACACACACACACAAACAAATATCAAAAATAGAAACACATAAGCTTCTTTCTCGCATGTCCCGATCTTCTCCTGTCACTGTGCCTCCTCGTTCTTCACGTCGGACCACCTTCCTCTTGCCATCACCGTTGTCATCTCCTCCCCTGTTCTTCTTCTTCTTCCTCGCCATGCCAGACAATAAGGAGTAACTGCGGTAGCAGCTGCATTCTCAGTCATCGGAGACGTTGCAAATGGCAGAAGCTTGTCATTTCGGTGCCGTTCTACTCCCCTAGCTTCGATCAAGCCGATTCTGAGCTTGGTTCAAGCTCAAACCTCCTCGTTTGTGAGTTTTCTTAGATTTTCGATTTTGAGCTATTAGGGTTTTTATTTTTCTTAGGTTGATTTTTGGTTGATTTAAGTGAACTTCCTTTACAAATATTGATCATAGTAGCTTGATCTTCATGAAAATATTTTTTTTAATTTTAGGAATTTATTTGATTTTTGATGAATTTTTTATTATTTGATTATTATTTATTTAATTTTTGTAAATTAATTATTTTAATTATAAATTTGGTTGATTTAGTGTTATTATATATTGTTATTAATTTTAGTGTTGAGAAAATAATTTTTGAGAATATTATATAATTTTTAATAATATTTTTATATTGTGTATATATTGGATTATTAGGTTAAATATGTATTTTTATTGAAATTATTGGTTAATTATGTGTTTTAGTTGATATTAGAATAATGTATGTTGATAAAATAAATTTAATGATTTTATGTAATTTTTGAGAAAATTATTTAGTATTATGTGTATTTTGAATTATTGGGTTAATTGTGAGTTTTTGTTAAAATTATAGTTAAGTATGTTTTTTAAATGGTTTAAGAATTATTTAAGGTAATAAAATTATTTTTATAAATTATTTACTATTTTTAACTAATTAATACTAATTTTTGAAAATTATTTTCAAATAATATATTATTTACTAAATTGGTAATTAAATGGGTTTTTAATTACTTTTAATATATATTTAGGCTATTTTAATATATAAAGTGAATTTTTACTATTTAATAATGAATTATTGAGAAATTTGATTTTTAATAATATTATAGTATTATTTTGGGATTTTTATTTAATTATTATAAAAATAATTATATTTAGTGTTTTAATGTTTAAAGATGCTATATTTTGATATTTTGAGGATAATTGTGGAATTTATTGATTTTTAATATATTTATTATATTATTTGGTTTTTGGTAGAATTGTGAACTTTGATTGGGAATTGTGTAGTTCAAGGTCCCAACCGAAGGCGTTGTGTATTCTGTTATTTAAAGTGTGTTTTCTTGCAGAATCGGCTCTACTTTTAGTAGAGAGATGTCTATTTTACAGAGAAAGCTCTGCCGAATTTTCAGTAGAATTCTCATAAAATGTGACATCGGGTCGATCCTGAGTTTTTGGATTTGTCTGTGTTCCGTATTCTTAGATCGAGTCTCTTTAGAAATTTAAGTTAGCTTTATTCTAATTTTTGTTATTATTTTATTGTTTAGTTACGCCGAGGCCAAGGCCTAGTGGATCGGGCCTATCGAACCAGTATCGAGAAGTGCAAACTTGTAAGTTGTTATTTTATACCTACATCGCATTTAGGATGCATGTTTTAGAATATACATGTTTTGATTTGTATTTATTCATAAATTGTTTCATTAAAATGTTTAGTATATGTTAGGTATATTTTTAGTATATTTTTGATATATTACAAAATAAATGCATGTTATATTTTTTATTTGTACTTAAAATGTTTTTACTATATTATTGGTTTATATTTGGCATATTTTATTGTTGAATTGAATTTATTTAACATATATATATTTGAAATATACTTAGTTTACTTTAGGTATATTTCTGGTATATATATGGTTTATTTTGTTATTATGAATGATATTATGCATTATTTATTTTTCATATGAATGTTTAATTTTTAAATGAATGATATTGATAGAATGTGCTACTTAGTGGGTAGCATTAGGACCGTGTACGTACCGGTGCGATAGATTTAGGATTGAGTGAGAATCACTTATGGTGAAATATGATTTGATTTATTAATGATTTAAGATTTGATGTGATTGAATAGTGTGGTTGCTGGAGCTCGGTTGATATAGTGTCTTAGGGCTAATTACACTGATAGTTAGACTGTTGGAGCTCAGTTGACTTAGTGTCTCGGAACTAGTCTACTGTCCATATGGAATAAGTGAATTAATTTGGAACTAAGTGAGCTTGTATGGCTAGAGAATTATTGTTAATCGAGGTTGCAATTAAATAGGGTTCTATTTGATCCTTTAATAAAACATATGTTTTTCCCATTCTTATATAAAGTGATTTCAACATTTGTATGAAATGCTTGTATATGTGTTTATTATATACGGATAATTGATTGCATATGACATTAGGAGATGCGTGTATATATAATATAACAATTCACTCAGTGAGGTCTGACTCCTCTCAACTGTGATGTTTTAGAAAATTCTTTTTCCTCATACCTCAGTAGTAGGTCCATCCATCGGACTTCTTCAGCTCCAGCTATTTTATGTAAATTGTTTACTTAATTTTATTGTACTCTAGAAAACTGCAGTAGTTGTCGTATTTTGTATTTGTTGTATGTTAGTTATAATTTCAGAGGTCTTTCTCTGAATATTGTATTTTTATATATTTTATTTTATGATATGATAGAAATTATTTTTATTATATTGGTTTAAGATTTTTAATTATGGTGCATATTTTGTTTGTTATTGCATGCTTTTATTTTTAAGGCTTGCTACGAGTTTCGGATTCGAAAGAATTCCTGTTTCCTAGCACCGGTCATGACTCCCGATTTAGGTCGTGACACATTAGACGCCATAAAAGCAACATGCCCCATCCCCCAAAATCATCTAATCAGAGGGAATGAAATAAAACTACACTCAGTTTCAAAAATCACAAACAAATCAGCAGCTTTAGCTCTCACTAAATGATTTAGATGAACTTATTTTTTTGAATTATCAGCCCCTCTAGCATTCCAGTCTATAATAGAGGCCATAAAAAAATAAAATTACAAGTAGTTATGCTTGGATGAGCTCTTCCAATTTTGAGCATCATTGGAAATCATTTCTGTAAAAACTTGTTGAATAGAACTATCTGACTTATCAAATTTAAAATCCAAAGCTTTGCCGAGTAAAAGAGTAGCATTAGCTTCCTCATGAATATCAACTTTTTGCTTCTTATGTCTATTATTCACTCTTTAAATATCACTAGTATCTGGCGTCCATGTAGAGCATGAGCTTTGAGTATATCCTTTCTTTGAGGATGAACTTGCAGAAAGCTTTTTGCCAATTCTAGAAGAATTATGCTTCCCCATCAAATAAGAGGTAGGCTTGGGAAAATTTTTTTTGTTAGGACGAGAACTTTTTTTTTTGTTGGAATGACAAGTGTGGAATTAAGGGATATAGATTTTTATGCTTTAATAGGAAGAGGTTTAGATAAGTGAGATTTGGTTAAAGTAGAATGTTGAATAACTTCAAGCGACACCTCCAAAAAAAGAGTATGGTCAAATGTTTGAATTGAACCAATCCAAAAGAGGTAAAGTGGATGTCTGACTGAAAGGGATAAAAGGACATGGTTGGATGAGGTAAAAAGGAATTATGATAAAGTTTCAAGATCCAAGAAAAACAAGTCAAGGCCATGGTTGGATTGAAAGGAATGGTAGCATTAGATCCAAGTGTGTTGGGGAGAAGGAATTTAAAGTTGAAAAAAGGAAATAAAGAAAAATTTGAAGTAAAAAAAGTTGTGGGCTCCAAGAAACAAAAGAAAGGAATAAAAGGTTGACAAATGGGGTCAAGGTTATTGGGTTTACATGATGAGATGTTGAGGGTAGGGTCAACTGAAAATTTTGAATCCGAAAGCACATCTTGAATAGCTAAACATGTTGCTTGTTGTTCATCTCTGGACAAAGAATTTCGATCATCATCTCCACCGTTAATGATCAAAGCCAATCCTAAGTCATGTTTTTCACCGGAATCATGCATGCTCTCACCAGAATCTTCTTCACAGGATACATTGCACTGATTAATAGACATTTGTTTGGAGTCTTGAGAAGAAACATCATTAGCAGCAAGAAAAGAGGAAGTGTCACTACAACTCGAAGAGGGAGATGCCTGTGAAATTGAACTTGACCAAGAAAAGAATTCCAAACAAAACTCTTCACATAATAAAATATAAAACTGCTTTGAATTATGTTCCACCACCAGACGTGCATTAATGCATTCCAAAACTGAAGTATGGATGAGGAGTCGAGTTGTATCAAAGCGAGATTGATGATGGGTATTCATATCAGAAGTGAGGAATTCACCAAACAGAGAGACAATCCATTTAAAAAAGCTTATTGACTGAAGATTCAATGGGATACCATGATACCTTACCTAAGCAAACCGCTCATTAGCCAAAGGACAAGTGTTCCAATTTTGTAGAATATCAAACCATTCATATAAGAAAGAATCGACAGTGCAGAAATCTTCCAAATCTGATTTTGCTGGGAAGGTTAAAAGAACTCGTTTACCACCCATACATATAGCCTGAATTGGTATCAAACACATGGATTGAATAAGGTTTTGGATGGAGAAAACTAACTGAGTGCATCTCAGTATACCAATACAAGAACGATCAAGCCAATTACCATTATCCACGATGCCTAAAAATTTGCTTAAGTTCCTTCTCTGTAGTGCAACTCTTGATAGCATTATGATTATCTTCTATTGAATGCCTTCCATTAGTAGTGTTCCCCGTCACCTCTACCTTACCACCATCTTTAACAACTTGAGCATATGAACATTGATCCCTTCTCTTAAAAGCTATGTTAGGAATTAACTGAGCTTTTACTTTATAATTTCTAAATCTTATTTTGGCCGACTGTCCCAATAGTGAATTCTTATTCATGAAGGGTCTGCTAAAATGAGACACTTCTCCTTTGAGCTTGTAACCTCTTATAGCAACAGTGTTGATAAAATGAAGAACCGCTGGATAGTCTTTGATATTCTAAATTTTCAGAAAAAAAATTTCACTGATCGTCGGAAAGCTTTTGTTAGAATGAAAACCTCTTCAATCATCCATCGTTTGGCGAAGAGGTTCCACAAGTTTTCAGCTGTCCAGTTATGCAGGAAATTTCAAAAATAGATAACTAGTCCTTTACTGGGTGGTGAAGTTTTATCAGGTCTTTGGAAGAATGAGTAACGATGATCATCATGTTTGGACATTACTCAAAAATAAAAATATCAATCCCCTTCTTTTAATGCAGATATACTTGAGTACATGCAGTAGTGTCCTTCAAAATTTTTCCTTTGTTGGTTCACGGTGCCTTTAGATTGCACTAGAACTGCTGCTAGGAAGCTTAATAATGAGAAGGCTTCTTTTGGGGAGCAAAAGTTATTTGGCAGGCCAAGGTTTCGTGCGGCGACTAAAGTGTTAAAAGTGGTGGTGGATTTGATGAAGGAGGTGATGGTAAAGGTTGAGGATTTAGTGGTGTTGCTGGAGGTTGAGCAGGTGGTGATCTCGGAGTTCAGGAGTGTTTGGAGGTGGGGGTGAGGGAGGACAAGGTGGTGGTTGAGGACATCGATTGGATTACATAAGGTGGGTGATTCATGCTTCTGTATATGTGTACAAAACTAATCTTATTGTTTTTAATGTCCTTTCAACAGCCTCATTACTGGTTTTCTCTTTGCCCTCTTCTGCACAAGCAAGCAAAACATTGCAAGTTTTAGTTGTTACCTAAGCCAGTAAAATTAAACAACTCCAGCCTTACAAAATCAGTAAAACAAGGTGAAAGCAGACACAAGCTATTCACATCAATTAAATGTTGGGTGTTGATGCATTCAACAAACTATTCATACAAATATATATAGTATATATATATAATATATATATATATATATATATATGTGTGTGTGTGTGTGTGTGTGTGTGTGTGTGCATTTGATGTGAGTTAATTAACAATTTTATTTTTCATGCCATCTACCTTTAATAATATTAGAGATGATTTTTAGCGATATTTATTTCAATTGATACCACAAGTATGTTACACAACCCCAAATAGGTTATGCAATACTGTAGTTGTGATTGAAGGTACATAACTCATAGTAAATTTTAAAAATATAATAAAATTTTTCTAAGGGCATTTTAGAAGTGGTGCCTCTCTGCATTAATACTCTAGTTAGGTGATTTAGGATTAGTAATCATCTAATTAAAGTACCTATAGAGAGGGGTGGTGTCACATTTGTTTTGTATCGGAGCATAGGTTTGATAGCCTAAGGTATAAAGTTTAGGTTAGGTGATTTTTATAAATAAAAAAATAATTAAACAATATTGATTTTGGTGGATATTAGCTATTAATAAAATGAATCTTTGGTGGAATAAATTACTAACATTTAATTGTTAGATTTCAGGTAGATGGCAAGAACTAAAAGTGGTATGATAAATGGCCAAGGTAGAGGTAAAGGCCGACGAAGAGGTTAAGGTTGCGGTGCCTAGGTTAATAAAAACACGGTCAGTAATTCAGGCAGAAGGCTCAAGTATGAGTCATATCCCATCCTTAGAATCACCTCCAACATATCCCATCCTAAGAATCACCTCCAATGTTAGCTTTTATTGGCAATGAGAGAAACGTTGCACATGAAGCTCAAACTAGTAGTGATTAAGGTAGTTCTGCATCGACTTCTCCGATTCTGAATTTTAATGTACTAAGAATAACATATAACCATCAACCTCCACCACCACTATATTAGCGGAAGTTGCTATCTTTCTTGTGACTTCAATGATGCATATTGATGCTATAAAATTAGCCATGCATTGTGGCCATAGTAATGTTTGAAAAATATAAAAAGAAATAAAAAAGGCCTGGAGATGTGATCGTACGCCAAAAAGTGTGGAGCATATGATTTTAATGGTACATTAAATCTTGGCCAAGCTGATAAGTGGATAAAAATTTTAGAAAAAGCCTTTACAATATAGCAGTTGAGTGACGAGGAGATGATAAACAACGTAATAGGTTAATGTTTAATAGGGCAGATGATTGGTTAACTAGGGTTAGAAATTTATTTGGTATGCCCTAACTTAGCAAATGTTTCAGGAAGAATTTTGTAAGGAAAATTTGGTAAAGACCCATCAGAAGGAAAAAAAGTGGCTTTATTTATTAATTTAGTGTAAGGGCCATTATCTGTCAAGGAATATATTGACAGATTTAAGGATCTATATAATTATGCAAGGGATATTTACCCTACCAAGGTGGTAAAAAGTGAAAATTTTTGTGAGGGGTTACATATATCTCTAAGAGGTAAATTGAATATGTATGCTGGACCCAACATTTAGAGGATGGGTAAAGAAGATTATGGAATAGGAAAAACTCGATAAAGAATTAAAGGCCTTAACTTAAATTAGATCCTACCAATAAGCTAGACCAATGCTACACAGCACGAAAGAGGAGTGGAGATAAGAAGTCACAATTTTCTCCATGTTCTAAAGGCAATGTAAGGGTTGGAGGTAGTAATAGACTATATGGAAGCCAACTTTATGTAAGACAACCAATGGCACCATCTAGATAAATTAGTGCTATGAATGGTCATACAAGTAAGGTTAATTTACCTTGGTGCAACACATGTAAGAAAAATCATATAGGAAGATGTAATTAAGGTGAGATTAAGTGCTATAAGTGTAATGAAGTTGGGCATTATGCTAGGGATTGCACGAGGATGCAATCGGGAGAACGATCTATATAGGCATCCAGTGCTCCTCGTAATAGGAGAAATGGTTGGCCACCAAATATATCAAGGCATGCTATTGTATATATTGAGGAGATTAGGATGGTAGGACCATCCCAAAATCAACTTATGGGTAAGGTGGTGTTGTAAATGGAGTCCAGTAAGCTAGAGTTTTTGTTGTTACGCAATGTGAGGCAGAGAATTCACCAAACATGATTACTATTACTGCTCACATAAATGGTAAGCTAGCATGTGTATTAATTGACCCAAGTGCTATATTTTCTTTTAAATCATCAAATTATGTGATGCATGATAAACTAAAAATAAGTGATTTAAATGAACCTATGGTTGTGAGCATGCCAATAGGGATGTGTGTAGTTTATAAGACAATCTATAAGGATGTTTTAGTGAATGTTGGTAGGGTGAAATGAGGTGGAATTTCATACCTTTATCCATTAATGAATTTGATGTTATACTTAAAATGGATGGATTAAGTCGTAAATGAGCAAAAGTGAATTGTTATACGATACATATAGAATTAAAAAAAAAAAGAAAATAGTGAAAATATAATGTTTATAGGAGAAAGTAAGAAGATACTTATTAGGATTATATCGGTAATGACAACTATGAAATATTGAGAAAAAGGTATGAAGCATATTAAGTTTTATTGTGGAAGAAAGGAAAGAGGGTGCAGCATTGAAAGAATTACTAGTAGTAAATGAATAAAGACTTATTTTCGGAGGATCTACTAGGATTACCACCAGATAGAGAAATATAATTTGAAATAGAACTTGTACTTGGAACTATGCCTATATCGCAACCACTTTATAGGATGGCTCCTGCTGAGTTTAGAGAGTTAAAGGTGCAATTGTAAGAATTATTAGAAAAAGGTTTTATTTAACATAGTTTTTCCCTGTGGGGTGCACCTATATTGTTTATAAAAAAAAGGATGGATCTCTCAAATTATGCATAGATTATAAATACTTAAATGAGGTTATAATATAACAAATGCCCACTGCTAAGAATAAAGGACTAATTTGACCAATTATAAGGAACAACAATGTTCTCAAAGATTGATCTAAGATCTAACTATCACTAATTGAGGATTAAGGAGTATGATATTCCTAAGACTGCTTTTAAAACCAAGTATACACATTATGAATTTTTCGTGATGCCATTTGGTATAGCAAATGCCTTAACAGCGTTTATGGATTTAATGAACCAAGTTTTTAGGTTGTATCTAGATAAGTATGTCATTATGTTTATTGATGATATTCTAGTATATTCTAAGTCAAAAGAAGAGCATAAAGGACATTTGAGGATGGCATTAAAAGTCTTGAGAACTAAGCAATTATATGCAAAGTTTAGTAAGTGTGAGTTCTTGTTAGATAAGGTCATGTTCTTAGGACATGTGATATCTGCTGAAGTTGTGTATGTTGATCCTAGCAAAATTGTTGCAATTGTGAATTTAGAACTGCTGAAAAATGTAACTGAGGTTCAAAGTTTCTTAGGTTGGTAGGATATTATTCAAGGTTTGTATATATAGGATTTCTCAATTATTGCATCACCATTTACAAGATTATTGAGAAAGAATATAAAATTTTAATGGACTTTGGAATGTTAGCAAAGGTTTTGACATCTGAAGGAAAAGTTAATTACTACGCTAGTATTGTCATTACCAATAGAAGAAGGAAAATACATGGTGTATAGTGATGCCTCTAGACAAGGGCTTAGTTGTGTATTGATTGCAAAATGGGAAGGTAATTGCTTATGCATCAATGCAATTAAGACCTCATGAGAAAAACTATCCCACACATGATTTAGAACTAACTGCAATAATTTTTGCGCTGAAGATGTGGAGACATTATCTATATGGAGAAACTTGCTAAATCTTTACAGATCATAAGAGTTTAAAATCCATCCTAAGTCAAAATAAGTTAAATTTAAGGCAAAAGTGGTGGGTGGAATTAATAAAGGATTACAAGTACATAATTGAATGCCACCTTGGCAAGGTGAATGTAGTGGTGGATATTATTAGTTGAAAGTCGACAAGTAATGTATATTATATCTACATAATGAGAATTACATTATTGGTGGAATTGAGGAAATTAAGTGTTATGCTAGATCTAAATGACTTTAGAGGTATTTTAGCCACTTTGAAGGTAAGGCCTATGTTAATAAAGATATTAATACAAGCATAAATAGTATATAATGAAGCAGAAAAGTTACGCGAGAAAACAATAAATGGAAAGAAATCAAAGTTAACATGTGATGATAAAGGAATTTTAAGATTTGAAAGGAGAATTTTATGCCCAATGTAAGTGAATTAAGATTCTTAGAAGAGGCACATTATTGTACTTTTGCAATGCACCTAGGTAGTATGAAGATGTATAGGAATTTGAAGGAACGTTATTAGTGGCAGGTCATGAAAAAGGACACAGTTGACTTTGTCTCTAAATGTTAAACTTACCAACAAGTCAAAGATGAGCATAAGCATCCAACTGGATTATTACAATCTTTACCAATACCAGAATGGAAATAGGAGTATATAACCATAGATTTTGTAGTTAGACTGCCAAGGACTCAATAAGTGAATGATATTGTGTGGGTAATAGTTGAGTGATTGACTAAGTTAATGCATTTCCTACCAATCAAGGTTAATTATAGTTTGAATAAGTTGGCTAAATTATATATTAAAGGAGTGATAAGGTTGTATGGAATGCCAATATTAATAGTATCATATTATGACATAAGGTTTACATTGCGATTTTGGCCCAGTTTATAAGAAGCTTTAGGTATGAAGGTGTGGTTTAGTACCACGTTTCATCCTTATATAGATGGGCAGTCAGAATGCACTATTGAGGTATTAGAGGATATGTTGAGAGCCAATACCTTAGATTTTAGAGGCAAGTGGCATAAGCAAATGCCATTAATGGAATTTGCTTATAACAACAATTATTAAAGTAGCATTAACATGGCACCTTTCGAAGCTCTATATGGATGAAAATGTAAAACACCAATTTGTTGGGATGAAGTTATTGAAAGAAAAATTTTAGGTCTAAAATTAGTCCAGATGACTACAGACAAAGTTATGACTAGTCCAAGCTAATCTAAAGCCTGCTCAAGATAGGCAAAAAAGTTATGCAAACCTAAAATGAGTCGATATTGAATATAATGTGGGGGACAAGGTGTTTTTAAAAGTTCTATCGTGGAAAGATGTAATAAGCTTTAGTAAGCACAACAAGTTGAGTCCAAGATATATTAGGTTGTATGAGATAGTTGAACGAATTGGACCATAGCTTATTAATTAGCTTTGTCACTTAGTTTAGTTGTAATTCATGATATTTTCCACGTCAAGGGGTAAAGAGGTACATGAGTGACCCTTATCACATACTCCAGCATCACCCATTAGAGTTGAAAGAAAATTTAAGTTATAAAGAGGAACTCATAACTATATTAGCTAGAGATAAAAAAGTCTTGTAAAATAAAGTCATTCCTTTGGTTAAGGTTTTATGGAGAAATCACTCTCTAGAAAAAGCGACATGGAAATGAGAAGAGGATGTTACACAATAATATCCACAATTGCTACCACCTTATGTAAATTATGACTTGTTACTACTACTACTTTAATTTCAAGGACAAAATTTTTTTAATGGGGGATAATTGTCACATCTGTACTTAAAATTAACCTTAAATTATATATTGATAAATAAATTCAATTAAATACTTAAATAATATATTAATTAATTAATTAAATTAAATACACGAATAGGATTATATTGCAATGAAAAAAATAGAAAGGATTTGGGGATCAAGAAAAAATAAAAAATAAAAAATAGTAAAAGATAGAGAGAGAGAGAACTTGGGGATCAAGATAAAAAAAAGGGTATAGGTGTCAATGTTTAGTGGTTTGAGTCAAAACGTATCAAGTTTTACTGAGGATAAACTCAACTTAATTTTGGTCCTTTCCAAACATTAACGAAAAAAAGAGAAAAAAACGCAGAGCTGAGAAGAAGAATGAGAAGTTTGGAAGCGAACCTGTGAGTGAAATTTTTCCTTCTCTCCCTTTAGGTCTCTTAATTCTTTTTTTTTTATTATTGAATTGAATATCTTCTTGTTGGAGAGTGAACATCAACTTCGCGCATTTCTTCTTGATCAGTTTCATTTCCACTCGAGTTTCAATTGCTTTATTGAGCTTGGTTTCAATCTTGTTTGTTTTTTTGTTCTTTTTGTTTTTCTTTCTCTCTTCTTCAACATAAACTTGGTGTTGTCTATTTTTGAATTCCAGAATCGATAAGCCCATTGAAGTTTTAGCTTTGTTGGTTGTGGATCTTTATAAATTCTCTGTATTGTTTATGTTAGCAACTTGTGTTGATGCTTAATTCTCTAATATGATTCTTGAAACATTGGAAGAGTAAATAGTATAAAATAACAAAATATAGATGGAGGATAACAGAATGCATTTTGTAACTAAAGAAATGAGGAAAAAAAGAAGAAAAGCTGTTGGGACCGGTACCCAGGGCAAAAAGATGACTGGTCATTCGTTTGCTCAAGTGACCATCTCTTTGCGTAGGTTGATCGGCCATGTAGAGAGGAGGTCGCCTCTCTGCTGAGCTGATCGTCTCATTTTACCGGTGATGAGCATGGAGCTGCTGTAAAACATGTCTGCACACAAATTAAACTCCAAAAAGAAAGAACCTTTATTGCTGCTATATTGTACTTCATGCAATAGACACATAATATAAATGTCAAGCCTTCCAAAAATTTAATTTTAGTTAAAGAATTTAAACTAGAACATGGCAAGTAGATTACACGTATGCAAATATGTTATAAAAATCCAAGTGGCCCTCTTGAACTATGTTAAACGGTAGAATAGCATAGGTATAACTTTAGGAATAATATGTCTTAATAATAATAATAATAATAGTAATAATAATAACACCTAGATTAATAATAAAAGTTTAAATGAATAAATATTAGATAATAATTAATATAAAATGATACTAACAATAATGTATCTTACCATAATATTTAAATTAATAATTTATGTGAGTATAAAAACAATAATTAATGAGTAAAGACTAAATAACTTTGTGAGCACATGTGCACCTAAGAAGGAAGATTGTAGTAAAATCGTGTCCGGGGTACGAGAGGGTTTTGGAAGATGTCAGATTGTGTCTGAGACATAACAACTCACATAATTTAAAGAGAATACTTATACTTTTAAGTATGATGTGTTTATAAATTAATAGAAATTGAGATTTGTATTGACCAAATTTATGATAACTGTCTTGTAGACATCGCTTGAGATTCAATACACAATTATAATGGTGAATCCAAATGGTATTAAATGTATGTATACAATTGTTTGAACCTTTGATGTGTCAAATGGTATCTACCACTGTCAAATGGTATCTACCACATCGATAGCAACCTGTGAAAATGTAAATCTGTGCTTCTATGACAATGTATTTGTAAACAAGAACATTTGCTCTAAATGTTTAATATACATTAAAGTGAATTTAATCAGACAAAAGTTTGGATATCTAAGTTTGAAATTATGCATACACGCGCACTCTCTTCTGTGATATATATATATATATATATATATATATATATATATATATATATATATAATATATATATATATATATATATATGCACGAGTTAGAGGTTCCATTTTTCTTATCATGTACCTTTAATAATATTAAAGATGATCTGTGGTGATATTTATTTAAATTGCTACAATAAGTATGTTACACAACATAAATAGGTTATGCAGTATTGTAGTTGTGATTAAAGTACATACCTCGTAGTAAATTATGAAAATATAATAAAAGTTTACTAAGGTCATTTTAGAAGTTGTGCCTCTCTAAATTGATACTCTAGTTAGGTGATTTAGGATTAGCAATCATCTAATTAAAATACCTGTGAAGAGGGCTGTCACAAGTTAACAACCTCTCAGTAGGGTTCCAGTCATATAAGGTTTTACAATACATTGGAAATTTCTGTGGTATTATGTAAAGTAGATGGGCGAAGTGTCATTGGGCGAGTTTGAATGGGAGAGGCCTACTGCTGGTAGTTGAAAGTTCAATTTAGTGAGGTCTGATGTGGGTTGTAACAGGTGTAGTCAATGGTAGACCTGGTGAAGCTAGTGGATTAGGGGACATTGGTAAAGATAGTGGTGAAGGTGGTGGTGATGTTGAGGTGGAAGGTTATTGAGTAAGTGAAGGTAGAGTTTGAGAAGTAGAAGAGGGAGATAAAGATAATGATGAGGTACCTAGATTAGTGAAATTAGATTAAAATTGTAATTAGATAGACTTGTTGAAGTTATTATTTAGTAGGGATGAGTTTATAGGTTGTTATTGGCGCTTGCAAGAAATGTAATTTCAATAAAATTTGCATGCAGAGCAATATAGATGTGACCTCTATTCAAGGCAAGACAACGATGACTATGGCGTTAAGATAAAGGACCAAGATAAACACATTCCTTAGAGCAATAAAAGAATTTATGGTTATTGTAAGGTCAAATTAATAGAAACACTGAGCAACCAAAAACAACAAGCTTAGTTTGGTTAAGAACCACATAGCTTCAAATTAAGACATGGACTTTTGCAAAGTTGGTTTAGGAAGACGACTAATCAACCTCACTATTGTATCAAATGAGTATGGCTAGAATTAAAAAGGAAAATCCTAGTAAGCCATTAGGGTAAGTCGATATCAACTACATGATGAATTTTACATTCTATAAATCTATTTTCTTATGTTTATAAGGGCAAGCAATTATATATGTAATACCTTTTTATTAAAGGAAAGGAGCAGGACTTTGATACTTTCCTCTAAAATCATATTATAATGCTTTAACAGATGGAAAACTATCTTTTAATGAAGCCAATAAAATTAATAAAGATGTAACGAACATTACTCTTGTTATTTAGGATGTATATCCCAGTGAACCTAGTGAAGTCATCAACAAGAATAATCAAATAGCGAAAACCAAGATTGGACATTGAGAGAGATGATCCCAAACATCATAATATATTAAATCAAAAGGCTTAGTACTATGTTGTTCCACAGATGGTAAAGAAAATAGTAGATTTTTTCAAGGAAACATGAGCTACATAGTTCATTATTACAAGACTTCAAGAAAGAAGTTTATTCGCAGTAACAAGTTATTGAGTTGTCTTTGCAAAGGGATGACCAAATTGAGCATGCCATAATGACAAGGGAACCTTCTTAGTTAGGAGAGCAGTTTGAGAAGGGAACAAGGAGAGCAGTTTGAGAAGGGAATTAGTAGAGTCCATGTTTATATTCCTTGAAGTATTTCTTTCCTTATTGTCTGATCCTTAACTAAAAAGAAGGAAGGCCAAAATTTAAATAAACAATGGTTATCGGTAGTGAATTTTTGAACTGAAGCCAGTGGCTTAGTGATTCGAGGAGCACAAAGTGTATTATTTAAAGAAAAAGTGCGAGTAGAGGTAGAAATAGAGGAAGTACCAATATTTTGGATGGGCAAGCCTTGACCGTTGCCAACAAGGAGCTTGTCATTACCATTAAAACATTAAGGTACATGTAGAGCCCTTAAGTCTGGTGTGATATGAGATATGGCACTGATGTCAGCGACCTAAGGTTGCATTGCTGGTGAACAACAAGGGACAGTATTGTGCAATATTTGCTTGAGGGTAGAATTATTGTAAGAATGATGGAGCTTGACAATTGAAGGACTAGTATCGACAACGACATGTTTGCTATATGATTGAAGAGCTCATAGATTTGGCAAGCAATATTTGGTCCTCTGCCTCATTGTCGTTGCTGCAAAGATTAAGATACACCACTGCAAGGTGGAGTATTTATTGAAGTGGGATAGGCGGAGGATGGTGGTGTTGGAAGCCATATGTGCAAGAGGAGGTTCTTGGTTGGCTTTGAGGAGAATTCCATGGGTTGCAAGTTGACTATGAAGTTCATTGAATGTGATTGATTCAGGTTGCATATTTAAAGCTATAATGACTCCTTGAGATTCATATTGAAGATTTCAAAAAATTATTGCATTAAATTCAGCAGCGAAAACTGACCTTCCAGCAGCATCAAGTTCATCAGTTAGAGATTTGGCTTGAAGCAAATATGTGTGACAGAAAAATCTTGTTATTGTAGCTCTTGGAGTTTAATGTTTAGTAGGGGTTGGCAATTTTGAGAGATGGCTTTGAAAGTGTAGGCAGGGATTTGCCAAGCTGAGAACAAGGAAGGAACATTTGTGACATAAGGAAAGATTTCTTCGAAAATAGAGGACAATATCCATGAGATAAGTAATTGATCCTTTTTGAACAAGACTTGACAGGTAGGATTTAGAATTTGAGTTGTCGAGTTTTCAGAGCTCTGAATTATTGGTGGCGGTGCCAGAATAGATCCATCAACGAAGCCTGTCAGATCTTGTGAGTTGAGAAGAGGGAGCAGTTGTGTCTTCCATATTAAGTAGTTTCTTGAGTTAAGTTTGATAGAAATTTAGTTGTATTGAGCTTGATGAAGGTAGGGTAGAAGAGGTTATAGGAATAACTTCGGTATTTATGTTTAATGCCATTAGGCTCCGATACCATATAAAAGCTTGCATTTGAACAATGTTATTACTGTGTTGAATTAGTTTCCATAAGTAGTACAGCGTACATACATAATGATCATTGAAGTCTTTGAGTTACAACTTATGACTAAATCTACATAACTTAGAAACATATAAACAGTATTAGCTAAGCTTGAACAAATGAATTAGTTATGCTTTAACAAATGATTCACTAGCACCCAAGGTGCTTGATTCGATTGCGAAAGACAATGCAACAGTCATCATTACTCCAAATCAGTTGGACATAAATATAAATACACCTAGATCCTAAATGGAAAAATGATATCATCTCTTTTAAATTTTAATTGATTTTCAATTATTCATGCTTAATTTAGTGATTATATTCTCAGAATCATTTCAATTATATTCAATTTTAGTTTTAAAAATTTAAATATAATTTTTAAAATTAATAAAAGGGTTTTTCAAAATAAATTTATTCGCATAATTATTTTTTAGTTTTTCAACAAAAAAAAAAATTCTAGTGCTCCTATCCCAATTTTTTTTCATCAATGCATCGGGTTAAATTGTGTACCCAACATCAACACTTTTTTTTCAGCAATGAGAGGGTGTTTAGAAAATTATTTGGATGCAATTGATATTTGTTTAGTTTCATAAGTGTTTGGTTATATTTTTAAATTTTATATAATTACTTCCTGTAAAAAAACTACTAAATTGCTAATGAAGCACAGAGTAGATGGTCTATATCCTTGAGTCCCTTATATCCTAAAAGTTTCCCGCTTGGCAAGTTGATTGTCTTTGAAAAAAAAAAAAAAAGAAACCACTTTGCTATTTTTATATTTATTTCTTATATGGGTATAGTTTTCACAGATAAACATTAAATTCTAGTTAATAATTAACAATATAAGGAGTGAATTTATAAATAAATTTTTTTGCTGAAGTTTTGTCAATTCTAATACCTTTTCGAATCCTCGGTCACTGTAATAAAAACCGATTGATTTCAAATTCCCCATAATTACTCCTACCTTGGAACCCAACAATCTTATAATGTCCTCCATCAGTGCGTCTAAAGAAAAAAAAAAAAAATATTCCCTTTGTAGCATAACCAAATGATCCATACGTTTTTTTATTACTTTGAATCATGAGTGAAAAAACCAAAGTTTCCACAAGGTCACGTGAAAACTGAAGAATAAAATTCAAAAAAAGAGAAAAAATTTAAGAAAAATATTTTTTCATGATATTCAAAAAAAGGTTACACCATTTATATATATATATATATATATATATATATATATAAATCTTAATTACAATCTAATTAGAAATAGAATAAAATTTTATTCCTAATTGTATACAAATATTTACTTCCTAATATATACAATAAAAATATTTACTTCCTCAACACTCCCCCTCAAGTTAGTGAATGTATGTCAATCATTCCCAACTTGTCAAGTGAGTTGTAAAATGTTTTTCTGGATACAGTCTTTGTGAGGATGTCAGCTAGTTGAGTCTGAGAAAAAACATATGGAAGATCAATTGTTTCTTGGTTCATATGATTTTATATGAAATGTTTATCAACCTCTACATGCTTAGTCCGATAATGTTGAACCGGATTGTTTATAATTGTTATGGTTGCCTTGTTATCACAATATAACAATATAAGCTTCAGATGTTTTAATCCTAGATTATGAATAATTCGTCTTACCCAAAGCAACTCATATACTTCATGAGTCATTCCTTTAAACTCAGCTTGAGCACTTAACCTTACTACAACTTTCTATTTCTTGTTTCTCCAAGTGACTAAATTATTTCCAACAAACGTAAAATACCCGGATGTTGATTTTCGATTATTCTGATCTCCAGCCCAATCAGCA
This sequence comes from Mallotus nudiflorus, assembly GCA_947683625.1. Lineage (NCBI taxonomy): Eukaryota > Viridiplantae > Streptophyta > Magnoliopsida > Malpighiales > Euphorbiaceae > Mallotus > Mallotus nudiflorus. Next base: position 5,628 of record CANTUR010000189.1, on the reverse strand, counting down.
TCAGTATAGCCAGTAATTTCATAATCTTTATTCCTCCCAAAGAATAACCCTTTACCCGGAGAAGACTTTAGATATCTTAATATTCAGTATACTTGTAATATCCCGTATTTTTTAAAAATATTTTTACACTGTACCGGGATATATAGTGTCAATAATTTTTATGCATTATACGATATTTTTATGAGTTGATATGTATTTTAAACCTATTTTAATTACGGTATATTATTTTCAGTATTTTACGTAAAATTTTCCCGGGACTTGCATTTTCGGGGAAATTTCCACGTAAACAATGTATTATTAATTATTTTAAATGTATTTATGAATTTGCATGAACTCATACATATTTTTAAATTATTAAATAAAGCATGTGTGTGTATATTTATTTAATTAGGGTTTATTATTACCCTAATATTTTATTGTTTATTTATTATTATTTGATTATTTTATTTATTATTAAATTATTAAAATTTATTATTTTATTATTATTTATTTATTAATATTAATTATTTTAATTTATTTTATTTTTTTTCTTTTTTTTTTCTTTTCCTTTTTCTTTCTTTTTCTTTTTCTTTTTCTTTCCTCTTCTTTCTTTTCTTTTTCTTCTTCTTCTTCTTCTTTCTTTCCCGCGGGCGCCGACCACCATTTTTCCTCACCGCCGTTTCTCCCTCCTCCGGCCACCGTTTTCGACACCGCCGGTCTCTATCTTCTCCTTGAGCTCCGGTGAGTGTTATTCTAGCTTTGGTTTGAGCTAAAATGGTCTAGAATTGCTTAGGTTTCGATTTGAACATTTCGGCCTCTTTGGATTTTCGATTTTTTTGAGCTTCGATTTGGATGATTCATGGAAAATTCCTTCACAAATGTTGTTCATGGTAGCTTAATCTTCATGTATGAATTTTTACAGAATTTTTGGAGGTTGTTTGGATTTTTGGGTATTTTTGAATATTTTATTATTATTTTCTAATTTTCGGAAATTAATTATTTAAATTATGAAATTGGAGTTTATGGTTGAATTAGGTGTTGAAATGAATTATAGGAATTTATTTGGAATTTTTATGAATTTCTAAGTATTTATTTTTAATTTTTGAAGTTTATGTGATTTTGTAAAATTAAGTTAATTGTGTTTTAATTGAATTTAATTGGTTAATTGAGTTTAATTATTGATATTATTGATAAATATATTGATAAAATTAATTTTGGATAATTGTATGATTTTTGGTGAATTTTTGAAGTAATTTAGGTATATATATATATATGGGTATTTTGGTAATTTACCCTAAATTGTCTAAAAATGTAATTTAATTGGTTTTAATATTTATTTAAGGTATAAAAATGATTTCTACAAAATATTTGGTATTTTTAACTAATTAAAACTATTTTTCGGGAATTATTTTCAATTATATATATTATATATGGTTTTTCAAATAAAATGAGTTTTAATCGGTTTTTTACAGTGTTTCAAGGTTAATTATGTAATTTTTACCTATAAAATGTATTTCCGTGATTTAAGGATATTTTTGGTATATTTGAATATATCTATTCTGTGTTTGTGGACCCCGGTCGACAGATTGTAGTCTGGAGTCCGACCGAGGGGTTGTGATTGATTGTGGTGTTTATTTTCGAAGTGTATTTTCTTTGCAGGGTTGGCTCTACTCTTTTGAGTAGAGAGATGTCCGTTTTACAGGGGAGGTTCTGCCGGATTTCCGGTAGAATTCTCGTAAAACGTGATGTCCAGTCGAACCCTAATTTCTGATTCTGTGTTGAATACTCTAGATTTAATTCTAGGATTTCTGTTAGGGTTATTCTGATATCGGTTAATTATTCTTGTTTAGTTGCGCCGAGACCGAGGGTTAGTGGACCAAGCCCGTCGGACCTGTCTCGTGGAGCGCATTAGGTGAGTTACTATATTATATATATATGCTTAGGATGCATGATTTAGAAAATGCATGTTTTATTTTGATTGAATATGCATAAATAACATGATTTATATTCAAGTATATTTTTAGTATATTTTTGGTATATAATAAATTATATACATGTTTTATTAATAAATATATTTAAAATGTTTTTAAATATATTTTTAGTTTAATTCATGATTTGATTAGATTTATTTGACATATATATACTCAAAATATACCTGGTTTATGTTTGGTATATTTTCGGTATATATATGGTTTATATTGCTATTTCATTTATATCCATGCATCATTTATTTTTGTGAATGAATGTTTTATATTTAAGAATGAAGGATATCAATAGAACGTGCTACCTAGTGGGCAGCACTAGGACCGAGTACGTACCGGTACGCCTATAGTATTAGGCTTTATTACTGACTATTTATGGATATTGATTTGATTATGATTATTGATATGTGAGATATGGTTTGGGGTGTGATTGCTGGAGCTCGGTTGACCAAGTGTCTCGGGGCCAATCACACTGGCAGTCAGACTGCTGGAGCTCGGTTGACTTAGTGTCTCGGGGCCAGTCTACTGTCCATATGGATTAAGTGGATGTATTTGGAATAAGTGAGCCTGTATGGCTAGAGTGTTGTTTAACACTATTTTCTGAGGTTGCGATATTCTAGGGTTCTATGTGATCCTTCATAAAAGTTGATTTTCAGACAAAATATATAAAAATGATTTTTCTGCATCTGTATGAATTTGCCTGTATATATACATATTACTCAGATACTGTTGACTGTATGCATTATCACTTAGAGTGTATGTATATATATTATAGTATTCACTCAGTGAGGTCTGACTCCCCTCCGTTGACTATTTTTCAGGAGAGTCAACTTCCTCAGACCTCAGTAGTAGGTCAATACGCCGGATTTCTTCCGCCCCGGCTTCTTTATGTAAATTATATACTTGAGTCTTATTTATTTTATCTAGACACTGCAGTAGTTGTGAATTAAAGTATTTGTTTTAAAGAGATGTATTATAGTAAAACTGGATTTGTATAAAGATTATACATTTATGAGATTATATATGTGATGTGATGAGTTTTGAATTGAATCCAGTTGATATGGATGATATTGTAATATTATGATTTTTATTTTCCGCTGCATATTATATTTTTATGGTTATTATGGCATGCTTTATTTTTTTTTTAGGCTTGCTACGGGTTCCGGATTCGAAAGAATTCCCGTTCCCTAGCGCCGGTCATGGCCCCATGTTTTGGGTCGTGACAATACTGCATCCATATATTCTTTACTTGGAGAATGCGTGAACTGACTTACAACACTTACTGCATAAATAATGTCTGACTGAGTATGAGATAGGTAAATCACCCTTCCTACCGACCTTTGATACCGATCTTTATCAATTGAAACTTGATCTCCTAGGACTGAAAGTCCGTGGTTGACTTCAATTAGAGTCTCGGCTGGCTTACAATCAAGTATGCCCATCTCTGTCAGTAAGTCCATTACGTACTTTCGTTGGTAGAGGAAAATTCCTTGAGTTGATCTTGCAACTTCAATTCCTAAAAAACATTTCAAGTTACCAAATCCTTAAGTTCAAACTCAGATGCTACTATCTTTGCAAGATTCTTGTCTCTCTCGGATCATTTCCAATGACCACCAATCATCAACATATACAATTAGCGCGGTGACTTTACCTAACTTTTGTTTGATGAATAGTGTATGATCAGCATCACTTTGCTTATATCCGAGCTTCCTCATGAAAGTTGAGAGTCGTCCAAACCATGCTCGAGGCGATTGTTTAAGTCCATACAATGGTCTTTTTAGTTTGCATACTCGGTCAGTACATTTAGTTTCGGATGGTGGATCTATAAATACTTCTTCATCTATGGTTCCATTCAAAAACGCATTCTTTACATCAAATTGTCGCAATGGCCAGTCCAGGTTGGCAATTAAGAAAATAAGGACTCGGATGGTGTTCATTTTTACTACTGGGGCAAATGTATCTTCATAGTCAATTCCATACTACAAAATGATAAAAATAATTCCCCTCTCAGTTAATATTTTACGTATCTTTGTCTTCTTTAAAAATACATTTGCCAAATGTCGGGTAGGAGTAGCCACAAAAAATGATACATTTATATGTCCTGCTTCATTTCCATTGCACTTACAAAAATTAGGGACTAGTATACACATATTATGTGTGGAAAACAGGATAAAGGCATGAGTCATGTATCATGTGAAATTAAGATAACAAGAGCTTAAGTAATTGAAATTTCTTGCAATTTTAGATATGTCGCTTTGATTAATGCAGTGATGGGATGTGGCTAGCAAAAATGTCATGATAAGATTCTGGTGTTTGATTACGGGTTTTTTTTTTTCTTCAGTTACTTTGTTCTTCACCATTAGATTTATAATTTGTTTATTTGTAGATACTTATTAATCATTTTCATATTTGTTCAATGCTTTAAGCTCAAGTAAATGACCTTTAAGTTCAACTTCAAAGAAAAAGAACCCATCAAAGTTTTATAATTATACCATAAATATTATTCATTTTTGTCAATTTATCTTATTTTTAAAATGCATCAAATTGGTATATAAAATTTTTTATTTATTATAAATTTATCCTCGGTCAAAATAGCATATGTCCATGTTGAAGTGGTAGCTGCCTTAACATACATCTACAAATTATTTGTTGAAAATAAGAACATATTAAAAAAAAGAAAATTAAGGATATATTTGTAAAAAAGATGAAAAATTACAATTTTTTTTAAATTTCCACATTAACAAATAAATTTACACATGCGTATCATCTAGGTATATTCATGCAAGTCACATGCATGAATATACCAAGATCTTAAATGAAAAATTGATCTCATCTCTTTAATTTTTACTGATTTTCAAGTATATGCCTAATTAAAATTTTTATTAATTTAGTGGTTATATCTTCCGAATCATTTCCGTTATGTACATTTTTATTTTAAGAATCTAAATATAATTTTAAAAATTAATACAAGGTTTTTTTTTTTGAAAATAATTTTATTCACTTAATTTTTTTTACTTTTCACCAAAAAAGACTTATCAATATTTTTTTATTTATTAGGATAAATTTTATAAATATATATTTTTTTGTTTATATAATTAATTTTAGAGGAAATTTTGTTAACGCTGCTAGTCCTATCTAAAATTTATATAATTGTTTCCCATATGGAGTAGGTAAAAAACTACTAAATTGCTAATGAAGCACGGACTTGATGGTCTATGTCATTCAGTCTTTATATCCTGAAAGTTTTCCGGTTTGGCAAGTTGATTGTCTTATGGGAAATAAAAACACTTTGCTATTTTAATATTTATTTCTTATGTGGGCATTTTTTTTCACAAATAAACATCAAATTGTAGTTAATAATTCACAATACAAGGAGTGCATTTATCTAGCAACTTTTATTTTTTAATACCCTATATTTATTTTAATAAATTAATTTCCGAATTTATATTATTTTATTATTTAAAATGACATTATTTATTTTTATCATTATTATTATTATTATTATTATTATTAAACTACATTATTTGCATGGATATTATATATATATATATATATATATATATATATATATATATATATATATATATATATATATATATATATACATACTAGTGTGTGTATGTATGTATATATATATGTATGTATGTATACTCATATATAATTAGAG